>VRLP01000102.1:0-376080 GCA_009660295.1 Lophius piscatorius | reverse complement strand
CGCCTATTCATAGATGTTTTGATTGATTCATGTTCAAATAAGGCCTTTTAAATGAGAGATATTGTGTGAAAGTACAAAAAAGGGATACTTCACTGAATAAACAATCAAAACATAACGCAGCTAAAATGTGCCATTTCAGTGTGCGAGCTGTGGTTCTGCAAGCTGTGCTGTCTCCTCGACGTTTTCCGTTGACTGTTCCTACTTTGAGTTAGCTGTATTAGTACACTGCATCATGTTTTTGTTCACTTTTTGGCACTCTTTTATCTGCGGTTCATTTAGCCACCCGGAGAACAATAGAAATGGGGCAATAGCCCCTCCCAGCCCCCTCTTCAGTCCACCTGTGGGGTTGTGTTCGGACCGCCGAGTGTGCAGTGTGTGCTGATGAGCAGTGTGCATGGAGCCAACCGACCCATTTGGATTGCATTTTTGATCTTTTTGGTTTTAGCCCTAATGCAGCTTGAGGCTTACTCTGACCGAATAACAACAGGTTACCATAACAACATGTTTGAATGAGGGCCGGGTGGAATATGCAATTCAAATCTCTCTCAGATATTGTTTATTCTTCTCCGACTTATCCTCCATCACTGCTCCACAGCACAGCACAGCACATATTCACTGTGGTGTATTTCATCTCATCTCATTTCACATTGACGACATTATCTCTCACTTTTCCTTCTTTTTTTTTAACATATATTTTTATCTTATTCTTAATGAGAATAACTTTGATGGTACATTCTCCCCGCACGGATCCATACATGGATTTAAATTCAGATTATACTGCTATGCTATATACTTTGAGATGTTAGTGCGCTTAGTTAGCCTGATTAGTAAAGTTACCCAAAACAAACAAAGAAAAACCGGAAACTAGGGGGTTTGCCTTCAAAATAAAACACTCACAAAAGCGCCTTTGATTAGCTCTCTCCAAATAATAGGTATAAATTAATAATACCAATAATAATCCTTATTATTATTGTTGTTTTTTGTATTGATGTTATTATCTCACTCTGTATTCTGTGTCAGCAAGGCATTGTTAAGCTAAATGGACTAAATTGTACTCTGTCTGTCTACTCGTTCAAAACATCTTTTTCGATTATTTGATTTACAGTGGTTCAAATTTTCTGATGCCAACATTTTTTATTATTATTAACGGAACAGTAATAAATGTCGCAGTATTTGATTACATAGTACATTACACTGTATTATAGTTTAATATATTTAGAGTGCAACAATTCTGTACATCTCAGCATGATGGTTTGTGTACTCGTCTTCTTAAAGTACATTATGAAGCGAGAGAAGTGTTCCACTATCATTCAGTGGAATATATTATGTAAAAGTATTCTATGCAATGCCATATGAGGGTTTGCGCTACACTTTTCCAAAGTACAACGTGAGGCCATGTGTTCCTGGTTGTGCAACATTCTTCTTTGTTGATATATGCAGCAACACTGAAAGCACAAAGAAATGTTCACCTAAGGAGACAATAAAGTTTTATATTTGGGGCTTCTTATGCAGGGCTCAGAGTAAAAAAAAAAAAAATGGTAGAAAGCGCTAGAAAAGGTAGAATAAGTCCAAAAAATGTAACCACACTATCTAAACATCCACGCAGGCAAACTCAGAAATATTAAATCCTATTGAAATACAAAGTCATTTACTCCTTATTTTGATCATGCTGAGAAATACGTGAGAGGATTAGGGCCACATATGATTACGTGAAAATTTGGGGGGGGATTCTGTCTTTATTCTCTGAAGTCTGACTGATTAAAGTCAGAATTCCCGCCAAAAATGTTCACGTATTCATAAGTGGCCCTAATCCTCTTCCGTAGAGAGACAATTTATCTTATGGTGCGTTAGAAAAAAGAAGATATTCGTGGTTTTTATTTTACCACGTGAACCCGGATCCTGTGCCGCGTCAGTGTCTGCTAACTTGACCCTGCTTGGGTTCTGGTTCTGTTCGTAGAAGGCGGCTTTAGGACCTGGCGGCGCGCCTCTCCTCTCGCTGGCGCACATGGTGCCGCTCATAAGACAACACTTCTGTTCAGCGGTTGACCTGGAACTGATGCCATTCCCGCTGGCGACAGCAGCCCGTATGTTCGTCAATGTTTTCTGCGCCTGTTCTTCTTCTTCTTCTTCTCCCTCCAGTTTCTGTTTTCTGCGCGGCGCATCTTGGACTCCTCTGAATGGAGAGAGCGCGCGGATCCGGATCAGCTGTGGTCGGGGTTTCCTAAAGAGCCGCTCGTTTACTTGATCATATTTCAGGAAGTCACTTTAATTCTAAGGAGGGGGAGGGTTGGGGGTCTCCTCCTGCACATCAGCTGTTAGTGGGCTGTGATTGTATGATGGTCGCTCCGCAGTGAACCAGCTGGTCAGTCCTGCTCTCGCCTCAGCCGGGCAACCATGAATCCCGGGACCCTGAAGTTTATCCTAACAGCATTCCAGGCTTTCTCTCTCTCTCTGTCTGTGTGTGGCGGCACGCGCTCCAGACCTGCACAAGGTAAGAGAGAGGAGGATTCACTGACCCATGCATTTAAGTTCAATTTCATTCCTTTTGGAATTTTAGCTTTTTGGTTTTATTCTGTGTTTATTGCAATTTTTTTTTTCTCCAGTTGATTCCCTTCTGTTTATTTTTCATTCATGCATCCATCCTTGTGGCGGTTCTGTTCTGGATTCATCGTGTTGTTTTATGGAAGGTTCTGTTAGAGCACAAGTGTCACAGATCTGTAACACATGTTGGGCAAAATCTAACATTTCCTGCCTAAAAATGCTTCACAAATTAATGGATTCCTCCCTCAACAGATCTGATCTGATTAGAGCCACATGATTTTATGCTTTGGAATCCCGACTTTTAGCTAAGACAGAATAAAGTCAAACACTGAGATCAGGTCAGAATTCTGACTTTATCCGTAAGCATCCTGAATGCATCCTGACTTAAAACTCATAATTTAGAAAAGAGTCAGGTTTATGAGATTAAAGTCTGTATTCTGAGAATAAAATTAGCATTATGAGATTAAAGTCTGAATTCTGAGAATAAAATTAGCATTATGAGACTAAAGTCAGAATTCTGAGGATAATGTCAGATTTCTGAGATTGAAGTCCTACTTGAAGGATCCTTTCAGAATTCTGAGAAATGTGTCGGAATTCTTATAGGATAATTCAGATTTCTGGGAGCTAGGTCAGTATTTTTAGATTTAAGTCGCAGTTTTCAGACTAAAGTCAAAAGTCAGAGAAATATGTCAGAATTTTGAGAATACATGTCAGGACTTTGAGATTAAAGAAAGAATTCCGAGAAATTAGTTGAAATTCTCAGAATAAAGTAAAAATTCTGAGATTTAAACTCTGAGAGTAAATATGGATGTTTTGAGTCAGATGACTTCAAACCCCGAATTTTGACTTACTCCAAAAGCATTCTGACTTTAATCCAAATAAATTTGAGAGTAGTGTAAGAATTCTGAGATTAAAGTCAGAATTTGAATGATTAAAGTTATTTTGGGGTAAACTCTGACATTAATCTGTAGATTCTTACAGTAAGAATTCTAGATTTTTGTGTTCTCATATGCTCCTGATCGTCTGCCGTGGATGTGTGTGTGAACAGCAGAGGGTTGGGTCTCTGCCGTCAGTCCGTCCACAGCAGAGCAGAGGAGACCGTGTAATAGATGAAGCTGGGACTTTTTCTGGTAATCAGTGGCAGCTCAGGAGCCATCAGTCAGCCACGCTCCTCTTTATCAGGACGCTAGAACATAGTTTTTCAATTACAGATGGATTGCAGAGTAATTCTAGTGGCAAATACAAACTAAAAATGTAAGTCAAGTAGCTTTTTAGAAACCTCAACCCAGTGACAAAAGAAGAAGGGTTGTATCGGGGAGATGTTCAGTGTGTGTGTGTCTTGTGTGTTTCTGTCTCGGGGGATGTCTTTGGGCTGTGACTCATGACATCTCCGTCACCAGTGCTCATGCCCCGGGTGAGATTCCACAGGGGTGGGTGGAGGAGCCTCCGGGATACTTTTAACATCTGAAAATACTGCCAGTCATGACACTACCTCTGGAATTAATTAGCAGTGAGGGCAAATGTGTAGAAGTGTATTCAAAGCTTTAGGAAGTTGTTCATTTATTCAACAACAGCTCGCTGTCATCAGCAGTCCTGACCTCCAGGCTTTATCTTGTAGAATCAGACAACCTCAAAACCCTCATCACCAGTTTGGTCATGTGGTTGGGAGGGTCTGAAATTGGCAAGATATTGATCTGAAAAGGTTCTTCAGGCTGAGAAAAATGGATGTATGTGTTGTTTTACTGTTTGAACCTGGACTGTTTCAATGCATGAACCTGGACTGTTTCAATGTATGAACCTGGACTTTTTCCCTGCATGATCCTGGACTGTTTCACTGTATGAACCTGGACTGTTTCACTGTATGAACCTGGACTCTTTCACTGCATGAACCTGTACGGTTTCCCTGGATGATCCTGGACTTTTTCACTGCTTGGACTTGGACTTTTTCACTGCATGAACCTAGACCGTTTCAATATATGAACCTGGACTGTTTCACTGTTTGCACTTGGACTGGTTCATTGTATTAACCTGGACTTTTCCCCTGGATGATCCTGGACTTTTTCACTGCATGAACCTGGACTTTTGCACTTCATGAACCTGGAGTGTTTCACTGCATGAACCTGTACGGTTTATGAAATTGGGGCAAAGCAGGTGTGATTCCATGTATTTGCTGAAATATCTTGAATTCCTCTTGAATAACGGTCAAACCAATAATGATTCAATAGTGATCCAGTTGCTCGGGGCAGATTTTTGTGCTCAAGGAGTCCCATTATAAAGATTAAACTATCCTGGCATGATTTCTGCTAGGTGGAATGACGTGATGGAGGAACTGAGTTGCCTGAGAAGAGGCTCCGTTGATTGTTCAAATTCTAATCCTGTGCGCTGTGGGAACTTTGAACACAGGATTGCACGAGGACAAATAAATGACCCAGAATCCTCGAAACATCCATCAATGTTCAACAGCCTTATCAGCAACACTTTTTCCAATAACCATCAATCATTTCGGTCAGATAAGCAAGTAGAAATGCTAATATTGAGAATATGAGAATATTTTGTTGCAGCCTATGATAAGGCGTGATGAGTGAGTCTGTCCGCTCGAGAAGCTGCTGGCAGGAGTTCCTGGCTGCCAGGAGAAGACAGAGCTGTCGAGCTCCATGCAACATCATGTTGGTATACATATTTCATGACGCGGCTCCTGGAGTTTCCTTGTCGGCTTTCTTACCCCCCCTCAGTCTTGTGCATGTTTTCCGTCCGAGCCTCGTGAATGATTTCCTCCAACGGTTGACACACTTGGTGCTAGACAGTATTTACTAGCCAGCTGTAGCGATTGAGCCAACCTGACTCTCTCCACCTCGAGCGCTGTATGCAGCCTGTGTGCTGCACGCGCAGACAAATGAAAGCTGAGCTGCAGACATATCTTTGGACTGTAGTAGAACATTCCCCTTCGCAAACAGTGTCCCAGACCAGAGAGAACTGAGGACAATGTGACCCATCACAAGTCAGAGGCATTTAGGGTCTTTTTCAGAAGAAATGGATTCCGATTTTTCTCGATGTGTTCTTCATGGTAGTTAATGCACAACTCGTTTACAGCCTCTTGGTTTTTAAGAAAGATTGATCAACCTGTTGCTGGTTCGCAGCGGGAATATTTATGTGGGCAGGGGGAAGAAGCTGGACTGCGGTCAATTGTCCCAACCCTACATGTGTTGCATTCATTTCTTCGAAGCTGCTGGACTCTCTTGACCCAGACCACCCCCCGAACGAAAGTTAAAAATGAGCTGCAACTTGAAACAGGCTCTGGACTTTCTCTTAGGACTTTCACACCCAGTCAGGTCAGAGTTGAGCTCAGCACAGCTCTCCCAGAGTATTCCTCTCCCTTGTCTGCCTGGTGAGTCAAGTTGGCTCGGAAATCTTGAACTTATCTGGGTTAATTCAAGTTGCATTCCAACGGGGTTTCACACAAATACTGCTGACAGTTAATATGTCTGTTCCAATGTTTCACACTGCTTGAGGTTGAACATATAAACATATCACAATTAAAGACAAGCTATAGCTGAAATTACCAGGCCTACGTTGTTGTCCCCAACAGCAAGCCTATAGCTCCAAAAAAAAGTCCCCAAGCCACTGCGTTGTGCAATCGGTAACCCGATTGAAGTCCTCAAATTAAATGTGAAGTAGTGTCCGAAAAACAGTATTTTTTTCTTAAAAAAAATATCCCCCTAGTGAGTAAAATATGACTTATATCAGAAAGATATACTCATGTGGTATAAAATAATTTTAAACAATTATATACAACAAGTTTGGACTAATTCAGACCAATGGTTGCAAAATTATGGACCGAAAAAGTTTTGAAATAAAGCTCCCTTTAGTTTCAAAAAAATCAAACTGCCGTTTCCCAAAGTCAATCCACTTCTTCCTCGCACTAAGGTCTATGGGGGTGTAAAATTAGAAAAATGATCTGTGTAATAGTTTAACATGAAGGATATAGGTGGATGTGGGTGGCGTCCATAATATCGTTGGGGATATTACTGAATCGTGGTCACCGCATATCCTTTGTGTTAACACGATAATTCAAAAAGTTTTTCATGGCGCTAGTTTTCGTAAAATATTTTAGGTAAATTTAGACATTTTTAGTCCAAATTTTGTGCGTATGAATCTATTTGAGGAGATTTATTTTGTTCATATCTTTTTTTAGTTTAATAGCTCACATTAAATTCCCTAGGGGAGCTTTTTTTTTATGAAAAACACTTGTTTTTGGGACATAGCTTGCTAACTATTTGTCTGACTTAGTCCAAATTTGGTGCATATTTATCGACTCAAGGAGGTCTGTCTTCTATATGAAATATATTAGTCTATTATTTTACATACCAGGGGGAGCTGTTTTTCAAATAAAAAAACACTTTTTTTCTTACATAAATTCCTTACCATTGGTCCAATTCAGTCCAAATTTGGTGCATATAGATTCAATGAAGGAGATCTAACTTGTATATATCAAGTTTTACTGTAATAGTTTATGTCCTACTCACTAGGAGGAGCATTTGTTTCTAAAATGAAAAACACTGCACCCTTTCTAACATTTTTGATTTTATTTATCCTCTATTTAACCAGTAAATATACTATCGAGATCTGGCATTTCTTTTGCGGGGGCCAAGAAGGCAGCAGCACACATCATAATTTACACATATAAACAACACAATGTACAGTTACAATAAATACGGGCATATGCAGTAATAAAAAATACACAATGCTATTACATTTCAAAGTGCGAGTATTGATATAATAACCACTTCATACATAATTCCAGCCACAAAGAAAGAGCAGTAGATCGATTAACAAGTTAAAGCTGTCACATGGGGGACAGAGGCATGCAAGATTCATTTTAATGGTATATGAATAGGGTAGATATTGTGATAAGTTACCAGCAGAGGTTTTTTTGGGCATTACTAGAGAAGGCCAGGTAGACGTGAGCTTTATTGGGGGAACTGCTATTTAAGGCCAAACCCGCGTGAATTGTCATATTTTCTGATGTTGTGTTATGGATTCGATTGAATCGGTTGATTTTACACAACTGCATTCGCATCTTCCTGGTGAGAATGAACGTTGTATATGGTGGATGTCTTTTTGATGAAAGTAAGTCCATTCACTCTATTTTTAGTTACTTTCAGGTCCCCTCCTTTTGAGGGAAATGTCTTTTCAGTATAGATGCATTTGTAGGGACTGACTGAATTGATTCTTAAAAGAGGGCAGAATAGGTTCTTAAAGTGACAGAAGTTTCCTGTAACTCGTACGTCTGATGGCCTCGATCGCAGTCATTGTCTTCCACTGAGTGTTGAAACATAGAACTTTAAAACTGAACTCCAGATAACCCATCATTCAGCCTGTCATACAGCACCTGATCCGACTTCACCTCCCCACTTTACAACGACATAAAAAAAAACCACAATATGTTTCCTAATAGGCAGATCTGCTCAGAGGAACAAGAGGGGTCACTTCCTACTTATGTGAGTTTCTAACAAATTCAATCAAACAACAATTTTACTGCTTCAGTGAGGTCCATCCACCATCTTTCCGAGTTATGTTCCACAAGTGGACGGTGACGTAAGTGAAGCAGGGCATCCGGCACATCTAATTACTAGAGGAAAACTTCCAATACTCAGTGAAAATAGCCTCTTTTGATCGGTATCAATATTTGGAGAGCTCAAGACGATGTTTAAAACCCCTCATTTCCTCTGAAGAACCTTGCAGAAAACATTCATGTTTTTTCAGAACCTTGGAGGTGTCATTGAGAAACAAACAAACAGCTTAAGCAGGGGTACGAATCATTAAATCAAGAGCATTAATAAGAGGACAAATTAATTAAAGCAGGCCACACAATACTTGTTTTTTCACCTCCCAAAGCCATAAAAACAATGTTTTACATTTTGTGCTCAGTGAAAGAATTTGAAACATGGAACTGATATATCAAGATTAATTCATTCTCACTTTTCTGTGTGACTTAAAATCTCAAGACTCTGAGGTCATGGTGGCATGATAAATAACCCAGCATGTTTTTGTGGTCATTATGCAAATACTGTCAGGTTATTGAGGTGATGTTGGGTTAAATGAAAATATCATTCCATTCATGTTCAACCGTATTTTATGTAATTACAACATCATAACTGACAGTTGAAGTGAATAACATTCAGGTGGAAGCACAGGTATTAAATACATACAGGGCATTATCATCCGTCACACTTTTACTAGTGACACCAATGCAGCTTCGGGTTCATCATCTGGGAGCCACCCTTCATAGACATTTCACTCCATTAATCCCAGAACATCTCCAGGAGGTGGGGCAACAACAGGAACGTCTCCCTACCGTCCCCTGTAGCTTCCCTAAGATCCTGTTTTTTTTTTTACTATTTGCTCCTGAGCAGCAGCCAAAAGTTCCCAATCTCCGCCTCTTTGGCCAGTTTTCTCAGGGCCTTTCTTTAACTGGGCCCAGTGATCTCGACAACCTTGGGCGGATCTTTCAATAAAGCCTTTCCTGCCTTTTTGTCTTACCTGGGACGCAGCAACTAGTGTGTTTCTTTGAGTATTGTTCTGCTGGGAAAATCAGTTTGCCACCCCTTCATGGAACCCATATTGGCTAATGGCTGTTGCATCTTTCAGCTGGATAATGCACCCTATCGCACTGCAAAAATAATTCAGGGATGGTTTGAGGAACTGAACAATGAGTTTGCCGATGTATTGGTGCCAGACACCAGAGCGTCCATGCTTCGACAGGTCTGAGCTATTTTGTCAGCAAAAGAGGTAGCTAGTATTTATGTGTTGGGTACAAGTTATGGCTTATTTGTGTAATGGCTTTGTTTGGGTTGGTACCTTAGACCCAACATGGTCTGACCTTTGGTGCACTGGCGCCACTTCAGGCAGTGTGCACAGCACGTTGCCGGAAGTCCCAATGGACTTCAAGCACTCCCAACGGGAGTACAACAGTGTTACCCACTGGAGGCTTTATGGCACTGATTCTCGGATAACATAAACCTCCTGCTGAGCCTAGGGAAATGTTTTCTGGGGGAACATCTATTTCCCATAAAGTAATTATGTACTGACTTTAGGCTACTGTGACAGTAAATGAATGCAGTGTAGAAGGAGGGGGTAAAAAGAGAAAAGGGCTTTTTACTAAAAGAGGGAACTCAGTGTGACATGGCTTGTGATGGCAAAAAAAAAAAGGCTCTAAAAAGTCATCCTGCAATAAATCCAGTCATTAACGGCTCTCATTGCCGTGACTTTTGACACACTGCTACTTTATTATAATTTATTTAAGGAGACCCTATTTCCAGTGTGCTCTGCATCCTATTACCATGTTGTCACCAACCGGTTCATATGTTTTCCCTACATAATGTCCCCCAGATGGGTTGAATGTTTACTGTAGAGTGAAGCCAAGAATATCAGGCTCATTCCACCTTTGCTCTTGGAACTTTACACCGTGGCTCAAAGACACCACATGGAGCAAAGTAAAGATTAGTCAATTAAGCGATCAACAAAATATACATGGTAAATCAACACTTCTCACACATAAATGTGTGAGTAATAATTACCCAATGCTCATTTTAGCAGTGGATTATAACAATTTTTAATGCTCACAACAAAAGAGTCATAAAGGGTTGTAGCCACTTTGCATGCTCTTGTGTTGAAAGTCCATAAATATCAATCAAATATAGGAATACCAATGAGTCTCAAAGTCATGTCCGTAGAATAGAAGTCGCCCAGTGTGTACACCAGACTATCTCGTGTGGCATTAAGTGACTAAAATAAAACTTTTGATGCCTTTAATAATGCATATGGTCTTTGTACCCACTCTATGAAATCTGCTGAATTTTGCTCAGGACTCTGAAATGCATAAAACTAAAAGACTGAAAGGCTTTCAGCCATATTCTCCACATCTCCTCAAAAACTGCTGGATGGAATTTAATTGAATTTCATGCTTGGGGCACCTGAAGATGTCCATCTTCTTTTTTACATTTTTGGGCACATTTGAACTTTACCTGTGATAGAGGTTATGGTCTGTCCACATCAGTACACATTCTCCAGTAACAGGGGAGTATTTTGTTTTAGTTTTTCGACTAGAAAAAGCACCTCCCTCAAGAGCCAAAACCTACCTTTTAGCTACACTTAAACAGACATTGTTTCATCATTTCCTGTTCCTCTCTAGTATAAAACATCAAAGGAACAGGACACAACAGTACCCAAGGTTTAGGAAAAATTCATGCAGATTCCTCTGCCTAATGTCTGAGTTATTGCCAGCCTCTAAATCTACTGACAACTCCAACAAACTCTCGGAGTATCTGTCCGTATCGAATCATAAAGAGGGTTACTCTTTATGGTGCATGCTGTCATTTCCTAGTCCGCTCCAGAAAGCAGACGTTTGGTGGGTTTACATGGGACACTTTTCTCCTTTCAGAATTAAACCTTTCCGAATTGCAATGTCAGTCGCTTATTTACATGCCCTTTGAACTTTTCAGACCCGGTGTTTACATGCATCGACACATCTAATCGGAAACGCTTTCAGACATGTGCAGGCGATCCACACTCCCGTTACTAAGGTGGCGATAATGCTTCAGTGAGTTTGGCGCCAACCGCCAACATCCGCCCAGAAGAAGAATACGACAAAGACGGCGTGTGCGGAAGTTGCTTTTCGTCCACCTAACCCTCCAAACATGTTAAATTCTTTCAAAGTTGCAATGAATAAATGATTCTCCGATACAGACCGGTACTGTTTTGAAGTCGCCATATTTAAATGCATTGCGGCGCTGAAAAAACTCAGCGGGAGAAATACGTCACGATGCTGGGCATGCGCAGATACAACTCAAATAGAAAGCTCTCCGATACAGCGTTTACATGCATCAACCGGCTATCGGAAAGGCTTTCCGAAAGGATTTAGGCTACCTCCTTGCAAAGGAATGAATTCTCATTTGGAAAGGTTCTTTCCATTCGGAAAAGGGTTTTTACATGCAACGTTTTCTTTCCGAGTAGATGTCTTATCCGAATCTAATCGGAATTAGGCAGTTTATGTAAACCCACCTATTTTTGCATCTCCCAGCCACCCCCCCCCAAAAAAGAAGGAAAATCAAAGGTATCAAAGGAACAAAAGGCATCAACAAAATCAAAATAATTGTCACTACTCCACATGGGTCATCTTGTTGTTTTTAAATGTTGCGAAACTCGAATCGTAGTTCAAGATCGAATCACTTCTAGGATATGCCAAAACCTACATCTGGTTAAAATTTCATGCGCATTTGACCATTTAGTTTTCCATATTCCGGTTGATTATGATTATGATTAATCATCTCTGTATCCACGAATAAATCACCAGTGACTCTGCTAAGGAGGTTATGTTGTCACCTGTGTGTTGGTCGCTCGTTTCTTGCCAGGATTATGTGAAAATTAGGACAAAACTTGGTTGATGGATGGGGGTATGGACAAAACAAGAAAAGGACCTATTAAAAGTTGGCACAGATTGCAATAGAGAGGTGGATCCCGAAACTTCACTTACCCCCTAAGACCTGAGCTACAGGGGCAGACTGCAGGTGGAATGTGATGGGGTGGGGTTTGGACCAGGTAAATTAATTAAAAGTGAAGAAGTACAATCTCTATTGAGTGCCATTCAACTGACCCTGTTTGATTTTTGGTCTCTTGTATAATCAAAACTAGTAACTCTTTTCTGTCGTTCAAGGATTATTCAACAACAGAATTGTTTTAACAGTCAACAGGAAACTGAGTGATTGGTTGCAGGCCTTGAGAAGATGATGAATGAGATAAAGAGATAAGAAAAGGCAGGAAAGGAGTTCCATGCTTTTGTCTCCAAGGTCATTTACGAAAGTCGCCGTGATGGCTCCTCCTCTCTATGTAACATTCTCTCTATTTCCAATCACCATTCTGTTTGAATTAGCATATCGGCCCGCTCTGATTGGGGATAAATGGAATTCGTGATATGACTTTCAATCACCCATTATAAGATGAACAATAGCCATAAACATTAACCAAACTTTTACAGTTGGGTCGATGTCAGAACCAATTTTTAACTCAGAAACTTTGCTGGATCTCATCCCCATTCCTGTCAGTGCTCTGATGAAAGGCATCCCGTTAAAAATACTTGTGGATGCAACGTCTCAATGCTGAAAACTGATCCTTTTATTAGATTTTCTTTATCAAGAAGACACTTCAAAATCTAACCAGGGATGTAGCTGCAAGTTATCTTTTCCTTTTTTTTTTTACCTTTCTTTTACCTTAGTTAAGTCATAGTTCTTCTTGAAACAGACCAGATTAAACTCATGAATCTGCCCTAATTAATCCCATACGCCCTTATTTAAAGCCCATTTCCTTCTAGAGGTTTCTGTATCCAAAAATCTTTGTCGAGCGACGCTGGAATCAACTCAAGTGTTTCCCCTCCGCACTTGCTTTTGTACCATTCGAACAATTTTACACGTCAGAGTCTCCTTCAAGCTGCCAAACGCATTTTCATTTTCAATCTGACGTATTTCAAAGATCGAGGAGAATTGCTGTCAAAGTGACTTTGGAGCGTGTCCTTTCTCTGCTCCAGCCATCAGGCGAGGTTGGCCGTGATTAGGAGCGCTTGTTATTGATGCGTGCATGTATGTGTAGCCTGTGTCCCATCTCAATGAGGATCTGTTCACATGCGGGAGGCGGCCTCATCAAGGGTGCAGATGAAAAGAACAGCACGCCATTTATGCTAGAAAAGCAGAGATTGTTATGAATACATTATTTCATGGGTGCCTGTCAAGGAGTCGGTTGCTACAAAGCAGACGCTGGGGTTTAATAACGCCGAACAGTTGTCGGATTTGTTTTGGTGGGAAAGAGGGGGGGGAGGGGGAAGAGAAGGGCGTTGTGTAAGAGAGGACGTCCTGAGATCTTATAGCCTGTGGAGGATGCATTAAGTTGGGAGTAGTGATGGACGGGGGGAATCATACACTGTGAAATACCATCAGGAAGTTTAAACTGCTTCAGAGAGCACTACTCGCTTCTTTGCTTCTCCCAGCTAGATGGCTGGATGCCGAGGTCAAAATAATAATAATAATAACCATCTTTACTTTATTTATCAGGTTAAACAGCACATATAAACGGTACAACGTCCTGAAATGTATTTCTCCACTTAACCCATACATGAGGGAGCAGTGGGCGGCCCCTGTGAAGCACCCGGGCAGCTGAGGTTTCAGAGTCTTGCTCAAGGACCCGCGGTTTGTTGCGTCAGGGGCTGGGTTCCAGCCCTGGTCCCCGCTTGAGGGAGCGAATGCTTCACCCACTGAGCTAAAGCCGCCCCCCGAAAACAGGCTGAAGTGAATAAATATACAAATTTTAATCCTGCTCCGCAAATGCCTTATCGTTCCTGCATCTCCATAATTTTTTTTAATTTCAACCATCCCTCGACTTCAGTGCTCTTAATATCCCCAATTCCAAAGAATGCAAAGATTGGAATCCTTTTTAACTTAAATTCAATTGAGCGTTGTACAAAGACAAGATATTTAATGTTAAAACTGAGGAATTTGTTTTCTTTTTTTGTAAATAAACGTTTGTATTGTATTAGACTCTTGCAACACGTCTCAGAATAGCTGAGACAGGGGAAAGTTTGACGTTCCTTTATACCACAGTTATTTCTAAACCCACTCAGTAAGGGTTTGGGAAGAAAGGACACTAGTTATCAAAGTTATTAAAGTCCAATTCTGTCCCATTCCTGCGTGAGAAATGACTTGAGTTGCTCAAAAGTCTGAAGACTCCACTGTATTCTTTGGTGGTTCATTTCAAGCCACACGTTTTCAAGGGGGGACAGGTCTGGACTCTTTTACTCCAATGTACTGCTGTTGGGATAAACCTGCCTGAGGAGGAAGGCTCAGAGAATCAGTGACTTCTTCTAAATAACTTATTAAACCTCACTACTATACACTGGCTTTTATGGGATGATCTCCTTTTTATTTGAGTTTTGTAGTGTTTTTTCGTTGCAGTTTATGGACCTTTTAATCATCTTTTAATCTTTTAATTATTCCCTTAATTTTCCTCTTTGCTTTTTTCTGCCTCCGCCTGCATTTTTCATTTATCGGCTTTTGCTTCATTGGTAAAGCATTTTGTGAACTCTTTTTTTCCAAGCTCCTATATAAACAAAGTTATTGCCTCTGCCAAGGAAGAAGGTTATGTTTTCATTACGTTGTTTGTTTGTCTGTTTGTTTGAATGTCTGTTTCTGAGAATGATTACCAAAAAACTACAGGACATATTTCAATGACATTTTACCCAGAGGTAGGTTTTGGCATATCCAAGAGGTGATTTTATTTTGGTGAGATAATGTGTTTTGCAGCATTTAAAATAAAATAAAATAAAATAATAAGCTGTTTGGTATAGTGATGCCACGATAGGTGGGTTTACGCGGACAGCCTAATTCCGATTAGATGTGTGTGCCTCCATGACCAATGTAATGTGCATGATTTTAACATTGGGGAACATTTGTAAGCCATGGCGGTACTGTTAACTTCCTTCAGGTGCCATCGATAAGCGACTGTGGTGCTGCCCGATGAAGCCACCCACAAATGGACAAATGAATTAGTCGACAGCTAATTTCATGATCTATTTTTGTTGATAATATCGATTTTTCGTTTCAGCCCTACCAGATAGCAAATCGAATTTCAGGGTAAAATACTGGAGATTCCTCAATTGCCCAAGAAATTGCTTTATCCTGAGCTACAGGGGTTATCCGGGTTACTACTGTCAGCTTTTTTTCAACCATCCTATGCGACTGAGTTAAACTGAGTTGAAGTTAAATTCCCCAATAGTTCTGAGAAATCTTCTAATTTTCCAGAAAAGTTAGAAAAAAAGGGCAGCACAAAATCTTTCCATCATCTTTTCCTGTCTTGTCTACCATCTGGCGACAATGCAGATTTATCATGAAAGCCCATGGCAGATCCCAATCCCTAGGTTGGCAAACTAGATGTCTAAAAACTTCAATCAAACTGAGCCCAGTAAAGATTCCTGGATGCCTTTTTGACATGCAAATCCATGCTTAGTGTGAGGATACTATACTGCCAAGCCAATCTTGTATCACAGTGTGTGAAACTGCAGAACAATGTCTGCATACACAACGTATATAATGGCTTTCTTCTTACAAACACTGCGAGGGAAAGCCAAATTTATGACAGAAACCAATCAAAGGTCTTTCAGTCACCTACATGCAAGAAAACACCCGCAGTCACATTTCCACAGACACGGGCTTACAATTCTCCACCGTAGACTTTATTGAGGTAATATAAATGGCACAACCTCTCCTTGTGTACTCGGGAGCATAAAGGGAGCTGATCGTGGCCAGAACTGCTTTATTAAGACCCCTGTTTACACTCTCCGTTATTGGACGTATAAATAAGACCGGGTCCTGGTGCCACTTTTACCACTCCCTGAATGCTTCTGGTGGTTTCTTATATCATTGGAGCTCACAAAAGACACTTACACACTCAGCACACCACAGCCCAACTTTACCAAATGTCTCATGCAAGCATGTGGAAACAAAACGACCCAGCAGACTATTTCCACCAATATAATTCCATTCATCATCGGGAATTAAAACTCACAGCCATGACCACATTAACTGACTGGTTCTTCACTTGTAGAACTTTGATGTCCATGAAACAAACTCTGTATGGCTGTCAACCTCGTCTTCAAAGCTGGTGATGGCCGTTCCACCTGTATGTGTCTCGGCTTCATAAAAGTGGACTTGACCTTTTCCCCCCCTCATCTGCTGTGTTTATCCATATGTACTTTTCACCAAGGTTGTCAGACCTTTCCTTACTCAGCATGCCCACCTCCCCCAGACGGTGCGGTTTTCTCAGACTAATGAGGGTAGTATGTGTCTCCCACTGTTGTGTGTGCGTGTGTGTGTGTGTCATACCATTGCGTCCTTGGTGGAGCCTGCTTCTCATCATCAGGCTGGAGCTGGATGCGGACTGCTGAGCTGGTCACCTCTGGCTCGCCGCTATCAGCTGGAGCAACTCTGTGATGAACTCCAGAGTGGTGGTTTCCACGGAGGAGAATCAGAACAAAGCTCAGCTGGGGAGCGCTCGCCTGACCTGTGTTATTAATTCTGGATAATAAGCAGACTCAGCAATTTGGCTGGGTGAGTCATGCCTAGAGAGACAGACGGCATGTGAACCTCGAAGGAGAAGCATAGAATCTGCCAGTAATAATATTCTGTGTTGAGTGTGTACCTCTCTACCTCCACCAAGGAGGTTATGTCTGTTTGCCTGTTTCTATCCATTAATCTCCCCTTATCTTCGTTCGGGTCATGGTAGTAGATGGCCAAGCAGGGTATTCCAAAGAAACACGCTCTCCTTCTGCCAGGCCAGATGAGATATGTAGTCCCTCCGGCAACTTTTGGGTCTACCCCAGGGTGTCCTCCCAGTTGGATGGGCCTGGAAAACCTCCAAAAGAAGTGCGCTGGAAGCATCCTAACAAGATGCCAGAACAACTTCAACTGACTCCTTTTGATGCAAAGCAATAGCAGCTCTACTCTGAATTCACCAACCTCAATATAGTCTGTTAGCACTGAAATTGCGGAAAACAGCTTGATTGATTTTCATGAAATGATAGAATTGTTGAACAGATGGCAAAGAGGAAGCCATTACATTTTGGAATGGATCCAGATAAGGTGGCAGAGTCAGGAACTTGATTTCAATCTCTTTAACATTGCAATATGTTTTACCATTTCAGCCCTAATAAATTGACTTTCATGTCCTCGATATCTTTGATGTCTTGTGTTCATGAAAGAACAGCTGACTTGGCAGAGGTTTGCTATTGAAAGCCCCTCTAGTTTTGTTTAGAATGTAATTCAATGGCAACTTTGACAAGTTTCAAAAGATCCATAAATTATTCTCTGACCAAATACAACGTTTTATGAATCCATTGACATCAACGTCAAACTAAATCTCCCCACTGTTGGGAAATTCTCACAGTGGCATCAGTGGAAGCAAAAAGCAAGCAAATGTTTGATTTAGGATATTTGCACAGAAAAGAATGGTTCTAGTAATCCCCGCTGTTTTAGTGAGAGACCCAAGCTCGGAAACAGCTTTCCCGCTGCAGGGAGCTGATTACTGCAGGAACCCTGTTAGCAGAGTTCCCCAGTGGCTCACTATTTTATTTTGGCTCTCAATGTGCTCATGATGTACAATTTGGAGCAATTTCAATGTTTGTCTTAGTAATAAATGGTAGAATTTGCTCCCTACGTTAGCTGATATCGTGTCACTTGTTCACCTGCAGTCATGCTTGGGGACGTCAATATTGGATTTGAGGGATGGATGTATCCTGACTGGCACCACAGTAGAGCTCTGAGAACTACACCCACTGGGAGGCTCATTTGACACCCTGTCAGAATAGAGGAAGGGGAGATAAAAGCTTGCTAGGAACAATGCCTTAAAGCATCGTCTAATCCCTGCAATGCATCCTGGACAGTAGCCCTACGTTTGGAGATATCTCATCAGCAGCAGCAGCAGCATCAACCTCGGCTCCTCTTGGCTCCAAACTCTGTCTTACTGAAGATTTATGCAGCTAGAGCGGTGGAGGCGGTGGTTACGGCTTCGCCACAGGCTAGGGATCTCGTTGCTTGATGTCGGAGAGTACTTATTACAGCTGTTGTGTTCATGTCTTAATGGCAGAGAAGACTAGGCTCCAATCTCCTGGCAGTCTATAAAAAGAAGGTGAACGTGTTCGGGAAGGCTGAGGAGGAATCGAAGAGAACATTTTTTCCGGCGTAGATAATAGTTATGGAAACCCAAATCATTTACAGAGCATTAGATGTATTCTGTGACATCAGATGCGCACACTGTTATTTTCCTGAAGTGATACTTTATATTACAAGGCAGCTGTGCTGTCAGGTTGTGGCCTGATGTTAATTAGCACCAGACTCAGGCCTGTAATAGCAGCGAGGAATACGGTATCATTACTGTTTAAAGAAAAACAGCCTAGATTATCATCTCGTTGTAAAACAAGGACATGTTGTGGTTGGATGTGGGTATGTCCCTAACCATTCGTCTTCCTCATGATTAAATGGGATTTCAAAGCTTAGACTAGTTAACTATTCTGGAAGTAAGAAAACCATGTAATCTGTGAGGATAACCAAAGTTAACAGCTCTTGTTAACATTAGTTAAGGATGATCGGTCCTTGTCAACTTTAGTAATTGAGGCTCGGATGACATTTCAGTGTAGGTTATATCTTTATATGAAATATAGATGTGAGCTCTGGCAGCTTAGGCTCTGAGGACTCGCTGGCCGTAGCATCGCTGAATGTTAAATAACATGAGTCTGAACAGGCGTCTCATCCTGGGTGTACCCCCGCCTCTCGCTCAATGTCGGTTACGGATAATGAAGGACTTGTCTTCTTGTTTTAAAATGAATGTTTATTGCTCGTCCTCTCTAGTATGAGTTCATCGCGAAAAAGCAAAATTAAACATGTAATCTCATAATTATGAGAAAAAGATGCCATAATTACTAGTAAAGAGTTTCCTAATTAGGAGAAAAGAGCTGCAGCTGCTCAAATGACTCAGGTGGTAAAGTGGTCGTCCTCTTGTAGAAAGATTTTCTAATCCCTTTGATCGAGATATAGAATCTTAATTTATCCCTTAATGTCTGTTCCATTGGTGTGTTTGAATGTCTTCTGATGAACAGGTGGCATGGTAGCCTCTGAATAAATGCGTGCATGCTGGCTTTTGTTGAGTTGTGCTCATAATTACAGGGGTCTAATTATCTTTGCCAACACGAGTTGGAGGGGGTTGTGTGATCTGGGCTGTTCGTTGTGCTCATGTGTGTGTAGTAAGTATGAGGTGGTCGCTTGGTGAGGGAGCAAGTGCTTCCATTTTCAGACTTACCCCCAGAGATGGTATGGATCCATTTATTTATTTATTTTTACAGATCCCACCATAGTGACACTATGTCCCACCCTAGCCTGCCTCGAATCGGTTTGGTATGACGATGCTTCTCACCTTGTCTAAGTTCTTTTAGTGAGTGGGATTCATAAATTTGGTCTCATATCTGCAAAGATGTCAGAGGAAAATAGTTTTTGCGTTTTTTTTTCTTCCAATGAGTGAAAGTAAAAAATAAATACAATCCCCTGTATCCCAAACACTTGTGGTAAGTTTAGTTGTAATTAAAAAGCATACATTTCAATCCATTCCTCACGGCTTTAACTGCCTCTGCTTTTCGGGGAGTGGCTCTTGTGGGGAAGATTTGTTCCGCTCTCGGTGCTCTGATGATGCTCTGGGTCATTTTGGTGTGGCGAGTAGGCCTAATTCCTCCTTGACTGTAGGGATAGTGGCGGGGTTGATCGTGTGGGTGCCAGTCTGGGCAGGTCTCGGGTGGGCAGGATCTTGGTTCTGTAATCTCCTACCCTTCTGTGGGCGTCCTCGGCAGGGGCGCCCCGCTGAAGCCCCTGACTTGCATTCCCTTGGGGTAGACGTGCGGTTCTCCCTTGGGCTTGTGGCCATAAGAATTCTATAAACTACGGTATCATGCCAGACACTTTTGTGTGTGAGGCGTGAGGAAAATCTCCTCTCTCATCTCGAGTGCTGTGGGTTTATGTGTGTAAGTGTGTGCCATTGGAAAGTCTTCGGGATAATATAAATCTTTGGGAGGTTCATCCATCCCTGTATGCCCAAGTAAAAGATTACATTTACAAAGCCTTCCCACTGAAACACCTCTGGATGTTATAGAAAAACCGTGAAACCGTGATTATTTCCTCTGACAATAATCATGACACAACAATCTGATACCGGGACAACCCTACCGGTATCATGCATCCCCAACTACTGGACCACTTAGATCTAAAACGGCTAAATGTAGACTAACCGAATAATCAGAATTAGTTTGATAACTGATTCATATTTCTGACACAGACAATAAATAATAATAGCATTTTTACTCTAAGGATTCAGATTCAGATTCAACTTTATTGTCCTTGCACAGAGTACAAGTACTGGGACAACGATATGCAGTTGGAGGCTGCATGTCCCTAGTTGGATGCAAAGAGTATTTGAATTTCCTGTTCGTTCTCACATTGAATTTATATTTTCTCTCACAGGGAATCTTTTGAGCCCGAATGTTCAACACAAACCAGCAGAGAAGCAGAAACACTATGGGACTACAGTACCTCTTCAGCTTGTTGGACAAGACTGGAAAACCATCAGCCAGCTCAAATCCCAGGTGAATAATAACAATAGTTGAAAAACTTTCTCCAGAAACTTTCACTCCCTGGTTTACAGAAGCACGCAGTGCCAGAATTTATTCTCCCAATTGGGCCAAGGCTTTGTTCTTGCAACACGTTGAGACAAAAGACTTTATGTCTTAATCCAACATATGAGCAAAGGCTATTCATGTTCCCACGGGCATAGACCATTTCCATTTTCGATTTTAATGACACTTTGGCCATTTGTCTCACATCAGTTGACGTTCACGGTGAAAAATTTTGAACCCACTAATTGGAAAGCAATCAGCAGGCTTTAATACTGAAAACACAACCAGCAGTGGGATCATTGGTCGGGAGCCTCTTCAGGTACAAGTGAGAAATATGATCCGAAGGTGAGGTCAGTTTGAGTAACACATGTAGAGATGGAATTCATTTTCTAACTCTCTGTGTAACTCCCCATTCACCCGCAGGAATGTGTTCTTGCATGTTTTTGCAGCACATTGTCAGATGATGTCAGGTGGTATGGAAACAAATGTTTTCTGCTTGACCAGGAGTTTCAAACTAGACCTACGCTGTCGTCCCCAATGACAAGGTCATATCCTCGAAAAGCCCCAAATCCCCTGTATTACACAACTCAATCTCCTTGACTGAACTTGATTGAGCAAATTAAATGTTTATATGTAAGGAACACTGTTTTTGTAAAAATGTGGACTAAATTTGCTCTTAAAGAGCTGTCCCTAGTGTCTGAAATATACAACCAACCTTTCCCAAAAGCCATCGGGTTCATCCTCCCAATAAGGTGTAGCTGGGTTTAAAATTTGAAAATGATCCATACAAAAGTTTTTTAGTTAACACGAATAGTTTTTTCGGTAACTCGAAGAAACGGCAGTGATGATGGATGCAGATGTGGACACTGCGGCACAGATGACGATTGTATCCCTCACATTTTGGAGACGTAATGAGAAAGGTATTCAAACTCTGAAGTTGACAGCTAGTTGTTCCATCTTCAGCAACATCTGCACCCAAACACTTGTCAGACACTGATATCCAGCTATCACATCATTGTGGTGGAATTTTGGCCCACTCTTCATCCAGGGCTGCTTTTTTGCAGCCATGTTGGAAGGTTTTAGAGCACGAACGGATCTTTTCAGGTCCCACCTCAGACTCTCAGTGGGGTTCAGGACCAGACTTTGACTAGGCGTTTCCAGAACCTACTCTTTTGGAGCCATTGAGAGGTGGACTTTATTTCCTACTCGGGATCACTATCTTGCAGTGAGCTTAAACTCACACACTGATTACCTAACATACACAGTGATTGCTGCCCCCCCATTGCACTGTCCATCCATCCGTCTGACCATCCATCTGTCAAAAATTTTAGTTTTCACTCCAGTAACATTCACTACTGGGATGAAATGAATTAAATGAAAACTTTATATTAGACTGATGTGTTGCAGTTTGCCTTGAAGTTAGAAATTAACTCTGTCCGAAGTGGCTTTAAAAAGTTCAGCTAGTTAACTTTCTCACTCTTCAGGCTAACAGAACTTCAGCCTTGAAATGATGCTCCCCTATTCAATATAGCCTTAAATTAGAACGGATATAATCAACGAGGAATTTATGTAATTGCTCAGATTTACTGCAAATTTCAGTTAGATTCGATCTGCAGGAGGCATCTTAGTCTCAGTGAAATTCATCCAGAGTCATCTGAGGTGAAGGTCCTCAAATAGAAAATAACAGTCACTGCCTCTTTGTTTGCAGTTGAGTGCATTTCAAGCAAAGACAGTTGTGCAATATCTGCTTTTAGAAATGAAGAAAACACTTTGCATCCCATAGGAACATGTGTGAAATTAGGAATCCTTGGCTCTGGGTGGTGTAATCCCAGACTAGACCAAAACAAAATACACGGCTGCCAGGCGGGACTTAAAGACACAGCTTGTGTTTGCAAGTTGCGTTATTGAGGCAATTCATTTGTGGATGAATTTGTTCTTGCTCAACCGAGCGGCCGAGGTTTTCTCTGGGATATTATTACCTGGAAAATTTTTATAATAACACAGCGACGGTGAAATTATGTGAAAATGGGAATATTTATTATATTTGTGCTAATAAGAAAAGAAAAATGCCGTATATTTGCCCTACATGGTGTGAGAGAGGTCAAATCATGCACACAGACTCTATTACTGCCACATGGTGTGTGCAATGATTTTGCTAAAACCGTAAAGTGTTCTGCTTCCACATCCTCTTGTGACCCACGAGACATTCATCTCCACAGGGCTAATAGATGACTTCATCCAGCGCGGCAATTCTTTCCACAGTTGACCCACTTTGAACTACGCATGTAAAATGTGCATGTCGTTGCCCAGTGGTATGGAGAATATGGAGGATTCTTTGTTTTTATGAGCGAGTGACAGCCCAAACGCACAAGAGGAGAGAGGTTACGTGTTGACATGTAGACGAGTGTGTGCTTGTGTGGCGCTGTCCACAACCGGCTCACACAGAAGTTTTGTAAGAGTCTGTGCCACTTTGTCTGGCTATAACAGAGACTCATGGTCGCTCTCAATGTTGTAACTCAGGGGTGTTAAGACTATTGTGGTTTTTCCAAAGGATTAATGTCAAATGAAATGGAAACATAAAACTAATCCTCGCCTCAGTTTTTCTTGTTCTAAGTCTATTCTCGAGGATTTTGTGAGTCGTCAGTCATCTGGATCGCTCAGTCACAATAAGGAGAACCATTTGCTGTTTTATGTATTTGCCCTAATTAGTTGATTTCCCCACCTGCAAACCTTACTGCCTCACTTTAACAGCAAGCCGTGCCTTCGTTCTCCCGTCTCAGTGCTGTCTGCGTGACTCCACAACCAATCTTTCTCATCTCCCTCTCATGTCTGTTGTCTCATCAGAATCACCCTGCATCACTGAAGCTCCTGATTGAAGTGGAAGGTGAACAGCTGCTCTTGGATCTGGAAAAAAACGAGTAAGTGTTTGCTCTATTCTCACTTGGTCTTAGCTCAGAACTCACTGCTTCTGGAGTACAAATTGGTAACATGTGCACTACTGCCCAGGGGCTGGAGCCAGTGCTGGAGCCGAGGTATGTCACACATAAGAGCGAGGGAAGGGGAACGTCATTTTATTTTGCACACCACTTGTCCCCTTTTCTTCTGCTGCTCTGAATCAAAGACTTGAAAGACAATTCATTTCTGAATACATCAGCTAGACACTGATGAGAAGTGACATTTTATTCCTTCTTGTTGCTGCATCTTTCCTTTGATCCATTAGCATAGCACAGGGGAGAAGCAGGGTTTGTTTGAGCACAGCACACACTCCCCCTCAGGTATTAAGGTATTGTCAACACAGTGTGAGCTAAGACAGGGGTCCCTAATCTTTTTTACCCATGGGCCAGTCTGGCACTGGGATCAAATTCACCATAAACGTTCCAAAAGAAAAGTGGAGATTCCCATTTAACTTCAAATTCGTCACGTTAAGTGGAACTTAGACTGTTGGAAAAGCAGAGTCCCCAACGCCCTGCGTTGCACAAGCAATCACCCTGATTGTATTCCTCAAGTTAAATGTTAACTTATTTTCCAAGAACTATTTTTTTTTGTAAAGTATGGTATATAAAGATTGATCTCTTCGAGTGGATTCATACGCTCCAAATTTGGATTTAATTGGACTTATGGTTAGGGAAGTTACGTCTTAAAAACAGAGTTTTTTATGATATAGTCCCCTTAGTGAGTAAACTATCAACTCCTGGAGTAAAATATAATAATACAAGACAGATCTCCTAAAGTTGGTTCATGTGGACCAAAATTTGGACCAAGTCAGACGACCGGATGAGAAATTATATCTCGAAAACTATGTTGCATTCATTGCTGTAATCTCACTTCCCTAATATTTGTTGTTGGACGTGGAAGCAATCCTTTCAATACCTATGTGCTGGTTTCGGGATATTTAGCCTTGACTTGATCCAGAATGCCGGCACATGTTAAGTCAAACGGACACTGACAGTGGTTTGCCGTGGATCCATTGGGTCGTCTGCCGGTGGGTAGCTAGGTGGCTTTGCACAAGCAGGGATATAAATGGCACCGTTTCGCTTTCTCCCAGACGGAGGGGAAAAGTGCGGCATGGGCAGACTGTGACATATACAATGTAATTACTGTGGGTTTGTGTTTTTTTCCAAATCGTATTGTTTCCTTGCACAGTAGCAAATGGGCCGATGAGAAAAAGGGAATAACAACAAGGTAGAACATCATCCGAGGGGCGATCAGGGTATAGGAATAGTTTGTTTTGGCTCCGGATCCATTCCAAAGCATATATGTCATCTTTGCATTTTTGCACAAAGGCTAACTAACTGTGGCCTCTGTCTCAAACAATGTCTGAGTGGAGTGTGTTTCGGAAAAGAATTGGACGTGATTGATGGAGCAATATGTTTTCCATCCAGCTCTGCTGCCACACATGAGCAACTTGGATCAAGTGGAGCTGTCTATGAGATAGCGAGAGAAAAAAAGAGACGGAAGCTTACAGAAAGAGAGCGGAGGGGCTTTTATGTCAGAGTCTGCCATGAATGTTACTTGTTCCCCACACATAATATAAGTATATTCTACCTGCAGACTGGTGGACAAAGCTTTCGACACCAGCAACCGCAATTTTATGCCTTAGGTACTTTGAAAATATTTTGATGGGAAATCCGGCTCGTTCTCACCGTTGAATAACATTCCTGCTCTGCACAGGTGGGGATTTTGCGAGTCTTACTTGCAGATTGTCAAATTTTCACCAGCTCCATTTATAGCAGGTAATTACATTCTCTCTCAGTGAAAACAGTTCACTTCAGAATGGGATCTAAAGTCATCCCATGTGATCTGCCGGGTCGGAAAAATGGCCCGCATTCACACGCATCGCCCGCACAATCCTCATCCAGCATGGCTGTCATCGTTGTCCCGCAGCATTTAATGTGAAATCCACAGTCAAGCTCAAACCCTCAGCCAAGAGGAACAAACAGACTACGGCGAAGCGCAATCGAGAGCTTGGGCGTGATGGAAAGACTGTACTCAAACAAGCTGTCAAAATTTACTCTCTGTGCCTGCAAGTCTGGAGAAGTAGGTTTAATTATTGGCAACGCTGGAGCTTTCATCATTCGCGGGTTCTCACACCCCTCTGGGACTGGACCGTGTACTACATCCAATAATCAAACTAGAAGCTACTTAATGCCACGGATGTTAGACAAGATGACTCCTAAACAGGACGTGGATTTGAAGAGGGTGTTGACTGAGTTTGCTCTATCAGTGCTGCAGACAGGAGCGAGAGCTGAACCTGCTGTGCTGACATGAAGCGAGGGTTCGTGTCTCAGGCCGCCGGCTGTGTGCCACTGATGAAATCCAGTTGTTCAAACACAGGCATCAGTTGAGCAGGGAACCATTTGAATTAAACCCTCTGACTTATTTCTGTTTTGTCAGGTTATTGAAAATAAATATGTCTGGCAACCAAACAGGAGCGATGTGTCCTACACAGATGAACACTATCATCTCTGGTGGACTCATGATCAGTGAACCAACATCACTCCTGGGGGGGGCACGAATAGAGCAGCAGATGTACCCCTGGAAAACTGGGATGCATGAACGTGTTCTCATGAATAGCTTGAAATGATTGCCATATTTTGGGTCTGTTTAAAAATGAAAAAAAATGAAAAATAGGAGGTCTTCGCTTAACCAGTGTATTGAATTGCTGAGCTAATGGCCAAAAGCAATAGAAACAGCCCGTATTACATCTTGTAAGTTTGTGCGGTAAAGTCGGCTTGATGACTGACTTATTACAGGGAGCTTTGACATTTTGAAAACCCTATGTTTTACCTTAAGCTCAATCCCTGTCATAAATTTGTTGGCTCAATAAAACAGTCTTCAAACCGCTTTAAGAGGTGAGAGTTTTCCTTAATGATCCACACAATGAAAAAGAATGGTTTATTCTTCAATCTGGGGCCTTTATGCTCTTTTGGAGGCATGCATCTTGAATGCTTATTTGAGCCCAAAATATCAGTCAGTTTTCAGGAATGCAATGTTTCCAATTTTGGCATCTGTTCCTGATTTATTCTTGTTTCTGAGTGTATCTCATACTAAACGGTTTGCGATGTCAGACAGATTGCAACATAAAATAAAGGCAACCTGAGTAAACACAAAATACATTCATGACCTGAACAAAAACCTCAGAAACTGAATCCAAAAAACTACCAGACTGTATTATTACCTGGTTTCTGCTGGACTAGACACACCCAGCTGCTAACCTTAGCAATCACCTTGAGGTGGGTGCTGTGCTGGTCCTTGAGGTTTTAAATCAAATTGCTTGTATTAAAGGATGTTTTTATCACCTCCTGTCCTCAGATCTCGTCTGCTTTTGTTTGTCATCCTTGCCTGAATTACATTTATTTCACAATGCTGACATTGACCCAGGGGTAACAGTTGATAGCACAGATGCCTCACTGCAATAAGGCTACGGATTTAAAATACACCTCTTGCCTCGGAGCCTGTCTGTGTGGAGTTTGCATGTTCTCTCGGTATTTGTGTGTGTTGTCATCAAGCCTCCTCCCCCACTTGAAAATCATGTAATAGAGGTTAATTGAAGTGACTTGAAGTTGACCGTAGGAGTGAATTTGAGCTCCGTCTCTAAGTGTCTGTCTGTGGTGATAGGAAATGGATTGATAACAGAGGGTAATGTTACATTGCCTTAGAGTGAGGTGGTTTTATCAGTCATTTTTGTACGAGTATGCCAACTAGCAAATACACTGAAAAAAGCTGTTTCAATTTAAAAATTTTAAAGTTTTGCCACAGCTTTTTCTCATATGCCATGCTACTCTCTGCTAGTTTTTATGATAACTGAAATACTTCATGTGCCGATCCAAATTTTGGTCGATTGCCATTTTTTTTCTTGAACATTTTAAAACCATGATTGACAGCATAGATACATACATGTTGGTGGCCGGCTCCGCGCTATTGCTAGCTTCTGCCAATGTTAGCTTCTCGAAACTTGGTATGTCACTCGAGGTGATCAATTTCTTAAGTGTTTCATTAAGTTTGTTGTCCTGGATGTTTATGAGGTTATTTTTCCACACTTTATTTTGGCCTCACTGGTGTTGCAAATTACGTAATGTTGAGATGTTGGTAGCCATTGTAGTTAATGCTCTGTGTGTGTGCCTGTAACGGGCACAGAATCAGGCATACTGCTTGACCTGTCATCATATCAAAATTAGCCTCCTGGCATCGATCAATCAGTGCACCTTGTCTTATAAACCTTGTCTTGGTCAAATCTTTAAACGTTTGACCATCTGCCTCATGGCTTCTGTAAAAGTTTGAGATAGCGCGCTACCTTTGTCTCAGGATTTAGAAGCTCTACACAACTAAGCCATGTCAATGGGGTGCATAGACAGACACACTGGGAAGTGAGAGTTGATTCCACCTGCTCCTTTCGTTTGTGACTGAGGCCTGAGTTTTCTCAGCTGGGTGAGACAGTTGGTGGTTGCCATCAGAGATGCGCTGGGGAAGTGACGAGGCCGACAGCTTTGAGCTGGTGAGGATTCTGAAATGAGACAGCTTTTCGGAACCTCGGCAACAACTCCTGACTCCTGTGGTCGACATGATCGTCCAATCCCAGCAGTTCTCTTTGGACATCATCATAGACAGAGTCGCTCATGCAACCGCTGTCAGCTTTATTTATGTTCTTTTCAACAATTCAGATATTCTCATCTTTCATATCTTTTTGACAGTCGTTGCCTTGGGCCAACTGAGCTGTCACACACCATCACTCCATTTATGGTAAATCACTTGAGTCATGACCCTTTAACTTCATACTCTATTATTTCTCCTTCCTCGGCGGCATCATGTCATTGACAAGTCTCACATTCTAACAGTTGTCTTTTGGTATCACATTAGTATTTTCAACCGGTATCTGAGAAGACACAAGCTCTTTTGGATGTCTACTTGTTGTAAATCAATGTTTCTTAATCTGATGGTGAGCTGTGTCGGGCCAGAGCCCCTGATGATATTTGGAAATCCTGCTCCATGATGAAAACTATTCTTAATCTTGAAAGCTCATGTGTTTTGGAGCCAGTATGAAGCACTCCTTGGCAATAAGGACGGAATAAGTAGGATACGTAGGTGTCTGAAATTTCTATATCCCCAAACATGCTGAGAAAGCGGCTGGATGGAAAAGGGCGTACGCAGCCCGGAGCTACATGTCAACCTGGCACTCCTTATTATACTTCATTTTGTGTGCATAATGAAAAGCATCTGGAGATGTGATTTATGAACTCATAAAGGACCTATCCATTGTTATCATCAATCAGAACCTTTTGGAGAATATTGCAGAAGAAGAGAACTCACTTTTAGGGAGTGTTGGCTTAAGCTTCTTTTATCCTGTAAGCACACAGTGTCACCTTGAGACAACTCTCGTTGTGAGTTGGCGCTATATGAATAAAGATTGATTGATTGAGTTCTGGGGTTGGGAACTGCAACTCAGTTTCAAATTATAACCAAATCCGCAATACCAAGTAGTCGGTACCCATAAAATAAAATCATGTTAGTGTTAAAGTATGCATACTAAACGGGTTAGTTCAGGTAGTACCATGAAGGCACCAAGCCCCTATAACTACCTGATTGAATCACCGTCGACTATTAAAGCTTCTTAAAGGCTTAATACTTTCAAATCTTTAAGATATTGGGACTCAGAAGGTAGCGGATCAGGAGGTTGTTGGTTCGATCCCTAGACAGCTCCTGCAGTCTTGTGTCATAGCCTTCTTGAGCAAGACCCTGAACCCCAGCTTGCCTCCATGTGATTCTCTGGCGCTGGTTCAAATGCAGAGAACTAATTGCAATTATAATGCTGCATTGCGTCTACAGTTTGACTGTATGTGATAAATAAAGTTAGACTAACCTTCGAAATAGATCAGATGAGAAAAGAGAAATAATGATGCACTAATGATGAAAATCAAGTCCAGCTGTTAAAAATGAAATTAACATTGACTTAATTTGCTTCTGGACAAAGGAGCATGCAGTAGGTGAATATCAAACCTCTTGCTAACCCTCAATGAAGTGTTAGCCTAGCAGTGAAGATTCAAAAATAGCTTGAGTTGTTTATTCGTAAATGATGTGGCAACCTTTTCAACAAATATTATGTTCATAGGAAGAGCTATTCCTCTGCTGCACCGAGTCTGACCCCTGTTGGCATCCTCCCGGCATCCATTTACTGAGTAAATGAGTCAGTTGGCCTTTGCTTTGTCAAATAGCAGTTTGATGACATTTCGAGGCAAGGCTCTGAATCCATATGCTCCCATTGAGCAGGCCAGTGTGGGTGTGTGTCCATGAGAAAAGGCTCTGTTCAGGTGCAAAGGTCATATATAGATATCCGTTGACCGTTCCCTTTGTGTAAATACATTTATTTTCTCAGAAGTGGAGAGCTTATCCGTTTTTTGTTTTTTTTTGCTTCTACAGCCAGGACACCAACCCTGAAGCTTGTGCATGCCCAGATTAGTTGTTAAGCTTTGACCACTCAGTATGGATCCTATTTTGGCCAAGCTGTTCTAGCAGCAAGAGCTTTGCTGCTTTGTGTCTTTGAATGTGAGGCCGTAAGGCGTATCAAGACGAGTCCCAAGCTGAGTAGGCAGCATGCTCAGCGCCGCTGTATCCCTCTCTAATGGGTTGCTGGAACGCAGAAAGGAGGCCTGTGGCTCATCAGCTGGGTGGAGGATGCTCTTGGTGGCCTGTGCTTGCTCTTTCTTTCTAGTTATGATGCTATTTGGCCCTAAGTGTAAGGGTTCTGGAGGGTTGGATATCCATCTTTTGGAGTCTTTTGTGCTGTGAGATAAACGGAGCAGACACAGATCTGCATATGCTCACTTTAATCTGACCTTTCCCTGGACAGAGGTCAGGCAGAGGAAATGTTTCCTGAACAAAAGGCATGAGTGCAAATTTGCAAAGTCTGTGTTTTTGACAATGAGAGTCAGCCTGGACAGGATCCAGACACCACTTCTCTTAGTTTGCTCATTGTATTTTAGTTATTTATAGTTATTTGATTCCATATCCCAGGCTGGACTGTTGCTGCTAGATATTGACCTGCTGCTTCTCTCAAAGTTGACATCCTTGTGTTTCAACGCAAACTTGGACAGGAAACAGCCTCTCCTGGGAAAATTAACAAACAGAGGGCTAAAGACGCCACACAATTAGCCAACTCTATCTGGGAAAAAGAAAACGTTATCTGTGACTTCCTTTATAGAGTTATTGTCCTTGGATTCTTCGCCACACACAGATTGTTTAAGCAACCCAGTAACACCCATGTCTATCAAGTCCTTCCTCTTGTGATTACACCAGAAGTGCATTGAGAACCGTATCAAACCGTTTCCCAAGTCAGTAAAGCAGAAATTAAGCAGCATCAGTTTATTCTCTTCCATAAAGTTTAATTTGTTAAATAACATAAATTCAAGTTAAATTCTCGGTATCTAAAGAGATACCTGAGCCCACATTTATTCCAGGCTATTTGCCTTTTTCTGGTGGAACCTGAAGTATTCCCAGGCTGAATGAGAAATTAACCTTTTTGTGAATTCTGGGTCTACCCAGTTAGACATGCCTGGAAAACCTCCTCTTGTCTTCAGATATGCCAGCAGTACAAAGAACAAAGGATCGACTTTGAGATTTTATTGTCAACATTCTTTATCCCCCCTGACTGATAATATGGGGAGATGAAAAGTAGACAGAGCTGCTGTGGATGTAAATATAGCTATTTCAATATTTTATTCAATATTTTCTTTCATGAAATTACACATATGCAAGAAGTGGTGACATTTGGTCTTTTATTCCGATTGTTTTGGGCCTGTAGGCCTTTATTGACCGGACAGACTGTAGAGAGACAAGGAATGAAACTGGGAGAGCGAGGGGCGAGGGGGGGATGACATGTCGCAAAAAGGCCGAGCTTAACATTGCCATAGATTCAGAAGCCTGACACGATAGAGAGGAGAAGACTAATGCTAGATCCAGGTCTGGAATGATTCCTTCCAAATAGAGAAAGATATGTGCGTCTGTGCGTCACCCAATCAGACTGAAGGATGTGAGGAAGGGGATGATCCGTCATTTGGTGACTTTAGGTCACGACCTCACAGCCTGACATCATAATAAGGTTTTTAAAACCAATTGGAGATGGGATACGTTTGGAGTTCTTTGGCAATAACTCTGCATGGAGTTTTTAACTAAATAAAGCGATGTAGTTGATTCTGATAGCATTAATGTCCACCTTGGGTGGTGTTGTGACCTTTTGAGGAGGTTTAGGCTCTCTGAGTGTTTTTTGGGGAAAAATATTCATCTAGGTCTATTTTGAATGTGGAGCTTTTTCCGGAGCGTAACTTATCTCACATATCTTCACACACATTAACCGTATGCCGGATTTCTGCTCTTTGCTAGTTATAAATCTTTTTGATTCTGCCGAAGCCATCCATATAGTCTTACCCTTGTCTGACCCTGAGACCTTGACTGTTTGTTATTTGTTTGGGCGTACTCACATTTCACACATGATTTAGAGGGTCCCTAAACATTTGCATCACAAAATTGTTTTTAAGACCCCACCAATGGACAGTATAGTGTTATCCTTGTCAGTGCCTCACAACAAAGGATTAACTTTCAACATCTCCTCAGTCTCCTGTATAGAATTCATTGAAATTCCTCATATGGTCCTCCTCAAACACTGTTCATCAGAATTCAGTGAAGTTTGTAGGGGCCCTAAATGTGGGGATCTAATTATTGGTTTCTATGATTTGTCCATCAAATTATCATTTAAATGATCAGTTTTCCTTTTTAATCTTCAGGATCTTGCTTGATTTCAAATCGTAATATTGTGTTTGCTCTCGTTAGGACATAGTTCATTTCAATTTGCATGGTCTGGGGGGATCCGCTATTTCCCAATGTCTCTTGTTATGGGCTGTGAATGTGATTTTACCACATAATTCACAGTAAAACATTACTATTCATCCTGAGCAACACTAGTCTCCAAATCTCTGATGATTAACTGAGTGAAAATAAAAGTTTCCTTTAGGTACCTGCCAACAGAGCATCCTTGCATCCCCTCATGGTTGAGGTGGGGGTAGGAATAGGTAGACAGAGTGAAGGAAGTAGGTCTAAGGTGAGGAAGGAAATGAAGATGATATGACAAGTCAATCCATGCATAAAGCTTGAGATGCTAAAAGTGCTCTTCCTGCGTTGCTCCCTATAATCACAGTGATATTGCCTCTAATTACATCCTTGCCTTTCATTTTATCTGAAGCCCACTGCCCACATCCATACATCCGGTCAGCGAATTATCCGCCTGTCATCTTACATCGTGGCCCAGCGTTCCCTGAATGATGCAAGGTGAAAGAGTTATTAGGCAGTAAGTTACGGTGGAAGAAGGCACAAACAGCTCATTATATTCACTATCATCATTTATTCTGCAGGCCCTTTTGTTCCCTCTACACACACACACACACACACACACACACACACACACGCTATCCTCTAAAATTCAGAACCACCAAACCTTACTTCTAAAAACAGCATGCACTGAGGTTAACTCCAGCCTTTGTACCTCTCTTGTTCCCCTTGTGGCTGCACGGCCATGATATACTGTGATTCATTAGTTTCTTAGAAAGCGGCTCTTCTCTGTCCGAAGCCTGCACCTTTTAAGTCCTTCCTTCAAAAGGGATTTTCCTTTTTTTGGAAGGAGCTACCCTCTTTTGAATTACCTTCTGAGAAGTTCCAATTATTTCCACGCTTAAAGCATTAATGAATAAGGTGGATTCACTGCTCTCTGCTCTATGTTCCTATTTAATTAGGAGGGCACCGGTGACGCTGAGAACTCTAAGTATACGTGGGCTTTCAGGTTGAAGACTTCTAAGTTTGGTTTAATGTCTCCGTATGAATACGCCTTTACTATTCCTAAAGCTTTCGATCCCATTCTAAGCATAGAGCTTATTTCTAAGCCAGAAAACCCCCAGTTGTACTCTTCAGCACATACTCATCAAGTTACTGAGTATAAGCAGGTTTTTGAAACACACATAAAACTAAAGAAAAGGGATTGACTCCTTTCCAGTTGCCAGTCAATATTTTTGGTTTTGTTTGTTCCATATTTGTTCCTTTATGGCGTGTCACATTCATCGTCACAAATGTAAAGGAAGGGAAAACAAAAAAAAGCAGCGTGGAGACACAAAACGTTTGACCCTCCACCCACCCCTACCACCACCCAACTCAGACTTTTCTGCCGCTTTTTTTAGCTAAATCGGTTGGTTGCTTCCAGAAATGAAGCCAAAGATTATACATCAGTCAGCCAGTACATTAACACCACCTATCTTATATTGTGTAGATCCCCTTTTTTTTTCCTATTGATGTAACTATGTGATCTGAAACCATTCTATCAGAGCCACCATTAACTTTTACATCAATCTCTATTTCGAATTTTAATTTAGCCTTCGCCCCCCACCTGCATCAATGAGCAAAGTCCTTCTCAACACCAATTTCGTGGGTGCTGTGCCGGGACAGAACACATCATATCACATAGCATTGCTCACATACAGCTAATAATATTTATGAAAGTTTATATACGCGCCAATTTTCATAAAAAGGATGTTTTTATGGTGATCAAAGTGCTAAACAAAAAGAGATGGGACATCAGAAAACACAATCAAATCACAGGATAAAAAGACAGTAGACTGTTATGTAAAACAATGAAAACCATGATCCAGTAGTGAACCAGGGGCAGCTTTAATAAGCTTTTTCTTTTAATCACTGCAGTAGTATGTTACAAGTTTATATGGATACGTCTGTGGATCTGCTTTGCTTAAAATTGAAACATCTGAATGTTCATTGAGGAGGAACAATACTGAGGAAGTATTGAAGGAGTGATACCATTTAATGAATGGCTACCAGTAGGTTGTTCTTCCATCTGGAACCTCGTAGAGTGTGTAGTATGTGCCCTGTGAATAGGTTTAAATGAATCACCTGGTGAGCCGGGTCCTTTGAGGTTGTTTTCAGATTGGACCACACCCTCCTTCCTCCAGATGGCTTCAATCGGCAGAGGCTTAATATTTATTTATTTTTCTCATCATTTAAATACTCTTGTCCTCTTCTTATTATCAGAATAATTATTTTCTAGTAGTATCTTTGTTTTTCATATTTTTATATCTTCAATACCCATCTTTTAATGTCGTGGTTTTATTCTCTCTAAATAGTGTATAGATCCATTTTTACATCTTTCTTTTCACCTGTCCCCCCATCCTCAAGGACTATGACTCCTTGAGGGAGGAGTGACTATCACTCTGATAGTCACTCCCATCACTCTGATAGTCACTCCTTCAGAGCCAGCTTTCTTTCATGGTTGCATGGAAAACTCAAAAAGTTAAAATTGTGGAAAATTCTAAATATTTCATACAATTGCATATATGGTAATTTTGTGTGTTAAGTTTGGTGAAGCTGGAATGTGTCTTTTGGCACATTTATTCCTAACAAGATTCTTCCCTTCAGACTTCTTTGGCCCGACTGTTGTCTTTGGACCAGAACCTAGTGATTATTAGAATATGAATGTCTCCTTTCTGTGCTTTTTGCTGTTAAATTTAATAACCACTACTTTCATTGACTTTTGGGTGTTTTATTCAAATTTATAGCGTCTTTTGTGAATAGATGTCATCATGGGCTGCCATTAGAACAAATTCAAATTGTTTCAAGACAGTACCCGGCGTAAACTTTGACATTTACCAGTCTGTGAAATCGGTCAATGTTGGTTCCCTCGATTCTTACTGGAAATTATTCATGATTTCTGCTTTTTTTTCATCCTTAAAGTGCAGTTGAGGTATTATTTGATGTAAATGTGTTTGATTGAACATAAATTCCTAAAAAGGCAAGTAAAATCTATAGTTAAAAGTTGAAAAGACTAAAAAAGTATAACACATACTTTGGAGATAATTTATTGTTCTACATTACAAGAAGCCAAACCGGGACAAATCTGACCAACGTGGAGAAAAGTTACATGATTGACAGGGAGCCAATATGGGGGTTAAAAAGCACATTTCCATTGAAAGGAATAACAATAAAAATTTGTAGAAAGTTTAAAATGCCAAAACGTTAGGCTTAATTGCATAGATTAAGTTTGTTGAATCTAGTATGCATAGTATGCAATATATCTCTGGACAGACAGACCTATTTTTATGTCCATCTGGGATAATAGCGATATATAAAATATGCTCATATAGGTTTACCTGCTGTAAATAATTTTCTCTGTCAATGACAATGAAACCGTCATCCTCAGTTAACAGTCTACTGAAAACTTAAAGTTTCCACTTAAAGTCTTGTCTAAGCAGGTCACTAGACCAGGATTGTCTCATGCAATCCTGTTTTTATGTACAACAGCAGTGCAAAATGCTGCTCATACATCATCCTGCACAGTGAAGGTCAAACATCCAAGTTAAATCATCATAAACTAAACTTTTTGAAATGGATGCGAGGCTGAAAACATCTGAGACTGAGCATCAGACCCAATGGCCCATTAAAAAAATACTTTTTTCTTTTTCTTTTAAATTTTGCAGTGATAGGGGTCTTCCCGTATCTACTATGAGCCTTTTTCCAGATGGACCACAGCAGGCTCCAGCTGGTAGATGTATTTTTCAGCCTCCCTACCGTCCCCACAAAATACGCAGTCAACTGAAACCTACTGTCAGCAGCCGTTTATCTCAGGGGATGAGCCATCAGTCATGCCTTAACCGCACAGATTAGGGAGGGTCCTGCAGATAGAGATGCCTGAGAGGCTGTTATTAAGGCTGGGGAGAGCTTTCTCATGCATACTTCTTAAAATGAACAAGTCAAAATGTGGAGATGCAGGACTTTTTAGTTCTGTTGTTTTTGAAACACATCAGCCGGCTGATGATAGATTAGGAGTGGGTTCATTTCCATAGCTAGATCCATTCTCCTCTAAGCTGCAACAAACTTGTCAAAGGCCAGAAGAAATGAGATTTACTGCTCATGATTTTAAAAACAAGTGGACTTGCGTCTTGTGTAATCTTATTAAATGTAGACGGTTCTGAGTCATCAGTTCCCATCTCCCGTCATAATGCCTCTCAAGAGACCACTTGGGATCGGATCTCACTTTCTAGCTGCAAAGTCATAATGTTTTTACTGATTGAAAAAAAAAGCCCAATATTTTCTGAATCTAAAGGTGTTTTTGATAGAAAATATATGATATATTATCACACTATTCCGAGAAAACGGAGAACTCTCTCAAGAAGCCTGTAGATATTTGGCATCAGCCACAACAGGCTTGAACCATGCATGGACCCCCACCAGCTCTCAGCTGAGACTTTTCAGTCTCTTAATACTGCTAAATAAGGGGTTGCTTCTAGAAATGACACAGAAAACCACACGCTCATCTGCCATAACAATAAAAACATCTGCCTTATATTGTGTGGGTCTCCTTTTGCTGCGAAACAGCTCTGTGATAAACTGTATTTTCTGTTACCTTTCTATCAGAACCATTATTAACTTTCTCGGAAATTTGTACTTCAGTAACTCCTTTGTGGTATCGGACAACACAAGCTAACCTTCATTCTTCTGTGATGTCCTTCCTGGACCCCTTTTCTTGGTACTTACCACTGCATCTCACTGGAAATCATCCTGTCCATGTTGTTGTAATAATTACGTCATTGCAGTCCTGCAACCAATTAATACCTATAACTTCTCCAGATTTGTTTGACCGAGGATTAATTCTGTTTGTACTTTTTTTGCACCAAACACAAAAACCAGATGTTTATGTTTTTGGCAGTGTGAACGAGGTTTTGAGGTCACTGTCTGTTTTTAATGCTCTGGTCCCTCATTTGGCTATTTGATTAAATAAGGTCTTTAATTTAGTATTGCGTCCTAGTTGAAGTATTTTGTGAAGTTGGTGACTTTTCATTCTCATTATATTGTCACTTTTTGTGGTTTGTGATTTTGTATAACGAGTCACTTGGATATTAAATAACCCCCCTAATATTCCAGCAAAAAAATATAGAATACATTTATCAGTAAATGATGAATTATCCATTCCTTTTGAGAGTGTATATTATTTTGGATGTAATACTGTGGAGATGTCCAACCTTCAGAGCCTCCTTAGAATCAAGATCTCATGGAAAAAGCTCAAGTAAAATCTATAGAAGATTCTGTTGAAGATACATTTTTGACAAGATCCCTCCCTTCAGACAGGGATTTGTACTTCACTAGCCTTCAGGGTTTACTAGTTGTCCTTGTTGATTTTGTCTCCTTTCATTAATTGAGTGTGAAAGGTGACACAATTTGAAACTCTAGTGCTAATGTTGGTATGTGAAATACACATTAGAGTGTGGGTGATTTCATATTTGCTTCTTTTAGTCAATACTTTTGGACTTTTAAGTAGAGGCACACCGATTTTTTTGGCTGATCACGATCACCGATTTTTATAAAGTCTGACCGGCTGATTCCGATGTCTTTTCCTCAAAAGTTTAAAAATCATAATGAGTAGTAAATTTCAGTGCTCTTATTTTGATTTGTTTCTTAAATCAATTTCATGACATTTTGAAGTGAAAATACAACTTTGGACGCCTCGTTCAGTCCATTGTATGTTATATGTTAGCTTTGTTCAGGGACTTCAGACTCGGGGCTGGTTCAGAGCTCCCACTAGCTCTAGCCGCTCTGCTAACGTTAGTTCATTAAAGATTACTATGTAGATGTAACTTGAAGTGTTTGATTAATTTTGTTGTGCCGAACGCTTTCAGGGTTTCTGCTGTAGCTTCTTTTGTCTTTAAGTTTTAAAACCATTATTGACGGCATAGATACTTACATACAACGGGCTCGTGGCTAGCTCTGAGCTCCCGCTAGCTTTAGCCGCTCTGCTAACGTAAGCTTAACTTGCTATTATCCCCTGGGTGATTAAATTGGAGGTATGTGATTAAGTTTGTTGTGCCGAACATTTTCGGGGTAGTAGAAATGCCTTATTTCGTCCTTACTGGTGTTACAAATTCAGAACTTTGTTTTTCTGGTTCACTTCTGAGGTATTCGGAGCCTTGGTACCTCATCCTTTGTGTGTCTGTACAACGCATGCACATCGCCCATTGCCGATTTCATCAAACTGGGCCTTTGGATGCTGATCGATCGATGCACCTATACTTTTTAGTTTGATGCAGACCATAATTGCTGCTTGGAAACCTCCCTTAGACCAAAGTTCTGGATCAACTGGGCTTTGATCTGACAAAACTGAGCAAGGCTTTGGCTTGTTTACTGTGTCGCCTGTAAATAAATGAAAGGGAAAAAATTCAAATCTGAAGAGGAAAGAAGTTAAAAACACATTCAGCCTCGTCATTGTAATCTGAAAACGTTTATAAAAACTGGACATACTTTTTTAAGACCTTCACTTCTCGTCCAAGAGGGTTCATCAGTTCAGGACCACGAGGTTCCCTGACACCCTCTCATACTTTCTACCATACACAAATCCAAAGGTTGCAAGGCAATGTGGAAAATCTTGGGTACTGGTAAACAATCTCTGCATCAACGTGGGGAGGAAGAAAGAGAAAGCCGTGGACTTCAGGAAGAGAGTCTACATCCCCTCTCCCATCTCCATCGGTGGAGCGGCTGTTGAGATAGTGTTCCAGTCTCAAATACCCAGGGGTGCACATCTCCAATGACCTTAAGAGGGCTGGCAACCCGGCGGGAATTGTGAAGAGGGCCCACCAACGCCTCAGCGCTCCGGTCCTGACAGCCTTTTACAGGTGTCTGGTGGAGAACACCCTCACCGTCTCCATCACCACCTGGTACAGGAACTGCTCTACATCTGAGAGGAAGGCGCTGCGGAGAATGGTTAAATCTGCCGTTGCATTGAGGACTTGTGCAGAAGCAGAGTGTCCTGCAGTATGGAGGACCCCACCCAGCCGGCTTTCAAGCTGGATGAGCCCCTCCCATCTGACTGGAGGGTGCAGAGTATTAAAGCCAAAACATCAAGGCTTGAATACAGCTTCTACCCAGAGGATCATGAACTCTGCACCCCTCTGATGAATCTATGCACTTCAAATACCCTCGTCGTGCTGCTACTGCCATTTGCCCTGCTTGTCTCATATGCTGCTGTCTTACCAGGCTGCTGCTGTGTTTTTAATCTAATTCATTTTTTTTACTATTTGTTTTAGCCTAGAAATATATATATAGTTATTTGATTTATCTACAGACTTTTCTACAGTCCGCTGTAGAAAAAGTCTGTAGTATTGTCATTCCTCATGTATACATGTGGAATGACAATACATTTACTTGAACGGTGAACATGCTTGTGTGGCCAGGTTGTGGTTTCATCAGTGATGATGAAAATGAAAGTAGTTCCTTTTGATTGAGTCTCTTACGATTAACTCCTAGCAACCACTTAAAAAGAGTGAAATGGGTTTGAACAGTCACAACAGTTTCACAACAATCTACTTGCCTTCTACCTTGGCTAATCACGTAATTTAGTTTTAAGAGAATAAAGTGGAAATAAGACAGTGTGTAATCCATTTTCTCTTTATTATTTCAATCAAGAGAGACAAATAAGAGCAAATTGAATGAGGGAATGGAAGTAAGATTACATTTAATGTGAACAGAACGAATAGTCTTTAGCATTTAGAGCCCAGCAGGAAGTGTATCACCAAGGGAAGCCGTTCGATGAATTAGCTCCTTCTAATTTGAAGGAGAATTCTCCCTAGAGCCTAGACACTGATGCTGGCGGTGATGAATTGAGCTTGAAATTGGGATGAGCTCATGAAATGAGAACTACTGGTCAGAGGGTTTCATTGGAGAAAGTCAGGTGATCCAGAGTTGAGGATGTGAAGGACATGAGCTTCAAATCAGAGACATTTTGAGAAGACACACTAGATAGAGCAAATATAATTTTTGACAATTTAGAAATGATCGTCTAAAGGGGAAACTTGACAGAAGGTGATTGGATGAAAAGAAAAATGCGAAGCATTAAGAGAAACTGAAATTTAGCTGGATCTCAAATTCAGAGTACATCAGTACCAGGACATATTCACTTTCACACTGCGTGTTGAATGTGGTCATATGTTACGCATCAACCTTTGATTGGATCTCTCAGAATGGTCATCAATGTCAACTCTGCCCAGGTTCTGTTTCTCGAAAGACCTGAAAAAAAAAAAGCCTTGTCCCATTGTTCTTCATCTCTTGCAATGAGTAATGTTTTAAAATCCTTTTCTTTGAGTTTTATAAACCCAGAGAGCATTTTTGGTAATAGAATCACAATTAAAATGTAATTTTTTGTGCATGCTACGGTCTTTAAATTTCCAAACAGGCGTCCTTATGTCTTTTAAGTTAAGAATGCACCAAAGTTTATGAACAAAGGGGAATTTGGAGGTGCACTATTCTGATTCTGATGATTCATTTCAAGGCCTTGAAGTAACATTTAATAAGCATAATGCAAGGCCTTCTCTGCCAAAAATTTTATTGGACGACATTAAAACATTTTCCAGCCAGCTGATAAAAATGAAAGCACATATTGCTATGGTAATTTGCCAATGTGTGTAGAAACAATATTATCTTATAAATGAGCATAACCTCATTTTTTATCCATTGCTGTACTTGACTCCACTATAACTCAACCAGACATAAGACCTTTTCAGATTACCCCATGTAGAATTATGAAAAGCATGCTAACCCAGGGGAATTTCTTGTTTTACGTTCAAAACAGTTCTACCAGAACCTCAAATGAACTGGTGTTCATCAGTACATAGTTCCAGCACTTTTGTATTTATAAGAAGAGTACGCTTACGTATTCTTGGATACTGCCACCTCCTGGTAAGCCTCTGGAGCTAATCCGGCACACTAATAGCTAAACCGATCTGCCATTACATTAACACCTGCTGACAGGTGAATTTAAACCGCAGCGTTCGCCCTGTTTGTCCTGTCAGTGCGATATATTAGGAAAGAAGTGAAATCATTTTTATCTGTAGATGATGTGTTGGAAACAGTGAAAATGGACAAGTGCCCGGATCTAGGCTAATTTGAAATTGTGTTGACTGCGCGACTTGGTCAGGGCATCTCTAGAACTTCAGGTCTTGTTGGGTGTTCCTGGTGTGCAGTGATTTGTACAGTCCAAAGTGGGATGAAGAGGAACAACTGGTGGACCTGCAACAGGGTTATGTGTGCCCGAGGTTAAGGACAAATGATCTACGAACAAACAATCGGACTGAAACAAAAAGGTTGGCGATGTTAGCTTCCGAGTTAGGAAGACTGAATGCCAGATGTTCAGATAGGTCAAATATTCTGCATTACACTGTGAACATATGACAAAATTGATGGTTTTGGATGCAGGCAGCTCCCATAAGCTTCTTCCACTTCCGCGTCAACGTCCCAGTGGCATCCAGACATGTGAGTTTTGGAGAATTTCAAAGTTGATAGTCTTTTTGTCACAGTATCAACGCAAAAATCTCACTCAAGTTATAACTTTTCGCAAATAATGCTAATAACAAGAATCAACTTTTGGCTTTGCGTTGACTTTGTATGTAACCGTGCAAAGAACGCAACGAAAATTGCGAAAAATCTGTATCGTTTCTGGTGTGAAGATGCACAATATGTAATGCATGTCATGGAAGTCATACAAAGATAAAAAGGAAGTTTAATTAGGGTGTGATGATTTAGGGTGCGGTCTATTCTCATCATCACAAATTGATTTTTTCCACTAGTAGTGGCCTCTGTGTCCTTGGACACAAACCAACTTGTTGTAGACTGTTAATGAAGAATTCTTCAGCACTATCACATGGCAGTATTGTTATAGATGTGGTTATGTTGTAAATATTGAATATATCCTCACCCACATACAACAACTTTCCTGATGCAAATATTTTCATGAATGTGCTTCTTTGTGGTCGCTGACTTGTTTGTTAGCCTTTGAAATTAAAAATACAAATCAACAAAGAACTGTAATGTTAGTGTGAAAGGAATTTCCCCCTTTTATGTATGACAACAATAACCAAAACCGCAGACCGGGAATCATGCTGCGCCGTTTTCTAAAATGCCTGCAATAATGTCATAGTTGTTGAATGCAACGGGGAAATAAGCAATAAGCGAAATGAAATAGCAATAACCCCAGGAAGCATATATTACTGAAAAGTACATCTTAATATATTTGTATTGTAGAATTAGGATAAGTCATATTCTTGCATTCAGTAAATGGTAGCGGCAGTACAAGACCGAATTGTTTGAAAATGAAGTGACAGCAAATTTGTCTCTATTAGAGGCTCTTAAGTATTTGGGAGTCGGTCAGTTTTCGAATTTGTCAGCCAAGGCTCTCATCCTCATCTTCCTTTTACACTATTGTCCTTTTTTTTTCTCTGTCTCTCAATCGCTGCTTTTTATTCAAACTAATGCCCTCCATACAATCAAATGCAATCTCATTTTACTCAAGTTTCTGGAGTGCCAAAGTGAATAAACAAAAGCCAGCAAAGTTTTTGACCTATGTGGCCGCTGGCCATAAAGATCCAGCTCTGGCTTCCATCTGACAGACGGACACATTTGCCGGAGTTCGAGAGTAAGTTATTGTCAGCTGAGAGGGAATGTTTGCTCTACTTGTCCTCCATCCTGTTCTCACACTCCACTGACCTTCCTACGACCAGCACTCCCGACTTCAGGGGTCACTGACTGAGCGAAGAAGCCACGCGTGGTCATCAGTCATACTGTCACATTTAGGACGAAGGAAGCCTGTCTCTTTCAGCTGATCAAGGAAGTTTCTTTTTTTTTTCTTCTGTTGACCCACACATACCCACACAGAGCCGTGTCCTTGTGAAATAGTGGACGGAAAGCAAATCAGCATCCTCTTCAGTTGAATAATACAGGAGAAAAAAGCTCCAGCAGCAGTTCCTCCTTCTCGCATCTCTGCCGATGAACCTCTTTGTTTTGTTTTTTTTCGTTTTGTACTCTTGCCTTTGATTAATTCCAAACTTCAATGGGAACCCTGTCTAGGAGTTAGAGTTCAGATGGCTCTTTCATCAGTAAATTCAGCTTAGTGTTAAAAGGAAATGGTGCAGAGAGAGTCCGGGACCTGGGGCACAGAATCTTCCCCAGTCTCAGCGTCATGCAGAAAGCAGATGCTGTTGCTTTCCCATCCCACTAATATTTAAGGTTATGCATCTGAGGCCCCACAGTGCTGAGAGATGGACACACAGGGAGTAGACAGAGGTAGGGGAAGGATATTTGATGACTGCTTTGGAGGTGTTTTTGCTTTGTCAGATGAAGTGTGAAGCAGTCCTCCTCCTCATCTGTCTATCTGCCTTCATGTTTCTCCCTCTTTAGTTTATTGCCGTCAGCAACTTCCAGTAACTCCCCGTAGGGGTATGGGACATGGCAGGGCACTCTTTGGTTGTAGTCCTCCTCTCTCTCACCTAATCCTTTCTGCACTGGGGACAGGGATTTGCTGCCAACAACAATAGGAGCTGCCAGGGTTTGATAAAGAGGCTGTGGACTGCTTTGGGGTGAAGGGACCCCAGAGTTCAGGATACTGTTGCCTTAAAATCATCAACAGAGTTTCCAAGTAAAGAGGTCACAAGCAAGTTGTAATTTCACCGAGGTTTAAGCAGGAAACTGCATTGGTTGACACATAATCTGAGTGAAAAGCAATAGTGTGTCTCGCAAGAAAAACAGCATCTATGTTTGGTTGGCTGGAGTAGATCTAGCTGTTTGTGCAGAAACTCGGCTACCTAGAAAAGCACAATTCAAAGACATGTTTCGGGAGTTATGGGTAGAGTTCTATAATTTTAGTAATGCTAATTATTATTTCTTTATTTTCTAGAGCACTTTTCAAAAACGGGTTACGGCCAGCAACAATAAAACAATCAGAAGCGTGAACGGCAAGGATAAGAATATACACAAACAATAAAAAAGGTATTAAAAGCACAGCAGGAATGACAAAGAAAGACTTTGTGATAAAAGTAGTTATAAAGGAAGGATTTAAAGGAGATCACTGAACCAGCCAAGTGGGTTTCCTCAAGCAGATGGTTGGAAATCCTCCAAAGGGAGGCGCCTTGGAGTCATCTTAATCAGGTACCCAAAACAGCGGCTGAATACTCTGCTGAGATGGTTGAGGCTAATGAAAATGCTGTGGTTGGTGAATTTACAAAGACTTGCGAATGTCATTCATGAAAGCAGCAAGGAAAAACTAGAGCCGTAGAGAGTAACACATTTGGAAAGACAGCTGCAGGTGGAAATGCTAACGATTACCAAATTTCTGATACATATGAAATCTCTATTAATATAAATTTTATTAATTTTCATGTCCGGTAGTGCTTTCAGTGGTTTCTATGGTGGTCTGGATGACAGATATTCCATAGTCTTGCTCTCACCATTGATTTTGTTCAAAATGCTGATTAAAGCTATTAAACGCTCTGTGGTGAGGCGATAATCAACCACATGGGGCCTTTTCTTTATGTTCGGGTCATCAATACTGTAAACATAAGAACGCCCAGGCTACGTGATCCATCTGCACTCTCTGATATATGATGTGCTGTTTACAAACAATCTTGTTTAGAAAGCCAATAATGATCCCTTCCCTGAATGCGTCGGCTCAACAGCAGGAGCGCTTTTCCTTTCAGCGATCAATGGACTGAAGACGATTGCAAGCGAGTGGTAGAATATTGTGAAATCAATCAACAGCTTCAGAAACAGAGCGGAAGGATTTAAAGAACTGTGACACCGAAGGTGGAATCTTTTGTCAGCTTCCACTGCACAGATTTTAATGAGAGGTCCCTGATGAACGCTCAGGGGTTCATATTATACTGACTAATGAAACGAACATCTTAGCACAGACACTTGTAGCGATGAAGATTTTGACCTTGCTCGTTAAAACGTTCCTACACAATTTCGTCTGCTTTGTTCTGTCTCCCTCAACTTTAATCTTGTAGCTATCTTCTACTGTCAGTCATTTCCTGAAGGAAAGCAGGGTCGGGAGGCATCACCAAACCCGGCTAATACATCAAAATCAGACTTTTGCGAGAGAAAAGCGAGGACATCTCTCTCCCCGACACAATCAGAGGGGTGAAAGACATGACAGAGGGGAGAGTAAATTTGCATTCAGTCCTTAATTGTTTGATTTCCCCGAAGGCGTGCAAAGCGGGGGAGAAGGGCAGGAAGAAAAAAAGGGGGGGGGCGTACGTCTGCTGACAGATTTAATTAATTGGAAGCTGTTTTTTTTTGTACATGCATTTACCTTGTGAAAGAATGATAGGCTTGATTTTCCTCAGTGAAGTTCCCCAGTTGCTCATTAGTTCAAGCACGAGGTTGCAATGAATATAGATGCACAAGCTGCAGGCCTTGGACCAGTTCTTTGCAAAACCTCTGAGTTAATCGGAGCGCTCAAAGCTATTGCATTTGCATGACCCGTCCTGAAAATGACTTTGCGTTCACCCCTCCCGGACTGTTCTACTGTTGCTAGCGGTAAAACTAGTTTCACATAAACCCACCAAAGCTATACATCAAAAAAAAAATTGGACAGTAAAGCAACCAGTAGCTGAGGGTCTATCCACATTCCAACAGTCTTTAGCCCCTTTTGTGAACTGATTATGCAGCATCGCTGCAAAAAGAAGACCCTTTTGTAAGACCCCTCTTTTGATGACACTGGACAACACAGTGGCCAAACAGTGCTGCTCGGTTGTGCCATATTAAATATTGAGCCAGGAACCGCTAGCAAAAGATATGTAACGTTTAGCAGAGCATTGACGGTATCTGTTTAGACGAATGAGGCTATGGAGCTCCTGGATGCTGTGCTGCCTCTTCCTCAATTGGTAGACTGTTTCAGTTCAATGTCTTCGTCTTTGCGATAGACGAAAACATTGCCATCACACCTAACCATCACACCAAGGCTCAGAGTTTCCTGAGCCTTGGTGTGATGGTTAGGTTTACGACAGGAATGGACTCATTAGATTTTAGATATGATCCCGTTAAAGGGGTGGAGTCACGAATTTGGTTTCAGGTTATTTTCTTTCTTGATGAATTGATTGATATTTATATTAATTAGTTAATGGTTGTAAAATTGAAAGGAAATCCATCAAATGAGTGGAACTTGTGTGGATAAAGGGGCAAGTCATCAACTATTCAACTTTTTTTTTTCAACGCAGAGAATACGCGAGCATGGAGTGGTGTGCCACGAAAGAAATGATCAAACTTTGGAGCTACACCCTGAAGAAAACCACCCATGAATCAGCATTAAATATTGTTTTTCTTGAATAGCAATCAAGCTCATGATGATAACAATGATTCTGTGGGTCGGCTTCCATGGTCAGGAGATTCATATTATGCAGGTTAAACTATCATAGGATGGTTGCTTTTAGATGCAATGACATAATGAAGAAACTGAGCCACCTTGGCAGAGATTTGATCCTCGGTCCTGTCAAGTTGAAGCTCACAAGCTGGAACACACTCTGCTGAATTAAAAAAGAAAAGAAAAGAAGCTTGCGGTCTCTGAATACCTCATGCACCTTCCAAACACATGGCGTGTGAATGTTTCAGCGTTAAAAAGGTTGTGAAGAACGTCTTTCCAAATCAGTTTGATTTGGGAGAATGTAATTATACTGTACAAGCTGTATGGAGACATTTCATGTTTCTTGTCAGGTATTTGTTCCCGGACGTTAAAATGACAGAGGGATAGAGTCGTCGGTGTCCCTAGACTGTATATCTGTCTGTACTTTGTCTGTAAACTATGCAAACAGACCCAACTAACTTTTATTCACATCATTACATTATAATCCACAGACAGGTGAAGTCAAATAACATCGATTAACTGACTCCTTTCAGTGGGAGTCACTAGTTAATCGATAATAAATATAATAATAAATATATAAAAGTTACATCTAAATGTAACATATAGATATATGTTACATTCTGTCCGTCTGTGCTTTTTTATTTTAAACCAGGCAACATAACTTTCACCAACAAACCAAAGATGGTTAAAATGACTTGGCTAAGTTACTTACTACTACTTTTTGATTTTAACCCTGCGGGCTTTGGTTGCTCTTAAGAACCTGTTTTTAGGGGCCGGGGCCACTCAGTTAGCCAGAACATTTAGGTTCAGATTTAGATTTGGATTTAAGACATAGCTAAAATCCAAGATGTTGCAGTTAAAATCAGCATGGGCCACTTTTACAAATGGTGACCCGAACACTACTACACATTTAGCTTTACCTAACCTTTCTTTTATATCAACCTTGATAAATAGTTGTGCCTCTTTAGACTCTGATGGTTGGTTATCCTCTCGATAGCATATATCCTAAAGATTTTATACATGTTTGTGGGCACGTCTAAAAGACTCCGGTCACAGACCTAATGAGTGAATTTCCATTTTCTAGGGGGAATTTTTCCATTAACCTCCATAACGATCTAAAACGAAACTACATTAAGCAAAAACTACAATATAGAAAGGGAAGATGTGATGCAATTAATTGTTTTGAAGCTGCGAGTCAAGTCTGTTGTTCCCGCTTGGAATGTGCCCACAAGGAGGATCAGGAATTGAATTTAATCAGTTTCCTTCTGTGAAGTTTCTTATTATATTCCTTTAGGACATGCATAGAAAATGGACGTATTTATCAGCAATAAACCCGAACACATTGTTTTATGGTGTTAACAATATAGTAAGGGGAAAAAAAAGGACCATATGCAAATTGAGCCCATGTCTCAGTTGACCAATTTTAAAAGGTCTTTTTTTGTTGATGATGTTGTATTTGGGTTAAATAGACCTTTCAACCTATATTTTAGAGTTGAAGACTTTCCTGAAATTCTTTCAAAAAGCATTTTTTCTTCTATAGTGCCTTCCTGATTTCCAATGCAGGATGCATCGTGGGTTGAATAAGTACTTTAGGAAATCAGTCAGAGGAGGGTTGTGGTTTGCTGATAGTGTTGAAAGAAAAGAATGTGTTGCATGATATATAAGCCGTGAGCGAAGCTCTGTGTGGAGCACAAACACTGTGAAAACAGCACATGCAGCGATACCTGCCTGCGTACAAGCGCACACACACAGATAATCATAAATCATGCTGGGCTACCAGCACATTGAAGTGATTTCTGTACAGGGACACACTGCCTTTCCATCTCTCCCACATCCCCACACTCACAGTCAGAGAGGTAGAGGAGATGAAGAGGAAGAGCATAGGCATATTCTCTGCCACAGAAGAACAGAAGCCCCCGGGGCAGATATGTGTAGAAAGCATGATGAAGGATCTCCCCTCAAGTCATCCACAGAAACAGAGATGATTTGAGACACTGCTGCTATGGCACCCAGTATAATTAACTTTTGAGAACGTCCCTGGCCCCAGAATGAAAAATATTTATTTCCCTTTTATTTAAACGTAATTGTAATCACTTCTTTTACTTCACGCATAAGGAATATTTAAACTTGATATTCCCATTGACCTGAAGTGGAGCATGTGACTCAACCGTGTGGGATTAATCAGGGCTGACTCCTCTCTGCCCCTCGGGGATCGAGATATATTCAGCAATAAAATTATTATTAATGTCATTTTTGGAAAGAATGAGCCTGCTGTAAAAGAGTGAGTGAATGAGTGATGATTTGCAGGCTGATTGTTCTCGTAGGCCGCGTTTGCCGTGCACAAGCATGTCTTTAACCGGCGAGCATTGTAATGTTTGCAGAACACATGGGAGCCAGATGTGACTTGATGTGGTTGACAAGTGACAAGAGGCGATGAAACCAAATGGAATGTATATATGTAAATTTGTTTATGTGCACTCCTCCTGCAGCCTCGCATACTAATGGTGTGTTCTTGTGACCATAGCAAAACACGTATATGTAAGGATAGGTCTCAATAACAGACAATCACGGAGAATTTAGACAGGTTTTTTTATCACTTTGTCAAGTTTTCATTGTGCTCGTCAGACTGGAATGTTTGGACTATGTATCACTCTGCACTTAATTATGGTGCAGAAACAGGGAAAGTGTTTCCATAATATGGTGAGGCAGCAGCATATGTGCTCAATGTGACAAGGGATGGAGAATGAAAACAAGTCCTCGAACCTCAATGACACAATTGTCCGTGCCGTCCAAAAATGATCCGTGTGACTGTTCCAAAAAAACAAATTATGATTCTTCCCTACTCTGACCCTGCTATAGTTCAAGGCTCGGTAAGTTGAAGGGACTGAAATGGTTTGGTTAATGTTGTAGACATGGTTATCACTCACTCAAACATATAATGACTCCATAGAGCTCGTATGGTGTAATTCAAGTCTCCAGATGCCCCGAGATCAACCGTACTGATTTGAAAAAGAGCTTATGTACACCCTTTTATTCCCTCACCACAAGGTGAATAAAGGGTTAGCTTTTTCCGTCCAGATGAATCAGGTCTAATGGGAGTATGGTATGTCCATATTTTGACAAACCTATGATTTTTAGCGGCCCTAAAGTTGGCGTAATTTCTCAAGCTTTTCCAAGCTAGGGGCCCTTTATAAGTATGCAAAATCGCCAATCACCAGTCTAAAATGTACTTATAAACATAAACTCTGCATTGCTGCGGCAGCCAATGCAGTGCACAAAGGCAAAATAAGTGGTTATGGCGAGGAGGGGGGGGGGTAAATGTCTTTTTCTGAGCCTTGGAAGACACACTCAACCATCCCCATTCTGGCGGGGATGTTGGGTAAGCAGACACGGAGTTCCTGCTCTACAACCCTCACTCACTCCCTGTACTGTTTCTTGATGTAATTTGTCTGCTCAACCAATTTCCCTGATCTCTGCCTGTTGAGTCTTTCTCTGACACTTTTACACACTTCATCACTTGCTGTTGTCACTTTCGTTGACCTTTTCAAGCATATAAAATAATGTGCATTTCTTGGTTTGACAATTTTATATCCCATAACAGTCACGTCGGGAAAGACCATTACGGTAAAGAAGAAACCATTCGTCCAGCAAACCTCATCAGAACAACTTATCTTTGTCTTGCTGATAACTCTAATACCCTTGCTGCTAACGTACCACCGTATGACGAAGTTGAAGCATAGGAGTCAGAATTATCTCTTTCTTTACAAAATAATTGCATTCTTGACTGTGTTCCTCAAGCGTCATTCCCATAATGCACGCTTGTAAATGAAAGTGAGTCATACGCTGATAACATTGTGACTGGTAGAAACGGGCGGGACAGACAAGTTTGATGATGTAGGAGGCAGAAAAAGATTTTTATTTTCATATACAGTTATATGATTATGTTTTTTTTTTGTTTAGTTTTTTTAAATGAAAGTAATATTATGTTGTCAGCAAGGCTGGTATATTTTTTGACGGCACTTGATGTGAGTTCAATTTTGCACGTGCAGTACATAGTCTGTCTAAATGCAAATGGCAGTATCATTTGGCAAAAGGAAATCAAAAAAAAAAGAATTCTACGAGTGTTGATGCTGATTTTTCAATTGGGGGTCATCGAGTGTCATTGATTGACTGTCATTTCCAGAGACTGCAAAGCCGTAAAACCAATTTACAACCTTAGCAACACGTTTTTGTTTGAATCAAATCACATTGGAACTGAGCGTTTCCAGCAGCGGGGCCATCTTTTCTACTTGATTTTCTACTTTAAATCAAATGGAGCGTCTAATTTGAAAGTGTAAGAGATTAGATGTCTGTGGCGGGTGTACAAGCTTTAACGTGTGATCCAGAGGAACTCTTCTCAAACTCAGGGACTTGTGAAAACACGAAAATGTAACGTTAGACAAACACTCAGGTGTGAATCGATTACGAGTTCTCGTTCATCTTCAGAACATGGGCAACACTTTTAGCTTAGAGGCTAAATAATGTCAAGTGAATCTTTATTAAACACATTCAGTTGTACAATCTGTATTTGATCCATCCATTAAGGAGCTGGAGCAGCCGGGGAGCAAACTGGGGTTCAGGGTTTTGTTCAAGGATCCTGGATCATTTAGACTACATTGGCAGTCCTGGGAAGGAAACCTCCCTCCTTCTGATTGGTGGACGACTGGTCTACCTCCTGAGCGACCAGCCGCCTCTAAAATTGAAATTCAGCATTGTTTCAAATCCTTTTGGGATCTTGGCGCTTCTGAAGACATGGATTATGGGATACAAAATGCATGAAACCTTTCGTTTAAGAGGTTATATTTTCCAGTTGATGTAAGAAAACATTTGATATTTCTTTCGGAAACTATGCTCCAGTAATATTTTCAGATATGACCGAATCTTTCAGTTTTGGGTTGATTGTGATGCCCAGAATGGCTCGGTCTAGATTGTGGTCAAGGTTATCAATCAAACCTCAGAGACGTTCTATTCTAGAATATTCTTACGGTCAGAGGAGTTCACATGAGGAGGAAGCTCAAACATCTGTCTAAAATGTTTTTAAAGGAAAGGACCAATGCTTTTGTTTTTCTGGTGAGGATTTAGGATTTTTACGTCCATAAATCCACAGATGATTTGTGGAGATTTGAGGTTGCTATCTGCATATATCTGATCCCTCCCTCAGTTTTCCTTCTTTCCTTCTCTTGGCACTGATTACACTGTCTAAGATGATGGATATACTCAGAGCGTTTAACTGTATACTTGTCAATATGTTCCACCTGTTTCTCAATGCGTTTGAGATTTAATTTTATGTCAAAAGGCAACAAAGTCAACTTAATGGTATGGTGCACATTTTGTGAAAAGTGTTTGAAACAATTGTATTTTTTAATGCAAACCTGCAGGCCTGTATGCCTCACCACAGTTTGCACCGTCATCTTTTATCTTTTTGCATTTCTGTCTTAATTCCAATTATCTCTTCCTTTGTTGGCGAGGTATTCATCATCTCGTCTCTGTAATTGGGATCCGTTGGAGTCATCCATCACCCAGATATTCCACACAGATGACACTTTATTGATTTTACGGGGCATGCCTTAGTTTAACCACATCAATCTCAAGGTGACAGTCACTGCAATAATTGCATGCCACTGCTTCTAATGGCTATTTTGTTTGGCTATCGCTCGCTGACCAATTAACCAGTCCGGGATGCCAAAGAGCTGCAGAGAATCACAATGAGGCTGTCGTGATGAGATGAAATAGGAATAAAGCTGACTGGACTGACAAAAGAAGACTTTTAAAGACATCCCTGTTACCTCTGAGGAACTAGAATGGACCAATTCCTTTATATTCTGGCATTTAATAAACCAATTGATCAACTTGATCGACAGTCTTGATAATGGGTTAATCCTTTTCTGGCAATGAGGGAACAGTGCAGCGTTTAAAATGTTGAGTGAAATAGAGCATTCTGATGCTACTGGAGGAAGGAGTAATGGTTGCTTCCTCCTGGTCAATCGATGCTTTGATGATGCTGATCTCGCCATCAGGTCCATCTACATCAGCGTTGTGACAGTTACTTCTTTTCTCAACAGTCCTTGTCTTTATAGTGCTTTGTGCCACAGGTCACAGGCCACACGAATGAAAAACTTTCACTTTAAGTCGGCTTATCCAGTATTTATGCTTTATCTAAACTGGTGACAACATATAGAATTAAAAGAAGACGGCAGCACGGTCTGATGAAGAACAGCAGGATGTCGAAGGTACATGAACTGAAAGGTCTTGAAGGACTCTTTCATACTAGACGAGTGTATTTAAAAAAAAAAAAAAAAGGTAAGTACAAGTGTTATAATCAAAACTTTAAATAAAGCTCGTTTTCGGATCCAAAATCGGAAACTGGGTCAAAGTTCATGTTTTGTTGAAGAAAAGGCTAAAAGCCGCTACTGTTTCTTAGCAGAAACAGATAAATCCACTGAGCCTGTGCTTTGTGAGCTGGGGGTTGGTGAAACAGTCCACACCTTCTGATGTCGGCAGACAAGACTTGGAGGAGAGCAGTGATGAGGGGGAATTAGCTAATGACGAACTCATAAAACGTTGTTGAGCATGAGCATTTTTAATTAAATATAATATTATTCTTGCCATTAAAAGAAGCACATAGCCATTATATAGCCCAAGTCAATGGTGAGACATGTATTGTTGAGTCAACTGTTTTTTACAAAAACAGATGACATTTAAAAAAAGTTTAAATGGGGAAAAAAAATCTGTTTCTGATGAAGTTTAATCTTTTAAAATACCTCTCTTTTGTTATTTAATTTCTACTTAGAAAAAGCCAGCCAACTTCAGTTTGATAATACCTGGAGTAAACAATAAAAAAAAAAGCTGTTTTGTGAAAAATGGATAAAAACAGAGTCTGCTTTTGAAGTGAGCTCTTCACTTGTACTAAAGTAGTAAATAATATATATATAAATAAAATAAATAATACAGAATGATAAGTGTACAATCACTTAAACAGGGGAGGGAAAAAAAGGATTAAGAAGAGATAAAATTCAAGACCAATACCCCGCTAATATAGATTTGAGGATATAGATCCCAGCAGTCTGATCGCCATTGGGAGATGGTTTCAGAGGTTGCCGGCCCGCACCAAGATTGCCGTGTCATCCTTGGCTCGTAGGTTGCTTTGGGTGATGGCTAACAGCAGGTTAGCAGGCACATAAGGTGTCAGGAGAACAGAGACGTATTTAGGAGCCTGTCCGGAGTGGGACAACAAGCTATCAATAAAATCATTCCAAAAGTAACCGATGCGTCTGTTTCAAAAAATGTATCCGTCAGTGTCCGCTTTCTTTAACGTATCCCACATGTTATTAATACAAACACATGATGGCAACGAATGGTCAACAAGTTACTTTGAGATGTGGATTATGGAATTTTGTATTTTCCCTTTTTCTTCTTCCTCAAACAGTTGTAACATATGTCTTAAATTCTGACATTAGTTGTAAACATTTGCACAGGAGCCTTAAGAGATACAGACTCCAGTGGTAGCAGTCGGGGGATCGAACCACCGAACCTCCGAGTGCTGGAAGACTGCCCTACCTCCTGAGCTAAGGAGTATGAATGTTGGCTCCATCTCTATATGTCTCTAACTTTGACCACAATTTTGAATTTCTTTTCCCAAATTATTTTTGTTTTTTACAGAAATAAGTCTGCATGTCGTATAACGGTAAAATGTATGGCTTTTAAGGCTAAATTCGCATTTTTGTAAGAGGTCACATGCGGGAATATGGATGGAGTAGAGCTCCTGTGACCTGGTTTAAATAAACTTCTACTCTAAATCATGCAAAATAATGAAACAACCAGCTTTATTCTGCTTCTTAAATATGAAGATCTCCTGCTTGAGAGTAATGTCAAACAGAATATTTTCAGGGTTTGGATTGAAGTAAAAGCGTATGAAATTTTCATTTTACATTATTTCCTGAATCAAACAAATTATGAATAGAGAAAATCTCCTGCAAATGAGTTTGAGAGTGAAAATAAGTGTTTGTTTGCTGCTGAACTGAGTAGAGCCAGAGGTGCTGTGATCTGTGCGTTAGCTCGGTATTGAAAATGCTAACTTAGATGAATAAACTTAAAACCATCTGCCTTAAACTGTTTTTCTTTTTTTTTTTCCTCTTTTTCTCCTCTTCCTCCCTCTTCCTTGGGTAAAAATCACTGGCTGGCATGCTCTAACGGCTCTGTCCATGACATGCTTCATGAAGAATGGGAGTTGCATTGAGCTCCGGGTAAGCAGGGGGAATTCTGTTTCTCTGCTCTACTTGGCATGGGAGTGCAACACTGCCTCATGTCAGACAGATCACAGCCAGGACGACTGGCCCTCTTCCCTTGCCCCTGGAAAGAAAGTTACCAACACTGAGGCAAGTCTCTTTGACTTGAGGGGAGGCTTATACATATGATCTCTCTTTTTCCACATGGAGCTGGGTTCCTGCTGCTTCCCACATGAAAGCAGTGAGACGTTATTATTACCACATTGCCCCAAAAGTGCCTCCGCCGAAATGTCATCTACTAATTGGAAGCCCAATATTATGTATTTATGGGAGAAGTATTCCTTTACTTTCATTGATCTGAATGTTCATATTTACATCTGTTATAAAATACCCCCAACAACTTTAGGTTACAGAGCCAGGATTATGAGAGCTACTTGCTCTCCAGAGGCCTAAAGCCCCGCTCCCCATTCATCATACTCCTAGGATCATGTTGTGGGAGTTTAATGAGACATATCGAAGCCTGTGTCCGGGAAAACCGCTGCACCTTGATCCAGCTTGTATTCCTGAAAGGTATTCAAGACTTTATCAATGTGTTGGTCAATTAAGGGTCATGGCTTTGCAAACAAAGAAGTACATGTCATGAAGCTATAAAAGGAATTTCAATCAGGAAGACTAATCCCATTATCAGTCAGGACATCTTGTAATTCACACCCTCATGTATGCTCAGTCTTAATATTCGGCTTTTCAGCCGGTCTCATTTATCCAATAGCACAGCAACACATCTTCATTATTAGCATCGTCTTCCAGCTGGCTTTTTAAATACACTTCTTTCTGTACCTGTAGTTTGTTCATAATCTTGCTATGCTGTTCATCATCCACATCCTCCATCACCTCCTGCCTCTGAAAATAGACCACTTCATAATTGAATTAATAGCCGCCGCCAGAGATCCTTCGTGTTAATGTGATAACTCAAAAACTATTTCTATCCTCATAGACCTTAATGAGAGAAAGAAGTGGATTGATTTTTGGGAAAGGTCAAATGCATATTTCTGCCACTAAGGGGAGCTTGGTCTTTGTTGGGCCATAATTTCTCAACCGTTGGTGTGATTTAGTCCAAATTTGGTGAATATGAATCGACTCCAGGAGAGGCATCTTTTATATACATCATGTTTTACTTCAATAGCTAATTTTTTAGTCGCCAGGGGGATCTTTCATAGAAAATTTGCTGCTTTGCAAAAATAAATGTATTACTTTAGGTCCGATTTAGAATAAAATGTGAATATGAATCGACTTGGGGATATATACGTACACCATATATTCCTCTAATAATTCATAATTTCATAGCTTTTTTTTTTTTTTTTTACTCTGTTTTTCAGAAATGACTTAAATTTATTTCAGTAGTTCAATCAGGGGGATTTCTCGTACAATGCAAGAGATTGGGGGCTTTTCAGGTATATACCCTCGTTGTTCTGGTCGCATAGTTAGTTTTTTGTGCTGCTTATCCTGGTTTAGATGGTGAGAAGGCTCAGCCAATCCCAGCTGAGATTCAGCAACAGGCAGGACACCCCCTCTACAAGCCGCCAGTTTATCACACAACCGTCACTAGAAAACAAAAATTCATGCACTCATTCTCAGCTATAGACTATTTAGAATCACCAGTTTACCTGTAATATGTGTTTCTGGACTGTGGGAGGAAGCCGGAGTACCCAGAGGAAGACGGGGAGAACACGCAAACGCCCTGCCAATAATAATGGTGATACATTTTGAGAAGAACTGTTATTTCTGCCGATAAAGTCTTTTTCTCTTGTCCCTGCCTGTTTGTTTGTTGGCTAGTTGTTTTGTTCAACGGATTAAGCACCCATTACTTTCAGACAGAATCTTGTTGCTAGGATAGGGCATTGGCCCAAAGAAAAAAACAAAACAAAAGGAAGGATCCAAAGCCTCTGCCGTCTACGTGTTGAAGTATTATCCTTTAGCAAGATACCAAACCGGATTCACTCCCCCTTTCCACTGAGAGCAAATCTCACCAAGTTTTTTCTAAGTGTATAATTGTATGTGACAATAAACCATCTTCAATGCCAGATTCCATTTTCCTCAGTTTTTCTTAAATATGCTAAAGCCGCTCAACCTGACTCCCACCCAACATTGCAGACGTGTGAGGTGTGGGTCATGTGTTACAGCTTAGGCGAAGAAAAAAATATGAATAATTACTGCAATTTGTCAGAATGAGTTCTGCATATCAGATTTTGCAAAAACATCCAACATCATGGGTCCCAAAATTCAACATTTGGTTGTTTGGATCAATAAGTTCCTAAACTGTTTCCGCTCGACTGACAATGCTTTTCCCATCTGTGCTTGACGACCTCAGCTCTGCTGCTGGGGCGTCGGTGTCCAATTTTATTGTTGCCATGATTTCAGCACGGGACCACTTTAACAACTGCGTGTCTCAGTCATTGCAAGAAAAAAGAAAGAAATCGATATCACATTAGCATGTAAAAGGAGAGACAAACCCTCCTCTGTAATTGCCGGGTGGAATATTGGACACATGGGGACCTTCCTTTCTGGGTCGTATGCAGCACTTACACGGAAAGGACACCTCCCCTTTTCCAGTTGATTGATTAGGCATTAAGTCCAATTCATCAAGCCTGTTGCGGTTAATATATCTCACACAGTACAACATTTACTTTCCATGCTTAAGTGCACAGAAAACACTAACAACCAAGACCACACGGAGAGGAGTGATGGGAGTCCTTGATAAATTGCCGGAGATTAATTCTCCAAGGTGAACTTGGTCATATTTTCACAATTAGAACACACAGGCAAGGTAGTTTGTTAACCGTGACATTTATTTCTGGGCGTGAATCCGTTTTATTTAGATAAGACGTCGCACAGATCCTGCCGTTGTCTCCCCCTACAAAGACTGACGGACGAGGCTGACATTGTTGAACAGAGATACAACGGAAAAATATGATTATTCAATGCAGGAAGAACAGAACTGGCATTTAGTAGGTTGCTATATAGGATTAGCTTGAAGTGACTTCATTGTCTTTCTGTCTGGGTTGTCTAGTCTACTGACAAGCAAATCCGGCTCTTTCCCCCAATGTTTTTTTTTTTTTCTCAAAAAAGTTTCCCCGACGGCGACATCATGACAGAATGTAAGAATGTAATCTGTAAAGGTATTGTACCTGTCGAACAGCTGCGTAGAAGTTGAGAATCACCTCCGTGTCAGTGTTTGAAGGCGGGTTTGTGCAGTGGTTGCACACATCAGTCATTTTCCTCCCGTTATGTCACACCTGGAGTGTTTGGGTGTCAACAGCTCTGAGACATTAACAGCCAGAGCGTAATGTCTCTTATTTGACTCGTAGCGCTTCTCCGCAATGTCAAACCTCTGTCCTCCCCCTCCCATGCTGGTCTTGTCATAAATCGTTTTTTGTTGTAGAAAGACATAAAATTTGTGAAGTTGACACAACAGGTCATAGAAGGAGGGATTTGTTTTTATATTTTACTGTAAAAACTTGTAAAAGGTTAGAGTGGTGGATGAAATATTGGAAAGTGGGAAAGGAGTGGTGTAGTATGGAAACCAACCGTCACAAACGGCTCAACAGCGGACTAAAGTATATTTTTGAGAACAATTTAGGTTAGAAAATGGCGCTGAACACAATCATGGCTCATATTTTAGCATCATTTCCTACATCTTATTAAAAAAAATGTCTTTGAATGTATTTCAACAGAATTTAATGGGTTTCTTTCAGTATTAGGCAATAATGTTGGTATAACATATTTTTATTTCTCAGTGTGATTTATATGAGATTAAATAACTTAGTTAGGGTGGATTTAACTTATTTGGTTGGGGTCGATTCAGTTTAGTTACTTGGATAAGGTCAAATATAATTAAAAAAGGGTTGATTCAACTATGTCATTTGATTATGGTCAATCAATGGGGGTTGGTGGGATTGGTCCAATTTATTCTAATTTTGTTTGTTTAAACCTTCTGAATGGATTCTATCTAACCAAATAAATTAGATTAATTATCATTATTAATCATACAAAATAATTCCTGCCTGTTGCAAACATAAAAGAAACAGCAACCATAAGAGAGATGTACGTTTCAGTACAGCTTGTATCAAGAGTGGGGAACTGAACAGGACAAATAAATCAAAATCATCTTAAGTCAACTTGATTGAGTCAAGCAAGTGATGTAATGATGTTTATCATGAAAAAATCCAATTAATTCATACAGACTTTACTTAAATGAACTGAACAGTCTGAGGCTTTTTTCCAACTTTCATGTTAACATTGCAGGAAATAGTTTAATTACTGCTTACAGGAGCTGGATAGCTCAGTGGGTCACAACACTGACTTGGGTCCAGGAGACTGAACCCAGTCAAAAAAAGAGGGCGTGGCATAAATCTATTGGGGACCCTTAGGCAAGATCCTTCGTGCTATAACCAAGCCGGCCACATACAAGCCCAGATAAATGGGACGGTTGTGTCAGGAAGGGCATCCTTCATAAAGAAAACCAATGCCAAGTCGTTAGGGGGGATGAGACAATCCGCTGTCTCATTCCGCTGTCCCTACGAATAAAAACAAGGGAAAGAGCCAGTAATGTCATCACTGCTTACGCTCACAGTCAGATTTTGTTGGCAAATATCATCTTATGTGTTTAGTTGTGTTCATTTTAGTGACTAACCTCCTAACTGGTGTTTTACTCAACATAAGGTGGAATATAACTTTTACAACTTTGCAGAATTACTACCATGTGCAATTATACACCCATTACCATTATCAGCTCTAAATGTATCTTATCTTCATGGATGCTCCAACTTTAGAGAATCAATTGAACCTAAAAACTGCCGTGAGTATATGCTACTTCCCATGGTATCATTACTTTGTATAAATAAGATTTGATAGATTCACAAAATCATAAAATCACAATTAAACCATAATAACTGTTTCAAAATTCAAACCTAGATTACAGTTATTAAATCCTACTTACTCCACTGTAAGCATACTGAACTTTTAAAGCAGGGATATATTTGCAGCTGAAATAGTCCATGTCTTTGTCTTTGTGATTGTTCGGTGTTGTGAGGTCTGTAAGATATCTGACCGTTTCAAAGCATCTGTTGGGCAGATTCCAGTCCGTCCATGTATTGCTCCATCATGCTGCCTGACCAGTAATCAGATGTGGCTGCAAAGTACTGAACAAATTTTGTCTTGTTCATGTTGGGCATGTTTTTGCAATGGCAACAGCTGCAATGAGGAAGAACTTACGCCCTCGTCTGCCTCTTTGTTTTTGAGTCATGCAGCCTTCATACTTAGTAGCATGACTATTATGCATGTGATGAAACAAACTGATCATGTAACCTTTGAGAGCTCAGATTGTTTTCCTGCAGTGTTTAGTTTGCGGCCATCTTCCCAGATGTGTGCAAACCTTCTGTCGCCTCAAAGTTCACCCTTGTGTAATCTGTGCTTCTCTGCATGCACCTTAAACGATGAATATCGGACAAGGCAGAGCTTTTGACTGGAAAATGATGTGTTCACACACAGTTCAAAATAAATAAGTCATCAATCATCCTGCTCTCATAGATTAATCAAAATAATCCAAGTGAGTAAAATGAGATTGATTAGTGATTGTTGATTTTCGATGATCTGCCCAGCCCGAATTTGCAATGATGGGAAGGTTTAAAGAGTTACATCACTATGAACACTTAGCCGCACCAAGCCAGTTGTAACTGTGGTAGCTTTTCTGACACCTCCTGCTTTAAACCCAAAACGTCAGTTGGATCGTAAGTCCCTGTCTTTACGGCCTGTATCCATATTGAAATTGTGATCAAGGAAGCTTTGGCACTTCTGCACATCTACCGTTTGGTAGGTATGCTTTCCCTGTCAAAGTCCCCACCTGCAGGTCATGCCTGGTGGGGCCCCCCCGTCTCTCACCCTGTAAGTGAAAACAAAGAGATAAGAGGACAGCTGTTGTATAAGGAGTGGAGTGGTGATCCCCAGTCCGTGAAGTTTACATGTTTAGGCGTCCTTGAGCAAGAAACTGAACTCCAGTTAGCACCTAGCGGCTGTTTGTTGGTGTGTAAATGATTGTATGAGTGGATATCGGTCCTTAAGAGCAGGTTGCACCTCTGCAACCGCTGTATGAATGTATTCGAATGTGTGAATTCTGGCTCATGCTGATTTGATCAGATTCCCTGCACTAACTGGATAGCCTTTGGTTTAAATCCTGCAACAACTGCGTCTTCTCAGAGTTCTCTAGGAAGACTAAACCAATTGGAAGTCGATAAAATGTAACATATGGATGACACATGAGTGTCTACCATTACGTTCATACCCGCACATTCCTCCAGAGTGTTGCAGGCGAGCAGCGAGACAGACACGCACCCTCTCAGCAGACTGGACTGTCTGTTGTGGGCAGATGTTGAGGTTGCCTGTCCGTTAGAGAGTCCAGACCTAATTAAGATCCAAGAAACACATCATTTTATTTGGCTCTCTCTCCACTTTGGCCTTGCTTTGATCCGATGATTATTACCAGCTCTTTGGCTCTGCAGAGGAGTGGAGGGTGGGGAAGCATTGTGTCTCAGGCTGACAGCTTCCAAACAAAATAACCCCCCTCCCCTGGTTGTTACATCTGACACTCCCAGCTGGGTTGTCAGCGGTGAGGTCAGTAAGAGAATCCAGCTGCCTGCTGAGGTTTGTTCCTGCTGTGTATTAGCACCTTCCAACCATCTGCAAGTATCCTGGGTGGATGCACGAACACACAGACGTGTTCATGCCGTAATAATTAACCCAGGATGGGTCATCAATGCTTTTTCTTGGATTTAATCATTTCATTATCTATCTCTGTTGTTGATCCTCTTGCCCCCTGCTGGGTGTCCATCCCCAGAGAATGAAGCAGCCCTCTGTAACCTCCGTTAGTTGCGAGAGGGGCCGCCGTCATCCTAGCAGGGGTGTGATGGTAACGATTATTTTGTCATTGCAGTGACCGCAGTCTGACAGTTCTTCTAACAGTTCTGTGGTGGCTGGAACAAGAATCTCTTTTCAGTCGTCCTTGTTCCTCAGAGATCTCCCCAATACCACCACGATTAAGACCATTTGTTGTTCTGAATTTGATATTTTTTCACCGAATCAAGTTATTTTTTATCTGGCTGCTCTTACATCAATTCAGCTATATTATCACCTCCTTAAAGGTTCATTTTAATGGGGGAATAATCCCAACCTGCCCAACATTTTCACCCTGAACAGGCTTGGCAGGAGTCGAGTAATCATCTCCCTTCTGCCTTGAATATTCTACCAGATGCTTCCTCTTGGAGGACAGCAGCTGTAATGTTGCAGTTGCAGTAGATTCCGATGCTGACCCAGTGCCACAGGACAAATGGCAAGCATTAAATGTCCAAAGCGTATTGAAATCAAAATCTGAAATCAAAATCTACTTATGTCTGGAGTCCATCTGTATGTTCAATATGAAGATTTTTCAACTCTTTACATAACATGGGCAAGTTGGGGCAGGAATGAGAGTGTAAATTATTAAGTACTTTGTTCATTAAGGGATGGACGAATTCAATAAATTCAATTTAATCAGAGCACCAACACAGACAGACATTCACACCTAGAGGCAATTCACAGTCAACAATAGGGAACCCACAAAAACACAGAGAGCATGCAGAACCGACACAAAAAGAGCTCCAGATGCATTTGAACCCAGAACCACCTTGGTGTGACTCTGGATCCCCAGTCCCCCTGTGTCGGGTTCACCACCACCACATCCACTCTGTCAGGGAGGTGGAGGGTGATAAGACCTGAACAATGCTAACTATGTCTGGTTAAAGTTAAAGAAAACTCTGGCGGAGGCTCACAATGGTCCTGATTATCTAATCGGTGGTCTGACCTTGGTACTGGTGTAAAGACTACAGGAATCATCCACGTGGCTGGTTCCCTCTGAGGATTCCCCCAGGAGAGTGTCATTTTTATCTGGTAGAGCTAATGATCAGAGGTCTTTGAGCTGAAACAATTTCAACATATTGAAAGACTTTAAATAAGCACGACGCTTGACTCACTAGTTTAGAGCTGGATGTGGTTCAAAATAAATATACAAATCAGAACATGCTCCATGTCTGGATGTATTCCTGAAAGTGGCATCATCAAACAAGACTCTTTCTGCAAAGCTGTACTCTGAATCATTCAACGTGTTTATATTCAGATTTTTATCAGATGATGGGTAAAATGTGATTCAAGCCCGATTAGATGGACCGAAATGTTAATAGTAACGACCGGACATTTTAGAAAGACACCTCTTTCATGAAAACGATTATATTTATTATGTTTTTCTTTGACCAAAGTACAGCTACAATGTTGTGGTGGCAGCAGGCTAAGGGTAGAGATTCCAGATGTCCCTCTACTCAGCCTCACTCTCCAGCTCATCCTGGGGGATCCTGGAGTATTCCCAGGCCAGATGAGACATTTAGTCCCTTTAGCAAGTTCTGGTTCTACCCCAGGGTCTCCTCCTAGTTGGACTAGCCTAGAAAAACTCCATAAGGAGGCGTCCTAATCAGATGCCCGAACCACCTCAGTTGGTTCCTTTCAACACGAAGGAGCAGCAGCACCACTCCAAGCCTCCTCTGGATGTCTGGGCTTCGCATCGTAACACTAAGGCCGATAAGGTCATTTCAGCTGCTTGTTTCCTTGACCTCATTCTTTTGGTCACCGCCCAGAATTCAAGACTATAGGTGAGGGTTGGAACGTAGATGCACCAGTAAATTGACAGCTTTGCCTCAGGATTGAGCTCTTATTTCACCGCAGCGGTCCGATACAACACCGTCAGTACTGCTGATTGTGCACTGAACCAGCTGCTGACTACCTTGTCTATTTTAAAATTATTTTACATTATCTTTGTACTGAAGGAACTCAGTTAACCGGAGTCAAATTCCTTGAATTATATGTATAAAGCTGATTCTGAATCTGATCTCAAGGTCCAGTTACCATCACCCCAGAATGCACCAAGATACTTCATGCTAGTTCCACATCTTGTGATGAGGGTCCAGAACGGTGTTACAGAACCACTGTGGTCCAAGGAAATCAGGAACAGCACAACAAATACTTCTATTTCTTCTTTTACCATTCCATCAATCCAATTGTTTATAACCGCTCATTGTGCTTAGGGTTGCAGTGGGCTGGAGCCTATCCCAGCTGACAGTGGGAGAGAGGAATGGCACGCCCTGGACAAGAATTTAGTTCATGAAGGGGCCAACACAAAGAGACAGAAAACCATTCACACTCTCTCAGACCTACGGGCAATTTAGAGACATACATTCTCCTGTCTTTCTTGTACGATTTTCAACTGTGGGAGGATCCATCGTGGCAGGCGAGAACATGTTAACTCCATACAGAGAGGCACCAAGGTGGGAGAAGTGTATTTGAACCCAGGACCTTTTTTGTCTGTGAGGCACCCATCCACTGTTTGTGTGGATTCTGATTCTTCCAGGTCATGGTAATATGGACACCAGAGGTGCAGTTGCTCTCACCTTCAGCTTCGACCTTGGTCATAGACAAGCTTTAATTACAAAGCAGTGATAACAGAAGTGAGTTTGCAACAATGGTGATAAATGAGAAACTGGTTTTAATTAGAGGGGAAAATTCATATTACCATTGTATTGCTGTAATCTGCCCTACGAGTGACCCTTGAATTTATGCTGCTCTCTAAACAATTCTTATAGAAGTACAGAGTTGAAGAGAGTCTTCTCTGTGAGCCTGCGGCAGATTCACTTTGATTTATTGTGCTTTCCAGAACTGTAAATAGATCAGTTGGTAACCTCAGAGAGTCACTTTATAGCGTTATTGATTCCCATCTATAACTTAAAATGATTTCGTTACTGTTTCCTGTCACCATAATACCCCCATTCCTGTTTCTTTACCATCATATATGTCCGTCTTCTCATTACTCGCTGCCGTCTGCAGTGTGTAAACTAATTACTGCCCTGCTGTATCACACGGAATGAGTCATGGATTTGTATTGAATGTTTCTTTATAGTGCATGCATGTGGTGTGAAAGTGGTCAGATCGAAAACGTCACAGCGGTTTTTATTCTAATCCATTTTCCTCCCCGATTCCTTCAGCTGCTCAATTCAATTTATGCTCTCCTAAAGCAGGGTTAAGTTTAAATCACATCCGACTGTTATAATGCATGCAAGTCTGGCAGTGTTGGAATGATTTAAGAAATAGTGATTGATTTTTATTTTTTTAAAGGGGGAATCCCTGTAGGTTCATTTGTTGTTTTTGTTTTTTTTCCAGGGGACTGTTTGCGAGTAACTACACAGAAACCCATTACCTGGACGATGGCAGTTCAGTCACCGGCTCTCACAACTTCATGGTACGTTGTTAACAGCCTTTCATTTTCTGACAGAATTAAGTTATTAAAGTTGGAATCGGTGATATTTTCTTTTTCATCCTCCACCGAGAACCTCTCCTGAACCCTTCTTGTCTGGTTCTGCTCCATTGTGCTCTTATTTGGGTCAGTGATAAAGTAATAGAATTTTGGGTAGGCTTGTGCATAAAGACGCCTCTGTGGGTGAGCGAGCAGATTTAAATTTGAGGTGGCCAGAGGTCAGAGGCAAGTCTTACATGATGGATAGATAATGGATGTGTTGTCACACAACTTTCCCAAAAAAAAATGTATGTATGTGCGACGCAAAAGTCACATTAAATGTGTAATATCACCTATCATTACCTTTCTGGAACTCGTACTTCTTTAATTGAACTTTTATCTAAAATACATATGATAAAACTTTTATTTTTATAGGACTTTAAACTCCAACTAAAGGCAGATTAGCAAGGTTTTATATACACTAATGAACCACTACATTATAACCACCTTTTTGTAATATTGTGTAAACCCACCTTTTGCCACCATAATAGCTATTACACGTCAAGGCATTGAATCTGCAAGACCCATGAAGGTGTGCTGTGGTATCTGGTACCAAGATGTTAGCAGCAGATCCTTAACATACAATGTGGATCCTCCTATGATCCGACTTGTTTGACCAGAACCTCCCACAGATGCTCGACTGGATTGAGATCTTTGAAAGTTGGAGGCCAAGTCAAACCTTGAACACTTGAGGCTCGGTCACTGAGGCTCGGTCACTGCGACAACTTTCGCCAGTTGAACAGCTCCAAAACCGAAGCAATTTTAATTGGCACCCCTCATCAGACCCAGTCTTCCTCCATAACCAGTATTACCTTCTCTGGTCACGACATTCCCCTCTCTTCATCAGTCACCAACCTCGGCGTAAGATTCGACCCTAAACTCACTTTTGAATCCCACATCAAACACATCTGCAAGATCTCCTTTCACCATATCAGAAATATTTCCAAACTCCATTCTTCACTCACCTTGAGTGATGCTGAAAAGCTGGTCCACGCGTTTGTCTCCTCCCGACTGGATTACTGTAACTCACTTCTCATCGGGATCCCTGATAAAAGTCTTCAAAGACTTCAGTATGTTCAAAACAGTGCTGCAAGGATCCTTATTATTATTATTATTATTATTATTATCATCTCTTCCAGTTCAGATGCTGATGTGCCCATTCTGGCTACCTTGGCAAGGGTTGGTATGGACAAACATTTTATTTAATCCCAGGTTAGCCTCTGGAAATTTTAAATATCCCAAGGCATGTGAGCAAAACTACATCAGGAGTTGGGCTGGGCGATTAATGATAAAAAGATTGTTATCTCGATTCAGACATATATGCGCTCTCATTTCTGAAGTACAGCCAAGTACAGTATGCTTTTGGCAAAAACATCTAAAATTTTGATGCAGAAGGTTTTTGAATTTTTGAAACTACAAAACTTTGGATTGCATACAATGTTTTCCACATTAGGAGCACTACAGTTGATTGAATTCACTTTAAACACCACTAGAAATTGATCCCCTAGTGTCCTAGTCCTTTTTGATCCCCTATATCCTTTTTTCCCCTAGTATAAGGGGAAAAAAGAGCCATGCTCCGTTTACTAAACTGGAGAAGAGTTTATGCTTCAACTCGCTGTTGCGAGCCTGGCCCTTTAAGAAGGTGGCCTTATGGGTATTGTGTGTCCATGACGTGGAGGGATTATGGGAGTTGCAGTTTATTGTTATACGTGGAGCCGCTGCCCCATGAGAACATGGTGGAGAACATCCGTTCTGTTAGCTTTATTTTTGTTGTCACTTAGACCCACCCAGGAGCAAGGTGTGTCTTTACTCTGGCTGTTAAAAATAAAGTGTCCATTTTCTGCATCGGAGTTGGTTCGGATGCTGTTTTGTTACCAATCAAAAGTCAGAGCTAAGCTAGGCAAGCTTACGTAGCATACTGCTTACTACGGTTTGGGGCTGAAAAGCTAACATCGCGTAGCATAGTAGAATGCAACAAAATTGAAAAATGATGGGAAAAATGATCTCAATTCTAAGCAAAAAAAAAAAAATCTCAATTTAGAAACAAAAAAACAATGGATTAACATACTTAGAAACTATGAGTTAGCTATGCAAGCAATGGCAGGACATGACTAAGGGTACTTTCACACGACAAGCCTCATTGTTCAGGTACGTTTTTTTTGTCAGATCAGATTAGTTAAGCATGATGGGGCTCTATCTGCACGTTGATACGTTTAAGTCTTCTTTGTCATAGGCAACAGAAAAAGCAATTTGTGTGACAACTTCTGGTGTCAAACTGAAGCGGACGCACTAGCAGCAAATTTATGTATGTAGGACGAGAAACGCTTCGTCAGCTTTTCAACATCTGCTCGTGATCTACATTGTTGTTGACATCTGCACTCTCTGGTTGTTTGTTCTTCTCCTGCTACTGCCGCTGGATGATGATGATGACAGGTCTTAGCTCATGTGTTCATGCAAAAATCCCATGTGTATTCTGAACTGGATCAGAGATATGTTGATGTAGCACCATCTATTAAAGTGACTCAGAATAGATATGATATTTCACGTAGTTCTGTCCAAAACATATACGAGTCACTTCAGCCTGTATGATCATAGCCGTAAAAACCAGTAAACAGTCCCAATAAAGGCTGCAGTGTCCAAAAGGTAGGACGGACAATACATGTGTCTCGGACATACACTTCAATAGTTAATGTAAAGTAGTTTTTGGCAATTAAGTGGATTCAATTTGTCGAAATTTGGTCTACTATGAGTATCCTGGCCCAAATGTTATTTGTGGAATTCTGGATACAACAACAGTGGTTATCTTTATAGCTATGTAGCGGGTAGGGAGGGGATTACAAGAATTTTCGAACTTGTGAAAATGACACTCAAGGTAGCGACAAGAAGAACAGAACAATAATATAAATGTAATTTCCGTTTCGGATGAAAAGATGATTTGTGCAAAATGTTGGCACCTATTTTTCAAGTGACACGAGATTGGCGGTCAAGTTAGAACACACTACACAGTCCAAATGCACTCACCATTGGAGTAAGTGCGATACATAGAGTATAATACATTTTGATGTGTTAACCAAAACACATTCAGTCATTCATTTTCTTTAATTGCTTATCCTCTTGGGGGGGGACTCTTGCCCAGTTTACATTTGGCAAGAGGAGGGGCACATCGTGAACAAGTCGCTAGTTCATCTCAGAGCCAACACCTAGAGACGAACAACCGTTCACGCTCTTATTTACCGATGTTGCATGTATTTGGACTGTGGGAGGAAGCAGGGAGAACATGTAAACCCCAGAAAGAAAGGCCCCAGGGTGGCAGGCGGTGGATTTGAAACTGGAACGTTCTTGCAAATGTGCTACCCACTTTGCCTATGTGCTGCACATAGAAATACATGATTGGAGAATTAGAGTCCAAAACACAGAAAATACAAGTACGGTACACAGGAGAGTCATTAAAAGCCAAATAAGTTAATAAATACCTGAAGAGGGTGCAAAAGGCAATATTTGAAAAAAGTAGGCCCAACGCCATTTACTGAGAAAACAAGTTAAACACACCACAAAAACCACCTTACATGGAAACGCTAGAAAATAGCTGGAAGGTGGGATGAACTGGCAACGAATGAGAGGAACACGCAGACTTAAGTACTAGCAGAGGGAAGAGATAACGAGACACAGGTGAGACGAGTAGACAGTCAGCGGAGGGAAGATGTGTGTGTGTGTTTGTGTTAGTGTGTGTGCGGTTGAGAGAGAAAACAGAGGAACTACATAGAATGAAATAGAAAAGAAACAACAGAAAGACTAAACAGGGACAGGAGGCGTAAGGAGAGACAAGACATGGAAAATAAACCGTCAAAATGAAACAGGAAAGAAACTGAACTCAGGAGCAAAACAAACAGGAGGCGTACAAAATAAACCACGCAAAGACAAACTGAAACCAAAGCCATGGACTCAGGTTTTCTACTTCATAGCAAACAAATACATACTTGTTTTTGCAGTGTATGAATGAATTACTTCCACCAAGGCAGTAATGTTTCCACCAGTGTCCTGTGGGTGGTTTGTTACTGATTTCCATGAAAGGACAGAGTATGGGACAGGGATTATATTTGAAGCATCAAACTCTGTTGTGACTCTAGATAAACTTGCAGAAATGAATTCCACTTTCATTACCCTTGGTACATCGGGGGTTTTCCAATATTTTCCCTTATTCGGTAGAAATTTCCCTGAAATTATCTGCAGGTTCTGGGCATGGGTCAGACATGATAAAAACAGACTTGTTGGATTGTTTGACCATGGCAGAGTAATTTAAGTTAGTTCATAAACTAGAGCAATTTTTTTCACTTTTGTTACTAAATTTTAATGATTTTTTTCAACAATGTCATCAACACATCTTTGGTAGAAAAAAAAGTTCCTTCATGGAAATGTAACGTTCGGCACTGTTCTATCAATGTGTGACAGGGGAGGGGATGGTCATAATGTTGCCATAGTAATATTCATACATTGTCTTGTTTACTCTGTATTTATACCATCTTCCAGATAAGCCTCACAATCTAATCATTGATCTAATGTTCCCACATCTCTACAAAAGTTAATAGAAATCGAGGTTTTGAAATCATTTCAAAACCTCGAGTTATCATGCTTTCAAATGGGAACAAACAAATGGTATTGATCAAATGACAGCCAACTCTCATGGGCTGAGGTATTTTGTTCTCTATCCAACCGTTCTCTTTAACTGTTTATCCTTTTTGCTACTGCTGTGGGAAAGCTACAGCCTAATGAATTCTATTTTCCAAATCAAAATTGATTTGCTTCAGCCTTGTGATAAAGGTTTCTTGTCTTGTCTTGTGTTCTTGTCTTTATTTAACTTACTTTGATTTTCCCCAACAAAATACTGTCATGAGGACTCACATGGAAAAAAGAGGCACAACGACTCATTTCAGTGGTTAAATTCTAATAAATATAAATTTGGCGTACAGAATCAGGCGAAGGTCAGAAAACCGCCAGAACATCCAAAAAAGACAAACAGTATCCAAGTCGGCTGACTAAGGCGAGTCTGATGGTTCAGCACATAAGTTAACATTAGTTGAGTAAAAACACTTCAAAACAAGAGTCATGGGCAATTCCACTTAACCATTCATTGTCTAAAAACCTAAACCCTTTAGAACAATGCTAGAGCATCTGAAACAAAGATGGATGAGGAACTGGCAGAGAGGGAAACAAAATGACTTAGGGACAGGTGAACTAATCGAAACAATGAGACACAGGTTATCGTTATTGAGCTAGAAGGGGATGCGAGTGAACTAATTAGAGAAACAAATGCAGTTGGATTCAGACTCAGAGCAGTGAGACGGAATACAGTGCTTTAAACTAATCAGCACAATGAGGCACAGGTGAAATACTTTGAGCAATTAAATAGAATGAGAAGCTTTAAGCAATCAGACACAGATTTACTAATAACAGAATTGAGACACAGGTAACCTTAATTAGAGCAACGAGGCAGAATGGAACGCTGGTGAAATATTAGACACAAGTAAACGGATCAGAGCAATAAAACTAGTAAAGGTAATCACACACAGGTGAACTAATCACAGAAAGGAGACAGGTGGAGCAATCTGAGTATTGAGACATAGGTGACTAATTACTGCAAGAGAAACAGGTGAACTAATCGGAGTAATGAGATGCAAATTAACTGAGCAGACCAATCAGATGAAAGTTAAATAGGAAGAAAATCAAACATTCGGTGGAGGGAACAGCTGTGTGAGGAAAAAAAAAAAGAAAAGACAGACAGAGAAAGGAGCAAGAAGGAGGACAAGTGAAAAAACAAAAAACTAAACAGAGATGGGGACAGAAAGAATGAAATGGAAAATTGACTAATGAAACCGGGAAATAGCCAAACCAAAAATATAACAGACACGGGGAAATAGACTTTTTAAATCGACCAAGAAACAACTAACTGAATTTCAAATCCATGACCAATATGTTCCGCTTTCATACTCAGTTAGCCTTTGAAAATCTTGCATGATCCATAAATAACCTGGAATGATGTTTATTATGAGGCTCAGAGATGGAAAGTCTGTTAGGATATAATAGGCACTGAGTTGAGTTATGTGGCTGGACCCTGTGGAACCGTTTCTCTGCCTCAGAAACCACCTGCATGCCTGATGCCAGAGATTTTATCAAGTGCAGTTTGGTATGGTCTAATTTTCATTCAGATACCCAAAAAGCTTTATAATAGACAGATTATGGGGTCTGTGTACAAAATGCCTATCCTACTTATGCTGAATTCAAGAAAAGGGGAGATTAATATAATTCTATAAAATTGCCAACCCACACGGTAAAAGGAACATTATTTCCATTGCTGCGAGAACAGGGCTGGACCATCATTGGCTGGGCTCAGCCAGCTCATCAGAAATGCTGTCATTCCAAAAGATAAAGACCGGATGAAGGATGACGCTGGCCAGTTTAAGTTTGACGATGAAGATTCTATTCAAGAAATCTAAATTGCATCGTCTAAGTTCGGTGCAAGCAGATTCAGAGTGTCTCCTACTCGCTTTTGCTAGTTAAATGGTGCAAAGAGTTTGTTTTCAAGCCTTTAATTATTCATAGCCCCCAACCCCTCCCTCCCCACCCTTTTCCCTTTAAGTTATCTGCACCTTACATCGCTGTTTAAACAGCAGCACTCATCACTTCACCGAGGGACAGTTTTATTGATGTTGGCCGGTGTAGCCTCTGCCTCATCCACCTCCCGACCGCCCCACCCATCAACATCTCAATCCACATATGAGTAAATGAGGAGGAGGAGGAGGAGGAGGAGGCTGCAGCACCGTCCTTTATATGTAATAAGCCAAGCGATGAAGTCCACAGTTGGGTGGGCCAGGTCATAAAACTCTCTGATTAAGAGCAGATGGGATGCTGGTGGGTGAAATAACAGATTATTAATGGGAGAAGCATTAATTACGTTACTTGCTTCGATGCCCCAGGAGCAGAAACAATAAAAACGTCTCGGCAGACGTAAGGGTTTCATTAATGATTCAAATCTCCAGATATGCTGAGAGGATCTAATGTTAATGAACATAGCCACACTCCCAAAAGGTCAAACGCACAGTCCAGGTTATATAGGATATTGGAGGGCAGCAGCCTTCCTCCTAATAGATCCTGAGACATTATAGAGATGCAGTCAAATTTTGAATGGACAAAAGGCGTGATAATGTCAGAGCTGCTCCATTTCTTACAAGCAGAATTTATGTATACTGTGAACCTGCAAATGCTAGCGTATCCAATATTTGAAAAAAAATACATTATCAACTTTAGATCAGGTTTTTAACATCAAAGCAGAAGATATGAGAGAAAAAGGACGTGACCTGATTGGACAGCTTTTAGGACATTTATCATGCGATGGAACTTGCATTCTTCAAAAACAATGCTGTGTGATGGGGTTCAATTGTTTGTTGGATTTGTGTTTCGGAATGCTCACAAAGAGCTTATAAAATGTGTAAAATAATAAAATCAGTGCCAGGAAATAAAGATATAATGAGTAGCCGCACAAGTGTATTTTTCTTGAAGCAAACTTGCCAAGTATGAACGCATCCTGAAACTCCACAAGTGGAGACCTCATAGAGGGATGGCTGGTTAGATGGATGGATTAACGGTTTTCATGCTGTTTTTATTATCCTGATTTATCTTAGTCACTAAGACTCTAAAACATGAAAAAAAAAAAATCCCATTACGATCTCCAAAAGACCAACATATGCCTCAGAATTTCTTTTTTTTCTTCATCAACAACAAAAGTTTATGCAGAAATTAGAAAAAAACATGTAAGCCTCATTGAATCGACCTATTGAAAATCCTTAAGAATTTCCCAAAACCCACATGAAAAAATGAGAAAAACATGTGCAGAAACTTTGATTTCAAAGCTAAAAGTAGCAAAAAAACTAATTTTTGAATGATTAATTTAAAAAAACAGTAACACACAAATGGAGCGAAGCCTGCAAGCTACAATAGTTCATACAGACAACAAAAGCTCAGCTACTGTAGGCACGCAAACACACATTACACGGCCTTTTCTCTTAATTCGCCATCAATCATCCCCAAGTCTTAAATGGCGGTTCACTAAAGCTGCAACACTCTCTGATCTCTCTCTCTGATCAAAAGTTCAGACTCTTTTGGATATAACAATCATGATCTATTTGTAATAATCAAGATTTGGTAATCACTAGGTGTGTAAATCACTAGCTCCATCACGATACGATATTATATCGATACTTTGGACAACGATTCGATATTAGTCGATAACATAGATTCTGCCACGATAGGATTACGATTCGACTCGATTCAGTGGCCTGTGATCGATTTCAGACGATATTATCAATGTCTGGGGCGACCGTGGCTCCGTTGGTAGATCTGTCCTCCACTTCTCTGAAAGTCAGTGGTTCAATCCCCGGCCACTGTGGTCCACAGCCCTAGTAATTAGCAAGGTGTTGCATCATTTGTCTGTAGTTCAAAATTATTGTAATTCCAATCTGACGATTCAGACACAGGTCACATTGATAAAAAGTCCGATCCGTGTCGGATTTTGGAACACATGTGGAATATGCCCAAATTGTACCTTGAAAAGATCAGATTCCGTGTGGTTTGCCATGAAAAAGTCAGATATGAGCAACAAGTCGGACCTGGGTCAGATTTTTCCTGCAGTGTCAACGTTGCCTTAAGGGCGTTGCTGTGCGTGCAGGAATTTCTCAACAATTAGCAATAGAGATTTTTGCTTCAGTTAGTCATCAAATAACTTTGCAATGATTGTGTTGTCGAGCACCTTTTGGACCAATGGAACTGGAGCTGCAGTAGATGAATGCGTGGTGGAACGATTGCAAGGACGGATCAAAGGATCACTGCCAGTAATCTGACTCTACCTGCTCACCAGCTTGGGAACCCACTCACATCTTCTGACCCCGTCCCTCCTCTCATTCCTTTCTCATGACCACAGCCAAATCTTGATGGGAGGCTCTTTTTTACTGGAAATAACTGATCCCCAGTTAATTTATTTGTCCTGCCGGCAGGGAGGAGACTGATATAGTGATCTGGGCAAGGGATCCAAAGGTTCAGATGTGTGTCAAAAGGCAAGGTAATGCTGGGAGTGATTTCAGTGATTCAGCCCTCCCTTGGATCCCGCAGTCTGTTTTACATCCTCTCCCCTTTTTCTCCCTGATTCTGAAGTCCAAGTACTGCAGGATAAATGAGTGCCATGTGCTGAAACAAAAGCCATCTACAGGGATTATGAATCACAAGCATGAATATAAAGGGTTAAATTAGAATAATAGAAGTATAGTTTTCATAAACAATGTAATATTCACACTCCTTCCTCCCACAATAATCCGGGTTCTAGTTATTAATCTTCCCTATGCCACATATGAAGGCGTAAGCACTTTCTTTCCTCATTTCTTTCTGCTGAAACCTCAGAAACAAAAAGTCTATTCATGTCCCTAAAATCAATGCATCACCGTCATGATCTCATTAAAGAAACATGAGGTGGTAGCATTAAGTCAGCGCACTAAATCCAGCCTCGCTCCTCCCCATAACACTAAAATTTCATATTTCATGTAATGGGTTGTCCTTTTTTGCACCTTTCTACCTTGCCATAGTGGATATGTCTCTTTCAGTACACCTCCAGGCGGATATGTGGATTTCGGCCAGGGAGGCAAAGACTTTCCAGCCTTAGAGTCCGATCTTTGCACTTCCTTTGAAAAAGATATTGGTTTTTGGGGAGAAAAAGTTGGGCTTGCCAAATCCATTTTTCCACCCTGTCTCGAGAATTTAGAATATATTCTGTGTAACTATGTTTCCAGATACATTATGGAACAGACATAAGCGCTCTTGAGGCTTTTGCTTGCTGACACTGTTTCCCATCCAATTTGCTTAGAGAAGCATTTTCAGATGACTATTCTGTAGAATTTAAAGACCCAGTGTGTGGGACTAGTGTTGTTTTTACTATGTACAGATACAGGAACCTATTGATTACCAGAAACAATTCAGAAATATAAAATTAGTATTTGACCTACTCCTGCTTTCTACTATTTTTTTGTAAATGTAATGTCTCTTGAGTATTAAGAGAAAGTTGTTCCACCTTTAGCAGCAACAACTGGCATTACATGATTCTAATAACTGGCTATCATCACTTTGTTTTTTGAGCAACCACCGAAGAGTTTCTGAGCATGAACTGATCCACTCAGGTCCCACCACATCATCTCAATGGGGTTTAGGTCCAGATTTGAATGCAGGTCAGTCCAAAACAGCTATTTTATTCCTTTTGATCCATTCAGAGGTTGACTTACTCTTCTGATTGGGATCATTGGGCCTCATTCGCCAGTATCTTCCGAAGTTTTTGTCAGATGCACTAAACCTTCTTAAAACGGCAAATTCCTCGCACCTGTGGTCATAGGTCTTGTCTAAGTTCTCGCACTACGCCCTAAGGTCTCCATGGAGGTGTGCACTTGTGTGTTGTTGAGGAAAAGTCCACTTCGGGGAGTAAGGGCTCAAGGGACTGAAGTATTTAATGGTAGAATTGGGACAGGTCTGTATACCTACGTCACTTCTGTTTTGATCACATCGGAGACGAAACGTGGCGCTGGCCATAGTCGCAGCACTGTTGGCTGAGCTTGATAAAATCAAACTTCATCTGGTCGGCCCCTTCATGAAAATGTTTGTGAAAACTAATATGTATGTTTTATATATTTGACATCTCTTTGTACTGAAATGTAGGATATTTGTTTCAACATTTATGCGTGCACACACTCATTACGGTTGAGTTAACATTAGTTAAGCTGGCGTAACAACACGGCGAGCCACGTCTTCAAAAACATCAATTTCTGATCAAAATCATTTTCACTTACACTTAAAAAGAAAGTATTCTCAATCGCTCTGATGTCGGATGTCGCTCCTCCCGGCTCGACTGTCTGAACCCCCCGCATTGGTTAGCTATTCCACGTCACATCCGTACAGGGATTCCATGTAATGGCCTTGGGTGTGGTGCGGTCTGATGCAGACTTGCGGGAAGGATTCATTAAGGGCTACTGAGCCACCCTGGAGAACACGGCACACCCTAAGGTCTGCAACCCCTTAGCGAGGGCTCGCAACTGAGGGGCCCGAGTGTGACAATTTCGACAGCTTATGTGATTCTGCACGTGAGCTGGAAGCTCATGCCCATGGTCCTCATTAGCATAGATAAACGCCCCACCAGTGCCCATAAAAGGGCATAAGACTGCAGGTCCGTGTGCAAAGGACACGATTGCCAAAGAGAATGTGGAGAAGAAAAATTGCTAAAATGCATAAAAGGAAGAGACAGACAGACAGCAGGCTGTCTTATTGAGTAGTGTCAGCAGCAGATATAAACTGAAACAGAAAACATGAATGGGACGCTGTTACACATTCAGTGAATGCTGAAGTTACTCAGTGAGTTCTGTCTGCTGCTCATTGATCCTTTAAATTCACCCTTATTTATGCTGATGCGGTGTTTAGAAATGACACTGCTGAAAGTTGAGACCCTAAACCTGAAACCTGAAGTTGCCAGGGCTTCATTAAAAACAGTCAGCTGATGATGATGATTCTAGATATGGTGTTTGATCCAGTGTTAATGTACAAATGTGAATGGCTGCAGCTTTATGTGTTATTTACATTGTTACGCTGTGAGCAAAATTCATTTGATGAAGGGTTAATGGGGGTAATAGAATAATTTAAAAGACAGAGAAGAGACCATTGAACCCTAAACCTAATTTGGTTTGGATACTATACTGTTTATCGATGCTGTTTTTGCTTGGTAATATGAGAATGAATGAGGTTAATTAATTCGATTATCTGTTTCCTTACTGAGGAGATACTGTGATGCAAGATTCGCTGAGGATCCCCTTTAATTCCACACGCACACACTGATCATGCACAATCAGCAGGCTTCCCAGGTTTGCAGCCTTGATGGAGGCCAGACACTGACATTAACCGCCTGCAATATATTTAGAGGTAGCCTTAGAAGGGTGGAAAACTCACATTTCCTTGTTTGCCAGAACCTTGTGGCTCAAGTGCCGTTGGTCAGACCTCACCTGAGCGAGGTCGTCTTACTGTAGCAGAGGGGCTGTTTTCACTCTAAACCAGACATTTCCTCCCCGCCCTCTCCCTTCCAGGCCTAGTTCAATAAACATGGGCTTAATTCACTTTCTTTACTCCTCGCTGCAGCGTGACAGGTGGTCCGTAAAAACAGGTACCTGGGAAAACAGCAGCAAGCCACGCGTTTGTGATGGGAAATATAAGCCTCTGCACAGATTTCATCTGTTATTTGCCTCTGGTGATGAGTGAGAATAGCTCCTGCAGACCCTGCAAAAGACTATTCCCCTGAGTTAATTTGCTCATATTTCACACTTATCAGCTGGGACTGCTGTTGTGGAGCTGTGCTCGAAACAAAAGGTGTGTTTTGCTTCACACCGCTTCCGTTACTTCTGTTTTGAATTCTAAATTCTGCAGTATTTGTGTTTGTGACCCCTCAGGCAAACTGCTACTACCACGGCGTGGTGGAGGGTCATGTCAACTCAGATGTCAGCCTCAGTACCTGTGCTGGCGTTAGGTGAGTTTACACTGTGCAGTAACACAGATAAAGTTCTGATGTGAAACACTACACACTCAAAAGAACAATTTGTCGGATTTGTTTCATTTATGTCAAAACGGAACTGAATTGATTTAGATCTAGTTTAATTAACATTATCACGATACCAGACCAGTACTGGGTATACTGGGTTCAGAATACACTCAAGCAAACATGGATGTTGTCTCTCTTTTTTCCTTTCAAAGAACTTAATAGTTGCAGGAAAATTAATTGCATTAACGTAACATTCTTTATTCCCATTTCTTCAACCTACATCATTGTTCCACTTAACATAACTTAGTGACGTAAATGTGATGTTTTTTTAGAGTGAAATTGATTTCAACACATTCTGGTTGTCGTCAACAAATTCCCTGCGTCGGCCCGGATATGGAGCCAACGACCCATGATTAGGTCATCATTTCTTCTGCTTCACCAAACTATTAATGCCAACATAAAAATATTTCATATTACCTATTTTTTTTGCGTCGAAAAGGAGCCAGTTGAGGTTGGTATATGATAAGGAAGCTTCCAGTGCGCCTCCTTCTGAAGCTTTTCCTGGCATTTCCATCTGGGAGGAGACCATGGGGTACACCCAGAACTCATTGGAGGGAATCTACTGTATATATCACTTTTTATGCTTGAGGGAAGAAACAGTCGGTCGACAATTGACAATGCAGTGGCACTTCTAAGTTGGCTTACATTATTTTTCAAATTACAAGAAATCTGGAGATCTATCAGGTCTGAAGGTTCTCTATTACATAATAAAGATGTCTTGAGTCCAAGTCTGACTTTGTGGACTTTGCAGGTTTCGTGAGCTGAGATGACACCCCGTACTTACCGTGGAAAATCTGTAGACTTGACGTATTGTTAGGCTTCAGACAGTTTGAGTCAAAATGTCAAAAATTAGCTCTATCATTGGAAACATCAGGAATGTTTTTACAAACCCGCCAAACGTCTACGCCCTGTGAAGAGTGATACGTCTGACTGCGGTGCGCTTGCTGTTGACTTAAAATATATTTATTTATTTCAGCTTCTCCGTAACCATGATGCAAAATAACACATGCGAAAAAGGAAAGATGGTCAGAGTTGTCGGACAAAGAGCTACTCAATGTGTGGTCACCTAGAGAAATACACGTCGGTTTGCGTTGGCAGTGCTCTGGCTTTTGTGGGGGCTTGTTATGACTTCTTTTGATTGTGAATATTGCGCAAGGTTTATGGGAACCTCGCAGTTTATCCAAATTCAATTCAAGAGAAGGTCACTTTAAAGAGAGGAAGGAGCAAAGACCACACAGATGGAGGGATGCTACAACCCTCCAAGCAGAACATCTTTTCAGAATGCCGCTTTTATCACGCTGCAGGATATGACTGATGAATGCAGTCATCGCTAAGTGAATCATCATAATGATCATCTTTTCTCATTACTTTCAGATGTCTTACCTAAGTGTGGATCATTTTCACCTCACTATAGTCTTTTGTCTTGTTTTTGGTTGTTTTTATTGCTGGAGGTGTCATCAATTCAATAGATAATCCAGCATCTGAGTTCTTCAAAAATAATTGAATATGAAGCAGCGTCTTGTCTAACATATGAAAAAATGTCTTTCCATGCACTTCATCCTCTCTATGCAGGGGTTTCATATCTCTTGAAGGCAAATCCTATGTCCTGGAACCATCTGTCGATCACTCCGATGGCACTCACTGGATCTACTCAGCTGAAAACCTCAATTTTGCTCCTGGCAACTGCGGCCATGATGTCAACATTTCCTCTCCCCTTCAATATGCAGGAGGCAGTCCCTTCAAGACTTTCAGCTCAAGGGTGAGGATCTGCTACGTATCTCCAGCTTGAAGTGAATTATCTGTGCTGTGTTATTTGAAATAAAGTACTATTATGCTTTTCTTTATTAGCTTGCAAGAATAAATGACAGGAAGGAAGGGGTGGGACAGATGGGAAGGGACATGCAGCAAAAATCCCCTGGCCGGGCTTGAGTCGGGGAAGTTGAGACTCATTTTCGTCCACTTAAAGGCAGATTGCGAAAGATTTAACTCAATAATACTTTTTAGACTTGAGGTGAATTAACTGATAGTCTTTTTTCAGCATTTGTATAACAGGATCATGTGCTGTAGTTGTACGTTATTGTAGAAATGTCATACGCCCATACAATCTCGTACACATTTTACATCCTTAGATTTTTTGTTTTTGTAATTTGAAGAGTTTGAGAAATGAGATGATACAGTAGTCAGGGAATTATGAAAGAAAGACCGGGGAAAGGATGTAGTAGAGTCACTATTCACAAGTGTTTGGATCCATAGTGTTTATGTTTTCTTCTGGGTTTGGTGTTTTTTTTTGTCTGCTTTCAGCAGGATTACACAAAAACCACTTGGAAGTGTTTTCATGCAACTTGGTAGGATATTGGTGCATATGACAAAGACGAACACATCAAATTTAGGAGAGGATTCAGATGAAGAGGCAGAGTCAGGAATTTGGTTTCACTTTCTTTAACACCATATTTCCATCTATTATGCATTAACTACTGGACAGATTTTGATTAAACCTTGCAAATAGGTTCGGAATGTACCGAGGGAGAGCCTTTTTAAATTTTGGAGTGGATCCAAATAAAGGAGCAGATCCAGCTATTTGCTTTCACGTTTTTACACTGAGAGACACGACTTTTACCACCATTCCTACATCTCATGGCTGTGACCTTGGTATCTTTGATGTCTTGTGGAAATGGGGGAAAAAGAGCTTCTCTTGAGGTTTACACTCTATTGAGTCTCGTTATAGTTCAGAAAAGGCCGGCAATTTTTCCGAATATTTTCAAAAATCTTTGAACTGTTCATCTGATTTGCCCTCATGACAATAGACATCTAATTATATCCCCAAAGGGTCTGGGATATAATCGCTGCAGATCCTTCTTGTTTAAACAATATTTTATACTCACATGCACATTAGAGTCAGGTAGAACGGGATTGATTTTGGGAAAGGTGGACCTTTATCTCAAACGTTTTTCGGCCATAATTTCTCAACTGTTGGTTCTATTTAGTCCAATTTGTTGTGTATGAATCGACTCAAGGAGATCTTATCTCGTACACATTGTGGTTTACTCTAATAGTTCATACTACTCACAAGGGGGAATTTCTTTTGATGAAAAACACTGTTTTTCCGACATAACTTTACATTCAATTTGAGGAGGATTGCTTGTACAAAGCAGGGGATTTGGGGCTTTTTTTGGGATATATGTCTGGGACGACAGCCTAAGATCAGTCTGTACATAGATTAGATAAAGATGAAATTGGGGATTAAGTTTCAGGTGCGAAGTTGCTCCAAAATGGTAACAACAAAACTGAATCCTACTTGGGTAAATACAACAGATTCTTACATGGAAGTGAAAATATAAAACTATTAAACTAAAGTATTAAATATGTCAATGTTAAACTGGTGCCTAAGACAAACAAAATGCTAATGAGCGTACTATTGCAAATCATAATAAACGTTATGTGCAGGATAATTACATTGAAACCTAATATTGCATATGACACTGAATGTAATGATAGTCCATTTGATATTGTGCCTAAAATGTAATGAGAGGCAATATCGCTTGCAGTAATGAAAAATAATATTCTAAATAATGTAATATTGAAACTTCATATTGGTATTATTGTCGTGTTGATGGAAAAATTTTGATAAATAATCTCCAGTCCTCTGGAAACAATCTCCCTTTTTCCACTCCAAGTGTGTTTATAATTTCCCTTTAAGCCCTCCTTATTAACGGCGTCTCTCTGACATTTCCTTTTTGAGCAGGGAATTCTATGGATTTTCAGGGGGTGTTTGAGGGAGCGCTTGATTTGCTTAGCAGCGGAGCATATAGTTTTAAATTTTGACTTTTCTCGTTCATGGTCATTTATATGTAGGAAGCCAGAATGACGATTGAAATTGGATTAATTGAGCAGCTATTCACAATTCAAGGGAATTTGTTAACATCTCCGTCCCAGTTTTGGTCGTGTCCAGGGTATACAACGTGAAGTTAAAGGCGTCCACAAGGTATCAGGCTTTATTCAGCTCTTGTTTGGCTTTTTCTAAAGTGCATGCCCTTGACTGCCTAAATTGAAACTGTATATATTCCCTTTATAGCTCTTTGCCAGATTTCCACTGAGAGTTCTACCCCAAGTCCTCCTTCCCCCAATACTTTGAGCGGGTGGTGAGAGTAGCTCTCCATTTTTCTGAATATTACAATTTAAGTGAGACACGTAGCGTCAAGCGTAAGTGGTGCTCAATTTCATGCACACATCAAGTCGACAGGCAGGTTTGGATGGAAATGATGAGTGTGCAGATGAAATAGCAAACTTGTAAGTACCTTAAAAATGGACATTAAAATAGTTTGTAGCCAATCTGTTATCATTATGATAACTCCGGGGGCCCTATTTGGGTTAGTTATGTTAACCATTAAAATGTCAGACCAAATGGAGGCTTTTACCGTATCTTCTGTCCTTCCTCACCCCCAGAGGGATGAAAAATGTTTTTATTTTTCCAACAACTGTTCTTTAGGGTCACTTTAAGCTGCCCCAGACTTCCTGCGTTTGAAACTAATTTAGCCCTTTGCCTCTGCTTCCCTTTGTTTTGGCCACTCGCGGGCTTTAGCAGGGGTTTTAGTCACCCTAAGTCATCTCTTACCAACCTGTCAAAGTGAAAAATGGCCCCTTATTGTGGCTCGTGTTTGGAGTCCAACTTCATTCGGCTATAAAAGACTGCTAACCTCAACCCTCTTTGAAACGTTAATTTGCAATGTAGATAGTGGTAAGTAGCCTATTATGTATTTTAGAAGGTTCTACTTGTTGAATTATTCACTTACTCCTTCCATCGGGTCCATCTGTGTCCATTAGTCATCTGGAGTGTACACATAGAGGAGAAGGTTGATAAACTGTCTGCAGAAAGCGCATTGGCTGTTAAGTAGCAACATTTGCTCTGAGAGCGAGATTAGATGGCGAGCTTCTAAATCATGCCATCAGTAGGAGGACCTGTCCATCCAGAATCAAACAGATTGCCTCTTAGTAACCCCACACAGCCCCCGACTGCCCCACTGAGTGGAGGGATAAATCATTAGGACCAGGGCCTCAGTGAGTTTTTATCCTCTGAGGGAATGTGACGTTAACCATGATGAGCGCTGATAAGTGGAAAACAAAGTCATCAGTGTCTGTAGAGGATGGCGAAGAGACGCAGGGATAGGTGGTGCAAAACAGATCTTCAAGCACTCAAATTGATTGTTGACTCACAGATCATGATTTTGTAGCAATAGAAATGTTCGGGGACTTTCTACACTCACAAATCAGCTCTTTTTTTTTTTTTTTTTTTGGTGTTGCCAATGTTTGCAGGCCAAACACATGGCCCTGCTGGCTGACGCTTCTCGGGGCTCTCACATTAGTTCTTATTTATTCATGCAATGATCTGGGTTTCCTGGTGTTTTATTGCGCTGTTTGATTCCTGTTGGTGATCACAGTATTGAGTTCAAGCACTGTGCGGCGGTTTCACACCGGCAGGAACGGAGGGGGGGATAAGATAACAGAAGGCAGCTTAGATTGTGTGAAAATATATTTTAATTCCCTAGCATAAGAGACTTTTCCCTTTGACTGTAATATTCTTTTATTTGATCATAATTTCTCCTTTTATTTGCTTATAATTGCCCCTACCCCCTGAAGGCAGGAGGGGATGTTAGAGTTGGAAAGGCAAAAACATCTTTACTAAATGGAGACAGATGTGGTTTACGGAGAGATGGTTAAGCGTGGCAATCCCATGGGTGATTAAATAATTTAAAAAAAGTTAAGAACAGGATATAGTCTTGTTTATGGCAAAGCAAAGATTTGACGAACAGTGTGCAAATAAAGTCCAAAATAGAGTGAAAATGTATCGGACCCCCTCCTGATTAACTCAACTTTATATACATCTCATTCTTAACTGTGGATCGTAAAACAAAATGTAAGCAGCAACATCTGCAACCAAACACTTCTGATAACTGGAGATCAGTCTCTGACATCCCTGCGTTGGAATTTTGACCCACTCTTCTTTGAAGAACTACTGCAGTCTTATCGGAGCACAAACTGCTCTTTTTAGTTCCCTTCACGGTATCTCAAAGGGATTGAGGTCCAGACTTTCCCTTAATCTTCTGCTGGGATCGTTGTCTTGCTGCTTTAGCTTCAATCCACGGACTGATGACCTGACATTCTCCTTCAGAATTTTCTGATAGAGAGCAGAATTCACGTTTCCCTGAATTACAGTGTGTCCTCCTGACTTTTAGGCAGTTAAGTATCTCCAAATGAATCCCACTGCTCCTTACATCTCTATCTGTAGGTCTATTTATTAATTATTGTTGAACGGTGTGTTTGGTTAACACCAAATGTGACAGGACCGCTGTCTTCAAAACAGTTCAACTTTCCTCTCATCAGTCCATAGAAGATTCTCCAAAAAAGCTCTGAGGGTCATCAAGGTGTGTTGCGGCAAAATTCAGACAAGCCTTAATAAAATTGATTGAGGTGAGAGAGGACCGCAGGCCATGCTTTTGAAAAATCAACTTCTTCCTCATATGTTCTGGAATTTCCTTTGATTGATGCATAGTGTTGTACTGGTAAGACCTTTGTGCCGCCGTGCTGCTTCTGGTAATGGTCTATTGAAGAGATGATGTGATTGATCAGGTCTGGTTGTGTCTAATCCAGCTGGAACCAGTTATTAGTGCAGATTTGTATGCAAACCTTTCACACAGACCCAGTGGGTAATAGATAGGAATTTTGAAGCTCCAACACAATTTATTATCAGATGTATGGACTGGGTGGCATGTAAGAAAAGAAAACTCGCCTCGGTATGTTAGACTGGGGGGCGGGAGACGTGCTGCTGCTGCTGCTGCTGCTGCTGCTGCTGCATTGATAAGCCAAGATTTGTGCTGCTTGGGGGTCTTAAGATAAAGACTCATGTTGGCAGGGCGCCCCTGGACTAAGGAGGTCAGATATGTGGTAGAGAAGGTGCAGAGATATGATTTCTGGTTGACAGCAGCTGTACATCAAGTACACGGGTTGCTGCAGTGTTGGAAAATACCATAACATTAACACTTGCCTCCATCTTTACACTTACTCTCTTGATATTGAAGCAGCAGTGTGTGCAAAAGATGTGATGGGAAATGGGTTTCTTCCCCTTTTGCCACTCCTGTGAAGTCGAATCCTTCAAATTTAATATATTAACAGTAGATTCATTTTCTTCCCATCTACTAAATTGGATGCAGGAACCCGCTTTTTTCCATTTTCCAGTAGCCTGGAAAATAGTAGCCTCTGGTTAAGGAGACAATGGGAGGAAAAATGGCGTAAAATATGAGTAAATTCACACCTATTGCTCTAAGTAATGTTTTTCACTGACTTGACTGAGCATAGTGCCGGTGTGTGTGCGTGTGTGTGTGTGTCCTCTCCTATGGCCTCCTAGAGCCTTGGTTATCACCACTGGGTGTATTTAGAGCACGCTCGCCCATCCTGACTTATCTATGGAGGAGGCAGATAAGAGCAGAGAGGATCTGAGCTGCCAGGCCAGTAAGGATAAAGAGGCTCAGGTTGAAAGCGGGCCATAGTGTGAAGGCAGAACACTTACCCTGCAGGATGGTATAGAATATGTGTGCGTGTGGAAGGACTGAGCTGTTGTGTATTTGTGTATGCAGATGAAGGTGAGGCAGACTCCAGCCCATTGTGCATGAGAGGAGAATCACCTTCAGGACTACGAGCTGTATTCTATCTCTGTTTGGAAAAGCTCCAAGTCAATGTCATATTCATAATTTCCCTTACATTCGAATCACCATGGAGGTCATGTTTCTTCCCGCGTTCATTGTTTGATTGGTTGGATGATTGTTTTGCAGGATTATACAAAAACTACTAGAATAATTTCTAAAGAGCATGGTGAGAGGAGAGGTCAAGAAAGATTCCATGACATTTTGTTGAAGAACTAGATGAAAGCGAGGATCCAGGATTTCTTTAACAGTAAAAAACATTTCCCTAAATACTAAAAAGCTAATGAGTGATCTCCTCGGAAAATTGTGTAAGGTTGTCAGGCGTGACATTAAAAAAAAAAATCCGATTCCGAATATCTTCTTTAAGGTTTAAAAATTATAATGAGTAATGTATTTTAGGTGCTCTTATTTTGAAGGGTGAGCTTTTAACTTGCAATGTTCGTCGGGAGATCAAATTTGAAGTGTGTGTTGTGCCAAAGTTTTCGGGCTTGTAGCTCAACGGCTTCTTTTGTCCTTACTGGTGTTATAAATTGCGAGCTTTTTGTTTTTTCTGGTTTACTTGTGAGATGTTTGGAGCAGCTCATGCTTGGTGAGCATGTACGGCACAAGGGTGTAACCGGCACTTAACTGGCCTCCAGTGTCTCTGCTCAGCCGATTGTCGATTTTCATCAAACTTTTCCATTATCCTGTTTCCAACAGAACTTCAGAACCAAATGTTCCCTTGCTGTCTGACTGACAGGTGGAATGATAATGAAATATCAATATTGTTCTGACTTCCCCTGTCAATGGTTCTAATGTTATGGCTGATTGATGTAAGTAGGATTGTTTTGAACGTCCTTTACATTTGCTAGCTGTTGGTGTTTTTTGTCATTGCCTTCAGTTTCTCAGGGAATAAAGGGTTTTAGGAATGAGTCATATTTATGGAGTTTTGGTGTCTTTGAGTTTTTTCACTTCAGATTAAAATAAAAATTGTAAATGTTTTCACAGGGGATAGTCTTTCCTTTAAAGAGGGATACAAGCATTTTAAATTTGATTTTGTATTAAAGTTGAGTGTGATGGAGGCCTAGAATGAAATTTGACTTAATTTTGTTGGGGTAATGATGGATGATGAGGGAATATGATATATTTAGGAGGTTGGAGTCCATGTGAGAGCAATTTGGTGCAGATGAATGGAAATCTGGATCCACTTGAATAAAATAATTGTCAGTTACAAACCAATCAATAAAACATTATGGTAACAGGGCCACGAGTTTCATTCGGGTAAGCTTTGGTTGAATAAAAGCGGATGGTTGGGCAATGGTGGAGGTATGTGTATTCTACCGAGTTTGTGTATTATTTTATAGTACAGTCACTTTTATATTTATTTTCTATCAATGCTAATGATTGTTAGTGAATCTGCCTCCATATCCTTCAACTTCATCATTTATTCGTCTCAGCTGAATCATCAGCCACCACCACCACCAGTATCCTAACAAAAAAGGCGGGATGAACCTGCTGCTGCTGCTGCTGCTCAGGGCAGAGAACCTTCGATCACAATCTCACAATCTCCCCCAAAGAGTCTGAGCACCAAAGACCTTCTAAAGGACTTATTATCACCTCATCATGTGCCGGAATAAATCATTCATCTTTTCTTCATTCCTGTCTCTCCTGATTGAAATTACCAACGGAATATGTGAAGTAATTCATTCATCTGCTCAGGAATGAATAGTTGTTGATCTCCAGAATTTATTACAAGACCATCAACGGGTCAAGATTTTAATTTGGGCAGTTTTAGGTAACCAAGAAATGTTTTATAAAATGATAGCAGTTACATCCGCCTCAACTTTACTTTGTGTTTATTGTCAGTTATCAAATATTAGCATACTAATAGGTTTTTTCCCCGAAACCAGTGAGGAATGAACTAAAAATAACAGTCATTACATAAGATAGTAAATAGTATTCATGACAACTGGAAATGTATTACTCATTACATAATTATATAAACGAATTACATAAACGACTGGAAATAAAAATTTATTCAATCATCAATATAATCTTAAATAAAATCCAAAGTAAAAATGAAAAATGTGGTTCGGACATCAAAACAGTTAAAATATGTACATTTTTGTGAACGGACAAAGTCTTATACATGCTGATATATTTCAATGATTTATTTTTTTCTTTAAAGATATTTGACTCATTCATGAAAACTGAAAAAGTGGCATTTTTGGATAATTAACATTAATTCTTTCTTTCTTTTGTCCTGCATCCTGATTCCAAATGTGATACTAATATAGGCTCATTTTGGCGACTACAGGTCGTATTCAAATAGGAAATTTTTAATGATTCCCAAAACATAGAAAAACTCATATGGAAATATCAAATGTCACAAAACACACAGTTGTTCTTGTCAAAATTTAACTTTTTCTCAGAAAGTCAATGCAAGGTTAGATATAATTTATCACTGCAAAGCGAGTTCACAATTTTATTTTTGCACTTTTTTCTTCTTAAAATCCTTTTAAAAATCCTTTAAAACTCATCTAAATGAAGTGAAGTCACCGCCACTTCTTAAAGAAGAATACTTTTCTCTATGTTTACGATGTGGTGGAAAACCAGGGAAACATAATACCTGATTTGTATATTAGCATTCTCATTATCTTTTAAAGAAATCCATAAATGAATGCTGAATTCTTGGTCAAGTTGATGTTAACTGGTTTTTACTTTTTGTAGTCCAAATAGTATGGCCCAATAATGTTTCACCTGGATCTGTTGGTTTAGTGCAGCATGGTGACGGCAAACAAAAGAAACATTCTGAGTTAAAAGCAGTTTTCTCAGCCATCTGCAACCAATTATAATAATAATAATTAATAATAACGATGATAATGATTTAGCTCTTTATTAGATTATGGCATTTGAATTTTGCTGAAGGAACAGCAGGCCATAATATTGCTTTCAGATGCTTTTCAAATGTTCCCATCTCCCCCTAAGACCTTTCTCCTTATTACGGTGTGTTCATGTGCATTGAAAAATGTGGGAAAAATCATAATTGGCAAGAGAAATGGTTGCTTTAAAAGAGATATGTTTTATTTTATTTTTTGCCAAAAGCATTTCAACTGCGTGTTTATAACCGCTTCAGGATTTAAAGGTTATAAAGGTAAAACGGATGGTTTTTACCTTTTTTTTTCGTTTGTTTGCAAAAAAACAACAACTAATGGACGGATTTGAATGAAACTTTACCCAGCGGTAAGTTTTGACAAATTCTGGAGGTGATGACCTCACGACATGACCTCGAAATGACCTTATCTGAATCATTGCAGTAAGGGGCACTTTTCATTTTTTTTTTTTTTTTACTGTAACACATATGTTAATTGACAGATTTTCATTCCTCTTCCCAGATGTGGGTTTTGGCATTTCCTAGAGATTAGACAATTTTGTTAATGTTGCGTCATGACCTCACCTTAGGAACTGTTTTGCCTCTGGGGAGGTTTGTGCTCTCAGTGTGCGTTAAAATATTTATTGGTGATTTTGCCCAAGACATGTTGCTGCACCAGTACATTCCCACCAAAAATGTAATATTTGATTTTAATTCATTCTAATTCTAGGCAAAGACTTTCAGAACTAATCTGGTTGACGTTACCAAGTAATGAAAGCTTACATAACAATATTGTAATAAATGTCAGCAAAACATGGATGTTGTTAAATGATTTATTATGAACTATTTAACCATCAACCAAACATTCTTCCTGTTGCTGTGGTTCTATGCCAACAACATTGGCAAATAACGTAGTAAAGATCTCTTTTCCTACTTGAGTCAGCATTCGAGAGCATTTTCCTCATCAGAAAGTCATTTTTACGATGGTTCCGACACCACATGAATGCAGCATCTATGCAGCCACACTGAAACTTAACTGTTTTGGGTTTTTTTGCATTATTTATATTTCTGTTTTTTATTTGACATGTTATCATTTTTACAAGCCTGTTCACCACATGAACTTTTTTTCTATGACGGTCTCTCAGCCGAGTTTGAGCGACCGTAATGTTCTTGCATCTTCCATAGAGGTTTGGGTTTTGGTGATTAGAGATAAATATAAAAGAAATTACATTTTTAAAACGCTCAGTCAGTGAGTGGGAAACAGCTTGTCTTGATTTGGAGGCATGTTCACAATCCCTTTCTCCACAGTTTAACTGATCTTTTGGAATCCCATGCAGATGGGGGAAACGTTTTCCACTGTTTACTACCAGCGGCGCGCGCAACATCATAGAAAAAAAACTGTGATTTAGTACTTAATAAGGGGGTTCCTGTGCCGTGTTATTGGAGGTCTGTAAGGTCTGAGGACCTGTAATGGCTCTCTCGTCGGGGCAAACGTAAAGAATAAAGGATCGCTTCGTTGCTGCTGCTGCTTCTGCCTTTTATGCAGGATTTTTCTCAGGTGAAAAGCCACATTGCGAGGCCACCTGCTAAATTTAGGCTGCTCATTCTAAAAAGTTTGCCTTAAATGTGTGTCTCTCTCTCTCTCTCTCTCTCTCTCTTTCTCTCTCTCTCTCTCTCTCTCTCTCTCTCTCTCTCTCTCTCTCTCTCTCTCTCTCTCTCACATTCCCGTTTTCCACGTTGTGTTACCTCAACTTCGCCTCATATCTTTTATTCCCTGTACGTTCCCTCTCACTCATCTCTTGCAGCATAAACGCGACGCGCAGACCACCACCAAGTACGTGGAGCTTATCATCGTGGCTGACAATAGAGAGGTAGGTAGAGGAGACACACTCCCTACACCGTCACGCTCCGGTGATGAATTCCACAGCACAGGAGCTCAGAGGTCATAACTGCTCCTCCACCTCTTGGGACACAGATAAAATGGCTCCACCACTGCTTCGCTTTCACCTCCGACGTTGCCCCTTATTTGTCTATATCAATGCTGCACTACATCATTTGAGGCCTTGACTCGCAAATAAAGATATTCCATCACGTTGCAAACTTCTCTCACCTCCATGTTGATGCAGAGTCAGGCCAAGTCCACAGAACTTTTCTGAGGCTACACATCAGAAATGCACTGCAGGATATTGGGACTTGCTTGAAAATGCAAGCATGAGTAAAAGCAAACATAAAACAAATCCAGCATTCCATTTTCTATAACTGCTTATGATGTTCAGGGTCAGTGGGAGGCTGGAGACTCCCCCAGCTGACATTAGACAGAGATTCATACCTACAAGAAATATAGTGCCACCGCTTCACCTGTGATGCATGTTCGTTTACTTATTTTCTTTCAAACTACATTTTTTTGACACGAAGGAAGCCGGAGAACCCACATAGAAGCAACATGCATTAAAAGTAAAATGTTTGTATTAACCTTCATATTGTCTCCGGGTTTAAAAAAGATTTAAAAAAATTGGATTCAATATGTGTTTAAAAAAAACCAAAAAACAAATTACTGTAAAAAAAAAAAAGGATGTTTTCCCATCATGCTCTTTGAGATGAAGTGGACAACTATTTTAATTGAACTGTGTGTTTTGTTGAAACTATAAATCATAACATACAATTCCTGCTTTTTTAAGCATAATGTCAAGAAGATGTGGTCTAATGACAGTAAGTACCGAAAAGTTCTGTAAACAACCTTAGGTTTTGAGATTGAATGAAGTTGGTTAAAAAGGTATAACGAAGCAGAAATGGGTGATAATCTCTACTTTATGCTTCATAAAAAGCCAAACCCGTTCAAATTTGGGTAAAATTTACATGGTCCAGATAAAGCCTAAAGAGTTAAAAACTAAAAAGCACTACAGTCAATTACAGTAGTAATAATAGTAGTTCTGAAATGCTTTATAATTAAATATGCAGTAGTAGTGACAGTATTAATAATTGTAAAAGAAAATCTATTCTAGTGAATGTGTGAAACTGAGACGTATCACCTTCACTTCTGGCTGCAGAGTCCATCAAGACGGTGAATGCTGTTTTCTGGGAAGAAAAATCTAAGCATCACCGATGTGAAATGACTCTTGGGAGTGGGTGATATTTTGTGGCCCTGTTAAAAGGGCCACATTTGCACACATTCTATATTTGGAGGAGTCGGTGAAACGGAACAGGCCTTTTTCAGACTGGATCTCAAATGAATTCTTCGAAGGACACTGGCCCTGAATTGAAAATAAACTTTCAAAATCCGTTCGGGCCTTCAAGGCTTCAGCTGCACAAGCTGTATGGAGTCATTAGTGTTTTTATTTGGTTATTTTTTATGCAGTGTTTTCATAGAATACTGCACTAACTCCAAGTTTTTATTAGCGTGTTGTTGGGTCGATGACTGAATGTTAATTTGTGGTGAACTGTTCCTTTAAGAGATGCAATTGCATGAGGAGTATAGGTCAATGCCACATGTTTCAAAGCCACATAAGACAAAGAGGTTGAGGTTATCTCCTTAGCCTAAACTCCACGGAGGAACCCTTTGATGAAGTGCCAGTAGAATTAATGCCGCAGTGAATGTGGCGGCGCTCCAGGACGCCATGTGAAGACATTAGAGGAGCTGCCAGTATTAACATGTACCAAATAACGTCTCTGATAATAATAAACATTCAAGAGGCTGGATTACCTCCTCTTCTCCTCTCATTCCTTCTGCTGCTGTTGTTCAGTTTCAGAAGCAAGGGAAGGACATGGAGAAGGTCAAGCAGCGTCTGGCTGAGATCGCCAATTACGTGGACAAGGTAACAATCAAGTCAACACGAGGAATGCAGTGAAGAAATCTGATTTATTAGAGCTCACGTTGTGCCTTTTGCGAATTAACCGACCTGAGAACAGAGGCTGATTGGATTATGAATGGATGATCAATTCCATAACTCGACTCATAAATGTTCCGAAGAGACCGCTGCAATTACAGCTGCCATAGTTTGGGCGTAAAGAAGATTTAATCATGTGGAAAGTTTAATCATTGATTCATATACAGGGGTTTTGTCGAAGCACACTTTTATTGAGACTGCTGTTTAGCTTTTGTGTTTTTAATAGGTGATAAAGAGAATAACTCAAACCCGCCTCCTCTTCCCATCTCCTTCAATCATCAGTTCTACAGAGCCCTGAATATCCGTGTGGCCCTGGTGGGCCTGGAGGTGTGGAGCGATGTGGACAAGTGTCCCATCACCCAGGACCCGTTCACCACTTTACACGAGTTCCTAGACTGGAGGAAGGTCAAGCTTCTTCCTCAGAAGCCTCATGATAACGCTCAGCTGATCAGGTATTGTTATTACAGTCGCATTCCAAGACGCATTTAACCATTTGAGAGGTTCTCCGAATAGTAATAACATTAAAGCCACGTACTTGTGAAGTCAGAATAACATTGATTATCTTCATACAGTGGCAGCTGTGACTGGGTGGGACATGTTAGTCAGGAAATTCCTGACTAACTAAACTAAACTAAATTATCCTGAAGTTGATGTGTTGGAAGCACAAAAAAGGCTTTGACTAGGGCCAGACTGTGACGGATGACGACAGTCTCAGAGCATCCCCAGAATGATCCCACAGAGGATCTACTGTTGCACAAATCGATAAAAACATTAATGCTGGTTCTGATAGAATGGTGCCAGAACACACAATGCATCACGGAGCTGCTTTAGCATCACAAACCGACCTAGGGAAGTGGTTTTAATGTTATGGCTGATCAGTGTATGATGTTTTGTAGTGTGATTGCTACATCAAAACGAACCTGCAGTGTGGATGTTTTTGGTAATAAACATACATGATTCTGTTTCCAAAACGGGATTCATTCCCTAACTTACAAAATATTTGAAAACCTTTGTTTGAATCTTAAAATTTTGGAGCAGCAACCAGATGCTCATATTTCTATAAAACACATTTAACGTTCTTTAAAATATTCGGTTTATCCACAAATACAATATAAATGCCTTTGCGTTGTCATCTATCTACTGCTTCTCTGTATCTATTCTGTTTATGTCCCATTATTATGGAAAATAACAGTAATAAACTCATTATAATAACATTAAAGCACTCTGTTTGGTAAAATCTACAAGATAACTTAGATAGCCAAGCGAAATCCTCCCCCTCTGTTCTTCCCATATGGTGCTGCTTCCTCAGCTCAGCAGGCGCCCCTGCTTCTCCACAGTATCGCCTCAAACCGTACCTCGTCCATCTTCCCTCTCCATAGATGATTATAGCTTATTATATTGTTACCTCAGTCAGCAGGATGCAATACATGAATATAGCGCATTGATAGTATGAGATTTTTACTACAAATTCAACATGCTGTCCTCCACAACAAGATTCTGCTTATTTAGCATTTTTTATGCAACAATGCAGCCCAAAGGGTTTTACTGAGCAGAGCAGCACAGAGAAAAGAAATGGTGAGAATGAACAAAAAGACCATTAAAAGAGATATTTGCCTCAACAATAGAGCAATAAAAGACATGCATAAAAAGAAAGGATAAAGTAATTACAAGTCAATAAAACTGAATATAAATGGAAAAGTAATAAAATAAATGATAAAATCCTTGAAAAAGCAAAAACAATGGATAAAATTGAGAAAAACAACCAATTTAACTACAAAATAAATGTCAAACAAAAGGAGATCAACATAAATTTAAAGACAGTGAAACTGGGATACAAGTATGACATTTTAATATTCAAGAATGTGATGAGCATCCTAAGTGAAAGCCCTTAATATGTGTCGCTTACGAACTTCAAACCGGTTCTGTTTCAGAGACGGGGGCCGGAGCAGCTCAAGGCCGGTTCCCCGGGAGGAACTTTCTGAATGTTAATCAGCTATTTCTCCCTCTGTGCACAAACTCAAAGAGTGAGACCTCGTTTGTTAGGCTGTCAGCAGGAAGGCGCTTTGGGATTGCATTGCATCTCTCTGATTTACCTGTAGTGGAAAATTATCTGTAAAGCACTTTGGACACAATTGGGTCCTGATCAGAGATTCTCCAGACAACTAACTGGGTTGTGAATGAAATCTTCTCAAGTCATACATCATCTCTGTGTAACATACAACATAACATACTTCTCTGGATCGTCCATTGAACTCTAGGATAGATTTTTTTGCGGAAAGTTAGTGATCTATAATTAAGCAAACGTTGTCATCAAGGGTATATCTCCGAAAAGCCCCCAATATCCTGCATTGTACAAAAAAATGCCCCTGATTGAACTCATAAAATAAAAGTGAAGTTATTTCCGAATGACACATAAGAAGCTCCCCCTAGTGGGTGAAATATGAATTATTAAAATAAAACATGATATATCTCCTCGATTTTGATTCATTTGCAACAAATTTGGACCAAATCGGACAAATGTTATGAAGTTATGTCCAGAAAGCAGTATTTTTGGATAAAAAAAAAGAAGCTTGTCCTAGCGAGTAAGGTATGAACTAAACATGAAAGAAAAATCTCTTCCAGTCCCTTCCTTTACACTAAATTTGGACTAAGTCGGACCAAGGATTGAGAAAAGATAGCCTGAAAACATTTGGAGATAAAGCTCCCCCTAGTGTCGGAAATAGATCACAAAATGTTCCCATCAAACCCGTTCTTCCTCGCCTTAAGGTCTATGCTAGTGTAACATTTGAAAATGATCAATGATATAGTCTGGAGTCCCCACTTTAACACGAGGGATGTGTGCTGGCCACGATGGTGATTCCATAATATCTCTGACTTTTCAAGCGTATAAATACGTCACCGCGTTTCCTTAAGAAGAGACGACTGCTGACTACGTTTCTCTTTCTATAAACGTTAACTCTGACAGTGTTTGGGTCTTATTATGAACACACCATCAACTGAATTCAAGGTATAACCAGCAACAGAGTCTAAGAACCAAAAGTGGATAAATCATCATCAGCCGGGTGAGGATGTAATCGCAGGAAACAATCACAAACTATTCTATCCCCTCTACGAATCCGTTACCAGACCTTTTTTCCCGCATTCTCTGATGACTTCATCTGCCAATGAAGCTCGCCATTGATTATTCAAATTTGTGGATATACCTACTTGTTTGAGGGCTTTACTCTCCAATGACGATGATGATGAGGATATTTCTTAAGTTTGAGTTCCACACTTAAATTCAGCCTTAGAGATGTATTGCGGAGCTCGGACATTTGGAAGGAGCTCAGAGTGGAGTGTTGATAGGAGCCAGGGGAGGTGGTTGGAGCCTCTGATCAGGACGCCTCCCTTTGGAGGCAATTCAGGCATGTAGAACCGGGAGGAGACATAGAGAAAAAAACAACAGAGAACCTTTTCTAAGACAAGATGATTCATTTAAGTAAGTCCTCACATGCTTTAATAAGGCAAAAAATTCTAAACTATTAATTAGCACTTTCTCAATAACCATGGTAACCACTTCCTCCTCTCTGGTTATTTTGATGAGTGGTGTCCCCCAGTGCCCCGTCCATGGTCCGTTGCTTTTTAGCAAATACATGCTGCCACTGGGTCAGATTATAAACAGGTTAAGTCAAATTTTCAACAAGAAATAAAGACTCAAATGAGCAAAACCAAACAGTTGAGCAGGAAATTAAAGTGATGGAAAACTTACTCACACTTACAGTCCAACGTAAGAGTAATCAAACAGGAAAAAATCCAAAGCAAGAACATTTCCCAGAAATAGATCCTGAGGAGGTTTAAAGTGACAAATCCGAGTAAAACAGGCAAACTGGCAAAGGGGAAGCAGAAAAATGATGGTAGGGAACAGTTGAGGACTGGGGACAAATGGAAACTCTCCCCATAACAGAACAAAGTCAGGAAGTGTACATTTAAATCCGCTTTCAAAATTAAATGAAAAACATGGTGACTTCAAAACTAATAAGAGGATCTGAAAAACAATTCTCACGGCGTCAGTGCACAAACTTAAAAACAGGTGGGACTTGAGCTCTAAGTTTGGTTGTTCTCAGTATGCAGGCTGCTGAATTCTAAAAAAGAGATGTAGGTGGTCTTTTCTGCTGGATCAAACAGGAAAGCATTGAATCAGCTAAGCCTGGAGGTTATAAAAGTCTTGTAAACAAAGTAAGTAAGCAGTGAAAAGTTTCCTGCAATATAAGAAATTCTCCCATGAACACCAACAGCGAATTTCTAAAGCCAGCACCCACAGTGGGTTATTGTAGTGTGATGTTATAACATCTGCTCTCCCTCCCTCAGCGGGGTCTACTTCCAGGGAACCACCATTGGTATGGCACCCATCATGAGCATGTGCACAGCCGAGCAGTCAGGAGGAATCGTCATGGTACGTGAAATAATCTGTAGCAGAATGCAATATGTACTGAAATACCTCTAATCCTTCTTGAAGCAAAGGTTGACTTCCTCAAGGGCCCAGACTTATCTTATATCCTCTTCTTCTTCTTCTTCTTCTTCCTCTCTCTCGCATCATGCCTGGAGCTCTTAATAGCCACATATTTCTCCCCTGAGTGTCTTGTCAGGGTTGAGCTAAGGATTCCAGAGTTGATATTGTGTTATCATCAGGGCACACACATCATCTAGACTGTTTCCAGGGTAGCCTGCGCCACGCCGCGCCCACGGCCTAAAGCTGATGGGTATTCAGTTCACAGGCGGAAGCCAGTTCTTCATGATGAGGTGCAACAAAATGAATGAATTTAATGAAACTGCACGTCAATGGATGAAACAACATGATTGGAAATACAGAGGCAAAGTGTTGTGAAAAATGATTATACCCTCTCCTGATTTCTTCTATTTTTGTCTCATCTCACACTAAACTGTGTCAGATCTTCCAAAAATTATAAACATAAAACAGAGAAGGAAAGCTTTGTAAACCCAATATAAGAAGTTTTAAATGATAAATGTATTTAATGACGTGAAAAAGTTCTCAAGTATCTAAATCTATATCCTCATTGCTGGACTGATTTAGTGTTGCCACATTGGAGAGTTTTTGCAGGTCTCATTGGAGTTAAGGTCCAGACTCCAAAACCTTCATTTTATTCCTTTTGATCCAGTCAGAGGTGGAGTTACTCACAGAATGATGACCTGACATTCTCCCCCTGACTTTTCTGGAAAAGAGCAGAATTTACCTTTCCAGTAAAGAATCTTCATAACATCACACTGCCACATCCTGTTTGACTGTAGGTTTAACAACAAATCATTATTTTAATGGAAGGCTGTGATTAGTTTACGTAGGCTCTAACGGGATCTTGTTAGATCCGGTGTAGATCTGTTTGTCATCAAGGTATGTTGTGATAAAATCTAGATGAGCCTGAATGTTGTTCTGGGTTCGCATTGGCATTCTCATCATCGCCGTCCAATGATGCCATTTTTGGCCAGTGCCTTTGGAATGGTTGAGCCATGAACTCTGAGGTTTTTGTTGTGAGGGTGTTCTGCCGTTCCTTGATTGTTCTCTTTGGATCCTTTGGGACCTTCTCAATCAGCCCTCACAGTTGTCCTTAGAGGGACTTCAGCCAGCCATCTTCTCCATGCCTAGGTAATGTGGTTCACTCTGGATCTTTGGAGTCCCAGATCCTTAGAAATAGCATTTGAACTTCTCACAGACAGATGGATTTTAAGCAACTTATGGATTTTCTGATGATTTTGGCATAGTGTGCTAATGGTGAGCTCAATGAGCCAGCTCCCTGCTTCTGATAGTGGTCTTTTGAAGTGATGATGTGATTGAGCAGTGCTGGTAGTGATCAAGTATGATCCAGCTGGAACAAGCAATTAATGCAGTTTAGAAATGATTTTTGATTGTGTTTTCTAGGGTGACCAATATTTTTTCACACTCTTTGGTATTAGATACCAATCCAATTATTAAATGCAATTGTCATTTCAGTTTGAAGATCTGACACAGTTTAAGATATAAGATACATGTAAAACCTGAAGGAACTGGGAGGGGTCCAATACTTTTTCAGGGCACGGTACCGGGTATGTCCCAGTTGAAAGCCCGTTAATTTTTTTATTATTATCTGCAACCGCATACTATGTGCAAAAGTCATACACACATTTCATACACACATTTCATACCCTATCTGTCAGGCTTGCTGTTCGTCTTGAGGTTTAGATAGCTAGTGGGAAGGTTCACAGCCAGTCCCCAGATGGTTCTTCACTCTTGTCCTTCCAGATGGTAAAGCGGGGACTTAGTCATCATGATCAAGCTCCACAAACACACATACATCAGGTCGGACAAATAAATGATTGGCTTCCAACTGCAGACTCTTCTGCCTCATCTTTTACGGAGTACCTTTGAACTCATTACCCAACCTCCCTGAAGGCTCTCCGTTATTTTTCTAGTCGGTTAAATCTTAAACAGTCACTCTTGCACCATCTGGAATCTCAATTATTCCAGCTTAGAATGCTTTACTAATTTCATTGGTGCGGTGAAACAGAACCCAGACAGTGGCATTAGGTGCTCTCCTGAGCACTTCTTCAGCACTTCTTCAGTCGGCGCAGGTGGGTTTTTTGCAGGAAATAGAATCATTTTTTTCTTTTTCTTTTTTTTTGCCTGACTACAGGCTGAGCTCTTGGATCGCTGCAAGTTCTGACATCTGATGACCATTACTTTCAAAAAAACCCCCAGCAGAGCACTTCGTCAGTGTGAGCTGTTCTTGGCATGGCCCTGCTGAATAATGCACAATGACAGAAGACTCAAGAGGCAAGGGGCTCTGACGCAAAGAAGACTTGATAGCTGTAACTGAACGCGTTTATGTATGGAAATCCTGTGCATCAATATGAATACCCGTAATCTTTATTCATTTCTCATTTCCCAACCATTCATCCAGCTTTTCCTGCGTCCTCCACCTGATTTGATAGTCTTGCTCTGAGGAAGCCTTTATTATTTGTGCAGATGAAGCAGCACATCTGGTTCTGTCGAAAATTTGCCGAGCACGCTGAAGGTGACATGCAGCTGTTTCATTTCTCACTTCGGCGCCGCAGCAGCGAGCGGTGGGAGCGCTCCTATAAGCAGAGATCTAACAGCATTGTTTGTTTAATCTCCACAATATGCAATTACACTCACTTGTTTTTGATTAATTTTCTCCTTTGGGCAATAACAATTTGGCTTGTTTCAACTTTTTATTGTTTGTGATTCTTTTCCTGTGAGTATGTAATCAGAAACGTCTTTTTATTAGTTATTGTTTGCCGCAGCAGATCTGTAAACGGAACCGTCTTAATGATGCCGTATTGCTTGTAGCACCATGTCCAGCCTGGAAATATAGGCTGCAAATTATAATGAGTTGAATAACTTAAAAAAAGTCAGGAAACTTATTGCCTCAACATTTTCACGCACAATGATCAGCCATAACATTACAACCACATGCTTAATATTGTTTTAAGGCTGGACTGAAACCTGTCACATCATGGATCCCAAAAATCCACTGAAGGTGAGCTCGTGTAACTGGCACCAAGATGTTTGCAGCAGATCTTTTCAGTCCTGATAGTTAAAAACTATTCTTGTTGCGTGTCAGGGAGCATCATCCTGCTCAAAGAGGCCTTTCTTAGTTTGCGGCAATGTTCAGCAAGGTGGTATGTATCAAAGTAACATCCACATGAGTGGTGGGGCCCAAGGTATCCCAGGTTTCCCAACAGAATAACATCCTATTGAGCATCCTGGTACCATCTCTTCCCCAGGTAGGTGATGCACACACGCCTGTCCACCATGTGGAGGCAACTATCATGTGATGTTAAAGGAAACCTGATTCCTCAGACTAGGCCATCTTTTTCCATTGCTCCATGGTCCAGTTCTGATGCTGACATGCCCATTGTAGGTATGTTTGACAGTCACTCTGACCAGTCTGTGGTCATGCAGGTTCCTACACTGCAAACTGATTCATTGTGTGTTCTGACACCTTACTATCAGAACCAGAGTTAACTTTTTCAGCAACTTCTGCAGCAGTAGTTTTCTATGGGATCGGACATCATGACCAAGCCTTTGCTCCCCACAGACATCAATGAGCCTTCGGCGCCCAGGACCATGTTGCTGGTTAATGGTGTACCACTGCAGTCCATAGTTCTTGAAATGCTCTGACCCAGTCATCTAGTCGTCACATATTGGCCCTTTGTCGAGGTCGCTAAAATCCTTTTGCCGATCCAATTTTCGGACTTCCAACACAACGTCTTTTAGGACAAAATGTTCCACTTGCTCCTTAAAATATTCCACCTATTTTAAACAAGACAACGTTGTTCAGTTCATCTGTTGGTGGTTATAATGTTATGGCTGACCAGTGTACTTTATTAAATTTAACTTGATACAACTGAAACAAATAGCTTTAACAAACCTAAAATTGTTATCCTCTTAACTTGCAAATTTATGTTGATGGCTTTTTTATTAAACCTGAATGAACCTTTTATAATTTAGGGTAGGTGATCGATCAGATTGAAGACCGGACAGAATTATTACAAGCTTAAAGATTTAGATTTGGTGAGATACAATGCACGTTCAGCTTCTACATGATTGATTTTTCTTATAGGACCATTCGGACAACCCCCTGGGCGCTGCAGTCACTTTGGCTCATGAGCTTGGACATAATTTTGGGATGAACCATGACACGCCAGAGAGGGGATGTGGCTGCAGGGTGACAGTGGACCGTGGAGGCTGCATCATGACTCCCTCCACCGGGTGAGTTATAGTGTTCATTCTGAGAGTTTAAGAAAGCCGACTCCATACTCCTTTCTGCAATATCTTCAACTGATTGGTCTTCTAGAGCCTTCGGACATTTCATTCTGTGCTTTATTGCACTCCAGTGAGGTCACTTTGCAGCTTTACTAAAGATGTCTTCCTCCAAAGCCATCCAAAATGCATCATCGTGATGTCAAACCATAATAAACTTTGTATTCTGTCACTTATTAAATACAGTGAACGCTTGTCAAAAAAAGACCCGATAGTGATCATATGTAAATATTGCTCCACATGCTCTCCATTTATAATTTATTGTCTGTCGAGCGGTAAGCAAATAATGTCATGTTGGGCTGTTGTGTTTATGGGAAATTCAACAGCTCAAGCCCTAAGGGTGATATGACTCAATCTGAGTAGGAAGCCAATGTTTCACCCATGGTTCATTGGTAGTGCATGGCCCACACACTAGTTCTCGTGACAGAATGTAGTTGACCTCCAGTAGAATAAATCAAGCTGTGCAAAAATATCCACTGCACATATGGAACCCAACCAGTGTTCCTACAGGTCAGTGGAAGTTAGGTTTCACTCTCAACAGAGCAGTTCAGCTGAAAATAAAAATTGTCTTTTCTCTGCATGACTGTGTAGTTGAAGGAATGTTCTTTGACTACCTCAAAGCAGGACCCAATCTTGTTACCTGGGAAGCAACACTTTGGAGATGGGAGATTAAGCAATTGGAATAAAGATGGCAAAAATGCATCTTATGATGTAATATGATGGGATTCAGCTTTTTTGTTAGTTTGAACTTTTTTTTTGGATCAAACCTGCATCAATATGCAGAAACTGATTCCCAAACCAGATCAGGCGTGGGCACGGGTTAACACATACCATTTCAATCAGAGAAAGCAGAATGAAGAAAAGAGAAATGATTTATTACAACAGAAGATGTGTGATAATCAGTCAACTCCATAGTGGGTAAGGTGGAGATGGGGAGGTGGAGGGCCTGTGAACCAGCATCCTGCAAGTACTTAAAGACAGCAGCTGATGGTGGTAGGCCTAATGCAGGTGTGATAGTGATGGGATGGATGAGGCTACCGAATGAGTGCAACTGATTAAAATGAATACCCCATGCATTGAAGCAGGAATCTGAGACCGGGAATGTGTGAAAGCTGAGGATAGCAGAATGATATGAGCAGTAACTGTGGCCCTAGAACACGGGAGGATAGTCTTTTTTGATTGAACTTCCACTAGAGCTCCATTACTAGTGATGTTGAGGCCGGTTACCGGCAGTAACTATGAATGGAAATTTGGAAAGAATGCTGCTCAGGGTCAAAAATAGTAAAATTGGCGATGAGAAAAATGAAAAATCCGGTGGTCTTCAGAGATAGGACTGAAGAAATATAGATGAAGATAAGGTATTCCAACAATGACTGTCCAACTTACTGAAAATGTGTGACTTGATGGATAGTAGTCTGGAATAATCCGAGGCTTGAATGGAAACTGTTCTGCTCAGAGATTTACATACAGAATAACAAGACTGTCACACATTAGACCATTTTCGTAGAACCGCATCAAATAATCCTGAACAGCCATTCGTTTGGATTAAAAACTCACTCATTATGGCACTAATTGGATTAAAAGAGCTCTTCAGTCTGTTGTCTTTAGATTGAGGAAGTTCATTGATACTCTTTATTCAGAACTTGAAGAATGAGAATAAATACTGTTAGCTACTCTGAGCAACATCATATTGGGAGTTGCTTCAAAAGTGTTGTGCTACAAGTTGGCCAATAACCTTATCTTTGGGCAAATTTTGCTTTGATTGAAAGGTTTAGTTTTCAGTTTTATACGCTACTGATCCAGACCATACTGCAGTACAGCGTGACACTCTAAATGACCAATATGAAAAACAGGACAATCCCTCTACTAGCTCCAATGATCTATCTAGGTAATGAGTCTACAAAATGAGTAAAGAACTGTTTAACCACAAAATAAGATTTTGTCTACTCAACCTCATGTCAGTGGAAAGATGGGTTTCTTAGTCTGGAACTAATTTCGTGATCTAATCAGATGAGGGCTTTGTTTTATAAAATTAATAATAATAATACATTTAATTGATAGAGTGCTTTTTATAAATACTACAAGTCGCTTTGAAGATACAGGGTAAGATGACATGTTAAAACAGGATTTTAGATTCATTCATAGCATAAAAAAACATTTAAACAGATTGAATATTGTCTCAAGCCTGTTGACAAACCTAAGATGAGTTCACAAACCTTTAGCTTAGAGGTATTTTTAACCCAGTCGTTTACACCATGTTTTTAAAAACTGTAATTAACAACTTTTCCATACAATATGTGATCTCTGACTTCAGTTGGTTTAAACTCTTTGGGATTATTTTTGCCCTCACCACACTGGCAATACATTATTATCATACCGCCAGCTGCGTACATCCTGCTTGTCTAAAATCTATCCACATGTCCTCAAAACCCTCTGGACAGAATTCATTGAAATTGTACTAACACTCACAAAGGTGTGCCTCTCATAATTGGTTTCGTGGATTCTCCTATTCTTTAATTTTGAGACACATTTGAACATTGGTAATTTCCACATCCTGTTACCTGTTATAGAGGATATAGTCTGTCCACATCACAAATGTCTTTCTTGCTGTAGCAGGCCCATCTGTGATTTAGGAAAGCAATCTTCTGCCTTTATATAGGTTCTCGGATTGAGTTGAAGCTTTCCTTTAATGTGTATTGCAAACAAATATGACAGTTGTGTTATATGTGTGTAATTATTAAGTGTAATTATGAAATACTTATTCACATGAGGTTGGGCTGTTTTTGAGCAAACGGTGCAGGATTATGGGGACTATCTGGCGAGGAACACCGGCTATTGGTTGCATCCCAAGCCCAGTGGTCTGTGGGAGCCTTGGATTGGTGTTTATCCTGGAAACATATGCATATGTTTGGTTTGGACCGGATACATGAAAAGCAGGGTAACCCCACTCTTGATTACAGACTCTCGTAGCTGTAAGATGCAGATTTATATTTAACCCTGATTGAGAGTATTCATGGTGAAAGGGTTTCTTCTAATATTGGTAACCAAATAAACACATGAAAGGTCTCTCGTTGAGTTTCCCCCTTTCTCTCTTACTCACAGCCAGTTTAGAGTGTTTCTATTCTTTGACGCGAATGCAACTTTAATGCTGGAAAATCTCCCTCTGCTGCCACAAATAAATAGTTAAATACCTCTGAAAACTGTCTATTACACCTTTTAAACCACTTCCCCCTTAAAATGTATGAAAATGAAGCGTCTCTTAAGCTCAAGAAATGTAGTTTACATTAAAAATCGACGAGTTCGAAGGAAAATAAAGCATAAGGGGGTCGGATTTTTTAAGCTCTCTGCAGACACTGCTCTTCTTTTCTTTCCAGCTGACAAAAGAAATAAAAGATTCACTCCTTTCTTATTGCTCCATATTGCTGCTATGCAAACTTAATCCACGATTATGGCAGCAATACATTTAAATAGGGATGTTTAGGAACTCGACTCCCTCATTTTACTTCCTTAGTTAATTCCAGGTCAATGCCATATATTCTGCTTGAGGCAGTACTACATCTCCCATGGGTGCATCTCAAGCCACTCACAGTTCCGGGCTGTAAAACGCCATTTGGCCCCACAGGCACACACACACCCGAGCAAATACACACTCCCATTAATGCAATCACCTGAATGGTATTCATCATCACCCGGCTGCTGCAGTTACTGTTTTGCATGCCACCAAATCTTCTCAAAGCACAATGTAATTATAGAGAATGCTTCCCAACAATGCCAGGACCTGTGTGTACAAAAACCCAGCTGATTATTAATTGAAATATTGTTGAGACCTCACCTACAATCAATCAGTGAGGGGTATCTTGTGTTTTTCCTGTGCCTTCTTGATTGATCCTGATCACATAGAGTACAGGAATGTCTTCCCTGATATATACAGACAGATAACTATCAAGCTCTCCTGGCCTTGCAGAGTGGAAGAGATAATGAGAACCATTTCATTATTATTAAACATGAGTGGGGGGTTTAGGGGTAGGAGATGTGGAGCAGTAAAACTGCAAGCTGTCCCAGTGCCAGCTGCACATCTGTACAGAGCAATGACTGTTTCCTGAACACATTGGTCACGGCCAGTTGTTGCATTCCCATCTCCATCCATTACTCCATCAATCTCTCCATCCCCCCATTAGCTCTAAATGAGAACAGGCTGGCGTCTCTCATCCTTTGAGATTATATCTCCTCTGAACACACACACAGGAACACACACACACACACACACACACACACACATACACATACACTCACACACACATAACAACAGAGTTGCTGCTGGTTACTTCATAATGTCCAGATCTATCCTTGGTTCAGTTCTTCTCAGTTCTATTGTGCAATCACAAAGTTAAACAGTCTACTTTAAGATGAGTTAAGGACGTTAGTGCTTGTTCCTCAGTTTACGACTGGAGCCAAAGGTCAAAAAACCTTCAGCTCAAGAAAGCGGAGCATATCAATTTAATTTGTATTCGGTTACAAGTTGCATTCTGACAAAACAATATATTTGTTATTTGCATGGGTCCAATGTGATTTACTAAAACTGGGAAATCTGAGCCTTTTAGGATGCAGACAACCTCCCTATCCTGCATGGAATGGATGAGATCCAGACACAGAGCTCCTGGTCCACAGCCCTTAATCACTGCCTGCACTGGTTCTTATAGAACACGGAGTCAAAAGGCTCAGTTCACACAAACATGTCATTGAGAATGGTGGTATAATTTCCATGGTGATACTTGAAACTATTATGGTCCTCCTCCTCCAATGGTATCTAAAACCTGTCGAAAGCCTTGCTCTTAGGTATTATGTCTAGTGAATGATCTTTGCTGATCTCTTCCAGCTGTTCCAAGGCCAGCAGTGGAAAGTCTTTCTCTGACACTTTTGCACACTTCATCATCACTTGCTTTTTTCAATTTTTTGATGTTCTTATAGTGAAAAATACATTCTTGTTACATTTGTTGTCATTTAAGTTCATTTAAGCTCATAACCATTGCTTGGTTTGACAATTTCATCCTGCACATACGGTGAGGATGTAACGGATCCCTTGATCTTAAAAACCCAACTGGTAGCTGTTATTGTCTTTTCTGTGTCTTGTTGCCCGCTGCTGAAACCCTCAATGCCTTTAAAAGTAACGCTGGATGAAGGAGTTGATGTCTCAGATTCAGAATTATCAGATTATGTCGCCATTCTTTTCACAAACCATTGCATGCTCAGTTTTGTGTCTCATGTAACCCTCTTGTACTACATCACTCATAAAAAATGTTGTCGCAGGTTCCATGTAACTATAGTCATAGTTACATAGTCATATGCTAGGCTGACCTGTCATACGTTGATGTTGTGACATAAGGAAAGAGTAAATGTGAGGCAAATTTTAATAATGTATGTGCTGGATAATTATCCAAATTTTTCATTTTTGGGTTAATAATTCTATGATGAATCATCATAATATGATTTTATGAGAAATATTGTAACATTTTTCCTTGATCCTCTGATGAAGCCATAGTGTGCCGCTGCACTTTGGTTGAGTGGTTGCTCTAAACGATTTAACAAAATTGCGTTCTGAAGCTGCTTCACGATGAAATGGTGACTTGTCCAGGCTATATCCAGTCTCTTTGTAAGTGTCAGTTCGGATGGCACAGGATAAGCTGTTACAAAAAATGGAAATGGAGTGTTTTGTAGCTGGTTGATTTATGCAGATGATATTATTATTTATCTATCTGGTACTGTAGAAGTATTTCTTCTCCATGCAGGAAACCTTTTTCAATATTGTAGCACTATAATTGTTAGGATTTTTTTGGAAAACCAGATAAGTGTAATTGATGATGAAGGAACGTGTTTTTCGAAAATAACTTTAATCCTAAAAGAGGATTCATTCCCATACGGGTCAATTCCTAAGTGAGATGATGATGGCAGTGCAGGATCACCATTAGACAATCAATCAGAAATCACTGAAAGTCTGAATCCTGCCGTGGAAATTTGACCTGCAGGCACAGTCCAGTATGCCTTGTTTAATTGGGTCTACAGGGAAATCAATGTGATAATGCTCTTTAGTATCTACAACATACACCAGACTGCCAGGCACCAAAGGCCACAGTGGATCATATCACCCAATGTCATCACAGCGCGCTCAGGCTCTACATGCACAAAGGAGGCTGGAAACTTAATATGAAATGTGTAGTGAGGCCACCGTGGTTTGAATTATTTGAGCCAGATATGAAGTTTATGAATCTATCACAGTTTTATAAATCAGGTTTGAATTAGTCTTATTTGTGCCAGAAGATCAAAGCTTTCCAAGTGTAATAAAACTGTAATAAGAAAAAAGTAGATAATCTCATAGTCAGTATTTGCACACATTCTGTATTTTCTCTGAGACTTTCCTGAAAAGTTGGGAAATTGTTCTGGCAGATGCTTCAACGTAAGGTCTGCAGATCTGATTCATGGACTGATCCGAGTTTTACGTCGAAAAAGATGTGACTGGCCATGCAGAATTTGTTGGATGAGAATCCTGTTGTTGTCAGTGATCCGAACCACAAGTACAGAAAGGAGGGGAGAGAGTCTGTTCTGAAGTAAAACTGTGCCTAAAGGGCATTCTAATTGTTGGTGAAATTGCTTTGGCTTTATGATTATCGACTGCAGAAAAATCAAATAAATATGACCTTCAGGATATACTAAGGGTGGAGATGACTGATTACAGTATGACGTTGCTAATAAATCTAATTTAGTTTTGATATCATGCAGATTTGAAAATATGAACTCCTTGGCGGAGGTAGTAATAAAAACTGTTGAGTGGGGAGTTACAGGTCTGCAGTGGTTAGTATCTACCAAAGTGGTCGAGGGAAGGACAACTGGTGAGCAAACGACAGCTTATTGATGCTTTGGGAGTGAAGGGAAGCCCAAGAATTCCGATCCCACAGTTGAGCCACAAATTACTATATAAGGCAATGCCGGATCTGATCAAAAGGCGTCAGAACTCTATTCTAGAACTTAATCACAAAACTGTGGCAGCAAAAGGGAACCTACACAATATTAGGGGGCAGTTTTTGATCAGTGTAAGGTTGAATACATCTGAGAATATGTGTCACAAGTCTTTAGAACTGAACAACAACTTGGGCTAAAGCTTGGTGTCACCGGGGGGCAGCCTCCTTTCATTGAGTGTTACCCCTTATCTGCCGACATGACGGGTCAGTAGTGGAGGCTAAATCACCGCTCCTCTCCTCCAGGCTTGCAATCAGGATCCTGTCCCTGTCGAGGTTTTTCAAAGCACTGAAATCTCTTTATTTCCTTCACTGGCTTGACTCCTCACAACGGTACTGGAGGATGTCCCCTCATGCTTCTAGATAGAAACCGTGGCATGCTTCCTGCCCATGGTTCCCCTGTGTCTCAGTAGACAAAATCTGTACATGGATCATTCGCCATCTACACCTGGACCTGCTCTGATGTGTCTTGAGCTACCAATAGAGTGTAGGGCAGATCATGGACGCCTGTTATAGATCAGGAAACTATTCTTTATCACCAGAACTCCAATGGATATGAAACCTTTTTGGGCAATTTCTGCAACTTAGACACGGGTATTACTTTGAATGATCTTATCAATAAACAACTGAAGTCCTCTGATGCTTTGGAGCCCAAGGTCAAACGCTGAACTAGGTTAGAGGTTAACCAAACAACACAAAACAAAGTAGTTCACCAAGACCAGGTGGGAACCATGTTGTAGTAAATCATAAAAAAGAGCAGTTAGCGAGGCGAACACAGGGGAACACAGCACATCCTTTGTAAAGCCTAAACAGGATGAAAACAAGCCTTAAGGTCATAAAGTCATACTGGGTCTCTCATTTTGTCCAGACTACCGTTAGATGAGTGGTTGTCTCGTGTGTTTTAAGTTCAACATGAGCCCCAGATGTGCCCACGATGACAAGCCTTGGCACTGTTTTACCTGCCCTGGGGAGACTAGCTGCTAAATGCCATCCACTGTGTTTCTGCCTTTTCACAGCCTTTTCACTCCGCCTTACTCCCTCCCAGGGTAGACCCATTAATTCTGTATTGCCTCTCATAAAGAGCAGCTGGATCCCGAGAAGCTCATGTAAATCAGGGTTTTTAAAAAAAAAGGGGGGGGAAAGACCTGGGGCAGGGAGTTTTGTCATGGATTGCATGGGGCTGGTAACAGAAGAGTGGGACTGACTTCATGGAAATTAAATGAATGCACCCAAAGAGAGGATTTCAACTTGGGTGAGGACTTTAGGCTGGGGTTTCAGGGGCAAAGAGGAAATCAACAACAGCGGTTGTTAAATAAGTGCCCTGCCTGGGGAACAGCAGCCTTGACAGCTTGTCATCAGTGCAAGATCCCCTGAGATCAAAAAAAAAAGTGGAGGATTCAGTGTCATCAAAATCTACTCCGATTTTCTGCTTTTATCCAGTTTCCAGAGTGTCAAGGATTTGCCTCGAAGTACCCCATTTTCACCTGACATAACCTTGATCATATAGACATTGGACAGCGGTGGGCTGTGTTTTTGGAGAGGGGAGGGGTCGGCACCAAGGTGCTTCCACACATGGCTGAAATCAGAGGCAAGACGAGGTCATGTGAAAACACTCGCAGAAAGTAATGGCATATTTACAGCCGTATTAGATGTGAAACTCAATCAGAGAAAACAAGGTTTGAAGGAGTTGTTGACATTGTGTCACGTTAAAATGTCTCCTTGCAGATGGAAAAACTGCTGGCAGAAAGTGGCTACTTAACAGCTCCTAAATCATTATAGCCAGTATGTCTGAGCTCAAGGCTTGGCCTTATGGCCGAAAACAAATTGGCAATGACATTTAAACTCAGGTGTCGCTCATCACCTCAACGAGCTGCATTTATCAGAATACTAATGACTTTGCTACGAGTGAGTCATATGTAGGACCCAAAAGCAGAAAACTAAGGCAGACCTGGCACACTTCAGGGATTGAATAATTCACTCAAGGGATTTAAAATGTAATTTTTTGGCAAATTTGAGAGAAACTTTTTTTCCCTAAATTGGTGGTAGAACCGTTTGAAGTGAGGTTTTTGTCATCATTTTCAACATTCAGTGAAGCTGTGTCGTGACCCCAAAAACACTAGTCACAATCCATGCATTAATCCAAGAAATCCCAGGACCCCAGGTAAAAAAAAAAAGCCCTTTGCAGCCTCTTAGTTTTGTCTTGTTCATTTTTCAGGTACTTTCACCATATGTCCAAACTATTAAATTTCAGCTCGCCTACTTGAAAAGGGTGTTTACATTTGCCTAATTCAGACCATTATCATTGCCAAAAAATTCCTTTCATCCGAATGTGAGGCAACACACAGCAATCGGGTCTTGAAATAATCAGCAAACAATGACGGCACACCAAACAGGCATGTGACGTGTAGGACGCTCCGCAACACCAATTGTGAAAGTCGAGCACTTTTTTTGTCAATTTTTTCCAAATCGCTCCTGACCTGTTGTGAAGTGGCAAGTAAGGGAAAATCGGTCATGTCATGTAATCAGTGCTAGGTGGAACAATGGTAAATGAGAAAGGCTTGTTGAAATGTGGCAACATGGCTGCTGCCTTCTCATGGCTTTGCTGACAGATTAACAAACTGTTCTGACAAACAGAACAGAAGAATTAATCTTGTGCTGTCAATTATTAAATGCAACAAGAAATGTATTTTTTGCATATTTACCTTTGTATCTTACCTATGCCTGCCATGTTGACCATAAGCAATACAGTTAGATGTAGTTGGTTTTGCTTAAAGCAAACGTTTCAGAAACATCCTATGTAACATTTCAATTTGGTCTAACTTATGAAACCTCCAAACATCACTTCCATATAAAAGAATTGGTACAATAACACAAATCATTATATAATTTATACTGTATATAGACAGTTGAGTCTGGAGACCCTGGCCTCCATAGTGCTCTCATGGCTATTTTAACTTGTTGAGTTATTGTTCTGACGAATCGACCAAACTAATTAAATAATGTTCCTAATCAATCAGCGTCAAGAACAACTTCTAACTTCTCGAGATGTTGGCCCAGTTGGTAGGGTGCGAGTCAACCTATAAGAAGGTCAGTAGTTCGATTCCTGGCCCCTGAGGTCCAAATGTCAAATTGTCTTTGAAAAAATACTGATTGCCAAGTTGTTCCCATTGGCTGTACCATTGGTGAGTCAATGGTTACCGCTCATGATGAGCATGTGACGTCTTGCATGACTTGGGCAAACAGGGATGGATGATTCTCCAGAAGAAGTTGGGATCTATTACACATATTGAAGCCAATAGCAGCAAGTCTCCGAAAGCAGGCTTTGCAGATTGTATATTCATCATATACAAAAACTACCCAGGCGGTCATTTTGTAGTTATTCAGAATGGTCGCACACAGACGACTTGAGTAAGTTTCTTAACTTCTGCTATTTCTACGCATTAACGTGCTACGTTAATGCGTAGTCCACAGTTTGTCCACACAGGCATCCACACACGTATACGTGACGCTAGACTGGAGAGAGTTTTCCTCACGCCTCACACATAAACGTTTCTCACAAAATTCCTTAGTTTTAGCCCGAGCCATGCCCAAATGGAGGAAGTCGGCGCTTTAAGACACAGTATGGACAAATAGGACCACTTAACGAACTCAACATTTGCCTGGTTTACTTCTCATTAGGGGACGGCGGGCTGGGGGTGAGTCAGTTCATGAGAAAAGTCAGCACGGCAGTGGATACTCACCATTCCACCATAGAGTGTGTATAGCAGTGTTATGTTGCCAGAGGAACATCGCCATGTGTACGGCACATGTCTTTATTCTTTTGGCTGCATTTAATGTTGGGGTCGCCACAGCAGTCTCATCCGCATAGTTAAATGTTCACAGGTTGTTGTTTTTTTATGCTGGATACCCTTCATGATGCCGCCTTGACCATTTCAAAATTAAGATAAATCACATTTTTGTAGATTCTCATTCACCCAGGTCTCTTTAATGCTAAAGGTTGAATCAGAAGAAACTGGACTTCTTTTGAGTGTCATGTTTGACACGTGTTCACATGTGACGATACAAGATATTTTCTTGCCCTAAAAGAAAAGCAGAATTTAGTCCTATAGTAGAAGCTTAGCTTCACCCTAAGTTTGGAAACCAGATTAGCTACATGAGACTCAAAAGAGAAGTGGAGATCGATTAAAAAAAACCCAAGCAGCAAGACCCTGAAAACTGAGCTCCCTGGGCACTTCACTGGGGCTGCCCACTGCTCCCTCAGGGATGGATAAATTTCATTATAGTGTATGTATATACTGTGTAACGTGATAAAAAAGTAAGATTATAATTACTATAATAGATTGTTATTGATGGAGAACAGTATAGGTCCTAACTCAGAACCTTAGGGCAGGCCCTTTGACACTGTCAAGAAAGAGGAGGTGGAACCAACCATCTGAACACATCTCTCTTGTGGATGAGAGTTGAATCATCTTCAACCTAGAAAAGAAGTCTAGTTGTTTCTGAAGCAGTCTTAGGGAATAAGATCGACCAACCGGTGGACCTCATAAACAGGTTCTGACCGGCCACCACTACAACAGCAGAGACAATACGCAATTAAACAAATTTCTGATTATGTAAAATGTAAGGTGCCGATGTTTATGGTGTTGTTGTTTTTACTGATTAATTAAGATAACCATTAAATGATAAGAATATAATAAAGGTTCAATACGAGAAAATCTACCGAAGGATATTTGCAAATACATGCAGTTGTGCATATAAACTGCATTTTTGAATGAATTCCTCAGGAAAGAGAAAACTGAAGATGATAACAACAAAATGAGAAGGCAGTCCAACATGAACAAATCTATCAGGGTGCAGGGAAACAACAAACAAACATGAAAACAGATCTGAGGAACAAAGCGGCAACTCCTAAAGAAATTAAATTGGAATGGCTTGACATACGAGGTACAAAGACTAGCCGGGAAGGAGGAAACATAAAGACTAAGCACAGAAAATGCTAATTAGGATAGGTGAAACTAAATTAGGTTGGAAATAACAAATACAGGAACTGTGGCACATCATACAAAAGAATGTATAAAAAAGAAAACCCCAACCCATGGCAAAATTTTTGTAAAAAAGAGAATGGAATTCATGCCTTTGCGTAGAAACCTGGCACCTGCTGATGTCTATTTCTTTGGTTTGTTAGGCATCTAAGTTGACCTGGATCTCCTGCACATTGTCTCATACCTGCATATGTGTATGCACAGATACATATGGTTTATAAGGGTGTAATAAATGTAACTATTAAAATTCACCCAGAATGGGTGAATTTTGGTAATGGTATGGTTGGAGGTATTTCAAAAATTCACATGCTGCTTTTTCATCAAGAGAGACATAGAAAACACACACACACACAAACACACACTTGCACTATCAGCTAAGACCATTTGATCACAGAAAAAGATCAATAAAGCTACATGAGGCCTGTACCAAAGCTTCTGGTAGACAGAGCTCTGGGCTGTTTACTCTCCCTAAGGAGCAGACCTCCCTCTCTGACCGCTTCAAAAACAATATTAAAAACACACCATCCTCCCTGTTACTCTCAAATTTATGGGTGTTGCAAATCTTGAGAAGGAAGCACTTTTTGGTTTGACTTTTTACGATCCCTTGTCTCATAAAATATGTCTTATCAGATCTCCCTCCTCCTCGCGGAGGGAGAAGTCACCGGGGTCCTGTGCTGCTTGCATGCTGATGGAGCTTTGGAGAGGTTGTTGAGCTCTAGTGGTTAATTGATTTTCTGATTAGCAGCAATTAGCACTGATTACATCAGACGGAAGAGGACCCTTGAGGGGTATCTCAGTCCTCTTCTTACCAATCTGTTTGTGTCACTCACAAGATGATCCTTCCTCTCGCAGGTATCCGTTCCCCACCGTGTTCAGCAGCTGCAGCAAGAAGGACTTGACGGCCAGTTTTGAGAAAGGCGTCGGGATGTGTCTCTTCAACATGCCCGAGGTCAAGGTGCTCTACGGCGGGCAGAAATGTGGCAATGGCTACGTGGAGGAGGGGGAGGAGTGTGACTGTGGAGAACCTGAGGTGAGGCAGCTGAAGTCTGTTGCTCTGCAGCACTCTTGTACAATATCCCTCTTAAACAGTTCCTCGTTAATCAATTTTAATTATGTATTAAAAATTAAATAAGCAGACATGCTTCCGGGGCTTTCCCGACAGGAGCGCTTCACTAACAAACAAATACGAAAACAAACACTTCACCTTGGTTTAGGAAGCTGACACCGCAAAGCTCGCATAATGCAAACACATTCTCCAGAAAATGAGCACAGAGATATGAGTGCAAATTTATTCATTCCATGCAACAAAGAGGTGTTTGCGAGGAAGCTTTCCTGACTGTGATACAATTCACTGAGAGGAAACATCGCTGACAGCTTCACCCTGTTGACTGGTGAATTATTTAAATGACTCTGCATTGGCATGCACATACATTATGGTGGCACACTTTGCTAACTGCCGTGTCTGTAGGATGCAGAAACAGTAAATCTCATGCGAGTGATGATCAGCAGAGACAGGCTGACAATAGCAGGATAATGAAATATGAAGGGGACATCTATCAAGATTCAGAGGGCTATTTTTAAATCATTTAATAGCCTGTGGGAGAGAATGCTTACTTTGTTTGCACCTTCGTGCCCCGCTAGTCTTTTTGTTAGCTGCAGAGACATCAGCCAGGGTCAGACTGAAACTTGCTGCAAAACAAAGAAATGCCACAAGCTCCGCAGGCTGGAGCCAGCACCGATAATAAAGCTCTCCCCAGAGTTGAGTGGCGTCATGCCAACCAAGATGGCTGCTCAGACACTACCCCGCTCCGCCATTAAAAAGACTCATTAAAAAGCTTGGGCCCTATTCCTCACAATCACTAGCTTCTTCTTCTCAGTCAACCTCCTTAGGCCCAGGGTACCATGGGAAAGGCCCTTAATGGTGAAAGGTGAAAGAGTTCTGAAAGCTCTTTCCCCTGCCAACCCCTGCCAACTCTGTCCATCCACCTCCTCCTTCTGTTCACACCATGTGGACAGGGCTCACGGTTCCGGCCAGCCTGTCTCTGAGAGAAACCACACAGGCAAAACAAACCACCATATTATTAAAACCACCTGCCTTATATTGTGTGGGTTCCCTGTTTGCCACCAAAACAACTCTGAGATGCTCTTTGTGTTTCTATCGAAACCAGTAATAGTTGTTCACTCCTAGTGTAACTTTGACACCCATGACAGCAGTTGAACGCTAGTTGTCCTTCCTCTGACCAATTTAACAGGTATGAACATCCAACAAGACCTGCAGTTCTTGAGATGCTCTGACCAGTCCTCTATCTATTATATATACATCTATTACAATTTGGGCCTCGGTGCAGGGTAGGTTCATTGTGTAGACCAACATGATGCAGATGGAGCACCATGGTGAAATGGCAATTTCTACAGGGATACAGCTACTGTTCCTGTCACTGTCCAAATAACTAATCATATCATATTCTTTCATATTCAAGGCTGAAATGTGGTGTTTCACCTCTGACCACTGTATCACTGATGGATGTGGTCGATCTGTAATACCTGTAACCAGACCCAAAAGTGCTCCGAGGTCTTGAAGTACACCTGGGCATTGTGCGTTGCATTGTGAGTCTTTTCCATATTCTGTGAAGACTTGCCCCTCTTCTGCCACTGATTGGCAAGTGTTCGTCTTCTTTTTCATCCATTTTCTTCCACTTATTCGGTGGATGTGCAGCAAGACACCCCTCCCCCTAGCGATGCTTTCAGACTCCTGTTCAGCATTCCCAGGCCAAATGAGTTGGGAAGTCCCTCCAGCAAGCTCTGGGTCTAACCCCGGGTCGTCTCCCAGTTGGACTTGTTGGAAAACCTTCAAAGAGAAGCTACCCAGGATGCATCCTAATCATATTCCGGAGCCACTTCAACCCCAAAGGATCAGCAACCCCTGAGGGTGTCCCAGCTCCTCACCCTATCTCTAAGGCTGAGCTTAGCCAGTGTCCCTGCTCCCATTCGTTCATTAGCACCCCAGAGGTCCCGAGCATAGGTGAGGGTTGGAACATAGATGGATTACCAAATAAAGGGCGTTTCCTACCAGCTGAGCTCCCTCTTCACCATGACGGCCTGGTTCAATGCTCCAAACTGCCCATCGTCTCATGCTCATCACTCACTCATATTCTGTTTAACATCAGCAGGTTTACCTTATTACAAAGTTACTTTTGCAGTGTGCCTTGTTCTTTTCTCCTCCATATTTTTTCTATTTTCTTCACTATCTTCCTTATGATTCCAGGTGTCAAAATGAGCCTGTAAGTCCTGTCAGCTGGAAAAATTGTTTTTGTCAACAACTGCTTTTTTTCCTTTCCTCCGCCAGGTATTTAAGTTGATGTGGAACTCAATCCTGATCCGGCTCCTTCCTCTCAGATAACAAAGTCAGAGAAATTGCTCTGAGTTGAAATACTCTCTGTGCTTGCATGACTTTTGTTTTGCCCCGCTTATGTTTGTGTTCTCTTTCCTTTATTTTCAATCTGAAGGAATGTCTGAATCCCTGCTGCAATGCAACGACCTGCACCCTTAAGGGGGATGCGGTCTGTGCACATGGCCAGTGCTGTCAGGACTGTCAGGTAGGTACACTGATCACCCAGATAGTTTTTGCTTGGACATCTTGACATAAAGATATTCTCTCAGATCTTTTGGTTGCTAATTCTCTTCAGCTCCTATGGTCTCACCATATATTTGTATATGCTTTAATACGTGTCTTAATGACTGTTGCTTGCTGTCATCATTCGAGTGCAGCTGAAGCCAGCAGGCACTCCATGCCGGGAATCCGGTAACTCTTGCGATCTCCCTGAGTTCTGCACCGGCATCATTCCTCACTGCCCCGCCAACGTCTACCTGCATGATGGCCACTCCTGCCACAACGTGGACGGCTACTGCTACAACGGAATCTGCCAGACACACGAGCAGCAATGCATCACGCTGTGGGGACCAGGTCTGTGGAAGGTCCTGCTCTCTGGATAAGTCTTCCTGTCGGTTTCCAGCTTTTGAAAGGATTTCATTGTGTTTATTTGTAGGGGCAAAGCCGGCTCCGGGTATCTGCTTTCAAAGAGTCAACTCAGCCGGAGACCCGTATGGCAACTGTGGCAAAGACTCCAAAGGTTCCTTTGCCAAATGTGAAGCAAGGTAAGTCCTGATCCTTTCCTGAAGAGGGAAGGCTGTATATATGACACATAAGAGGACATTTTTCCAATGCTGGAGATGGCATTAATAAATTACCATTAAAGATAGAATGGGTATCAGGGAATGGATACTACACTGAAGCTTTTCCAATATTTCCTTCCACATTCCAAAAACATGCAACCGAGGTGAATTGGTGACCTTAAATTGCCTTTTACAAGTAAATATGAGCGTTTTCTCTATGTATTGGCTGCGCAATGAACTGGCAACCCATCCAGGGTGTACCCCGCCTCTCGCCCAGTGTCAGCTGGGATAGGCTCTAGTCCCCGCGACCCTAAACAGGATAGGCCGTTAAGGATAATGAATGAATCAATGTCTGAGTTCAAGTCGGGCTCGTCAGGAATAGGCAATAGGTTCGGGTCACGATCGGGTCAATTTGAGATAATCCTTTCAAAGAATCTCAGTGAAAAAAAACTCAAATAATCAATACATAATGGATCAACTGTCTGTGTAGATCTGTATTGATGCATTCTTTAGTATAGAAGGTTCTTTTTACTTGACCACTCAATGAGTCCCTGAACACATCAAAGGCTAGTAGTAGCCTATGCTGTGTATGCTATTAAGCGATCTGTGCTACAGCAGGTATTCTCTGAGATCAAATAACGCAGGCTAGCCTTCACTCAACTGGCTCCCTTTTAAAGCCAAGTCTCAGCAGCTCTTTGCAAAGTACTAACCACTGCAGACCAGGATCACCCAACATGACCTGCAGTTCTGGAGATGCATCAACTCAGGTGCCCAGCCATCAAACTTTTGCTCTTTCCAAAGTTACTCAGATCCTCAGTCTTGTTCTTTTCCCTGCTTACAGCTCATCAAGTTCAGATCAAAACTATTAACTGTTCATTTGGTGTTTAATATATCACACCCGCTGGCGGATGCCTTCGTAACGAGACAATCACTGCTATTCCGACTTCCCCTGGCTGTTCACTTAATGTAACATTACTGCGTCAAAATAACTAAAAGGACAATGTGCATCATCAAATAATTCCCAAATGTCCCAACATTGTTCAAATCCAGAAAAGTCTGTTATTACCTCTGCCAAGAGAGTATAAATTATCCCACTTGTTACCTTGTTTTTTTTGGCAAGACTGAACAAACTAAGGGACATATTTTTTTTATTTGTTTAGGAACCAAAATCCGACATGCAAGAGACTGAGAGTAAAGTGAGTTCCAAAACTGAAAGGCAGAAAACTGGGTAATCTTGAAATCCAAAGTAAACAAATCTGAAATGCAGGTGATAAACAACGGACGAAGTAAACTAGCAATCCAAAGAGACCTGGCAGGAGCGAGGTAAATAACAGACGGTAAACATGGGGATCCACAGGAGATAATGGTGCATTAAGCACACAGAGCTAGAGCAGACCAGCTGACAGTGGGAAGCAGAAAGACAGGGACTAAATACACAGAGGCAGTGGTGAACAGGTGGGGACTGGATGCAGGTGAAAACATCCGAAACTACTTAAATAGAAGGAAAGCAGAAAAAAAGGCAGGAAATGTAAAACACAAAACAGCACTAGGCCTGTGCTAGGGTATATCCCCAAAATGTCCCCGATCCCCTGTATTTTACAGGCAATCATCTGATCGAACTCATGTAATAAAATGTGAAGTTATGTCCAAAAACAGTGTTTTTTGATTGAAAACCCCCCCAAAAAACTCTCCCTAGTGAATGAAATCTGAAGTATTAGCGTGAAATATACAAGATAAAGGTCCTCGATTCAATACCTATGCACCAAATTTGAACAAAATCGGACAAAGAAATTATGGCACGAAAACATTAGAAGATGAAGCCCCCACTGGTGTCGGAAATATACAACTAAACTTTCCCAAAATGAATCACCTCATCTTAACGTTTATGGAGGTATAAGATTTGAAAAGGATCCATGAAATGATTTTTGACTTGAAATAGGTTTTGAGTTATCACATTAACACAACCAGCCTGAGGCGGTGGATGCAATGGCAGCAATCACAGACTTTTCATGACAGGAAACCACAAAACCAAGATTAATGACAATTCCCCTTCATAATCGACAAAGATTAGAGCTATTTTTATGAAAGCTTAGGAGAAAAGGACATGACCGAGTGAAAAGCCATGAAATTTAGGTGCAGGTCTGGAAATGGTACAACTAACAAATTTTCCACTAAGTAAAGTATCAATTTCAAGGGTTTTTCTACATTTACCCTAATTATAAAAAAAAATGCTTCCACACATTTCAACAAAACCTGAAGAGATGTTACATGGGTAGGTCAAACTCAACAAATGTGAAAGATCCTTCGGCCCTTATTTGAGGTATAGACTCTCCTTCGTCCGTTGGTTGTTACCTTTCGGGATAGCCACAGGGGATCATCTGCCAGCAGAGTACTGCCGGTACTTTGCTGGCTAATGGTACCAGTGACAGTATGCGCCAACCCAGTTTTAATAACCTGTCATTTGTGTCATCTCCCTTCTACCCTCTGGAGATGCTCTTACTTCCGGGAAAGCGCAGAAAAGTTAAGTTAAGTTAGAGGTAGGGACAAACTACCGCCCCAAAATTTGGGGATATTATGGAATCATCATTCCCAACGCTGGGTCTGCTAATAGAGGTTTGAAGCAAAAGAGCTTCATGGATCAATTTCAAATCTTGGACACACATAGATCTTTGTGCGAAGAAAAACTAGCATGGTTTTGGCATAGGTCGGTTACGTATTTCCGACACTAGGGAGAGTTTTATCTCAAAAAGCTTTCAGACTATAATCTCGCAACTGTTGGTCTTATTTAGTATGAATATGTTGCACATTAATTGACAGCTCTATGCTGTATGTATCTAATTTACTTTAATAGTTCATATTTTACTCACTAGGGGGATCTTTTGTACGAAAAAAACTTTTTCCAGCTGCTAAATTTCATGGGTTTTCACTCGGGTCATGTGTTTCCTCCCAAGTTTTCATGGAAATGTTTTTGATCTTTTTCGATTATGAATTGCCATGAATCTTGGTTTTGTGGTTTCTTGTTTTATAATATCCTTGAAAAGTCTGAGATATTATGGAACCGTTATTCCTGGCATTGCATCAACCGCCACAGATTGGTTGTGTTAACGAGTTAACTCAAAACCTATTACAAGTCAAAATTATTTCATGGATCATTTAAAAATGTAATACCCCATAGGTGTTAGGAAGAGCTGATTCATTTAGGGAAAGGCTGGTTGTATATTTCTGCCACCAGTGGGAGCTTCATCTCCAAATGTTTTCGGGACATAATTTCTCAACAGTTGGTCCGATTTAGTCCAAATTGGGTGCTTATGAATTGAATCCTGGAGACGTAGCTTGTATATTTTTCCTGAGTAGTTCATATTTGCTTCTCTTTTTTTTTTTTACAGAAAATGCTGTTTTGGGACATAACTTCACATTTTATTTGAGGAGTCCTATCAGATGGATTGCTTTTACTTTTTGGGAATGTACCTTAGCCTTCCCTCTCTGTGTTTGATACCCTTTAGATCATCAGGTTTTCGGTCTTGTGATTCTCGCAGTGAGCCAATCACAGTGCACAACAGCAAAAACGAAGGCCTAGACTAGATTTTTGTCTAGGTTAGATTCTCTCTCCTTGAATCTGTGATCTGCAAATCAGAAATGACTCAAATTTCAGCAGTGCTTCACTATCCTGCAGAGTCACAAGCAGATGTGGGAGGCGTACCTTTTTATTTCCCTTGACCACCACTGTTCTCTCAAGCTTGAGAGGAGGAGGCAAACCCACCACTGAATCCATAGTGGTGGGTTTTGTGGATGTGCACAAAAAATGTGTGTAGCTGAACCACGATCTTGATCAGTTTCAAAGATTCCGGAAAATCTGCCATTGACTTTTGTAAATCACAAACAGACATAATATCCACAAAGGATTGATAATAATAATTACTCTGATTGATATTATGATGATATCAATAGCTTCTGTTAATTTAGCTAGCATAACTTTAAACTGCAATTTTACTACTTCACAACGACTGAATGAAACTCCATCTGTTGCCATAGTTTTGTTTTTGAGACCCTTAGGAATAACAGACGCAAATTGATTGCAGGCTCAGAATTTGATACATCCATTATATCATTCTCAATTACATATCTGCTTTAAACAAGCCATTAATTAATTTTCACAGCAGGGTCTATCTGCCTGCCCAACGGGCATTTCCTGACATTTCATATTAAAACATAAATATTGAATAGTGGAAGTAATAATTAGTTGCAGTTCTTATTGCTGGTTGCGCACATTTGTTAAAATGCAGCAACATCCAAAACCTCTGAGGATGTTTTCTGAAAAGAAAAGCGGATTCAATCTGACTCTCCTGCAGTTTTCGCTAATTGGGCCTAGAAAGTGAGAGGAAAGATAATTGCATAGATGTACATTCTGGAAACGAGTGACATGTTATTAAATTATCACATTGTTATTTTTCCTGTTGTTCGTTTGTTTACAGAGATGCCAAATGTGGCAAAATCCAGTGTCAAGGAGGAGCCAACCGTCCAGTAATTGGCACCAACGCTGTTTCCATAGAAACAAATATCCCCTTGCAGGAAGGGGGGAGGATACTCTGCCGAGGGACTCATGTCTACCTGGGTGACGACATGCCCGACCCAGGACTGGTCCTCACGGGGACCAAGTGTGGCGAAGGAATGGTGAAACTGAATTTTTCTACAGCTGTGAAAAAGTATTTGCACCCCCTGAATTGAAAATCTAGTTTTTCCATATCTAGTAGCAACATCTGCAAGCAAAAACGTCTGATAGCTGGAGACCAGTCTCTAACATCGCTGTACGGGAGTTTTGGCCCACTTTTCTTTGCAGAACTGCTTTAGAGCAGCGACATTGTAGGATTTCAGAGCATGGACTGAGCTTTTCAGGTCCCACCACAGCATCTCGAAGAGATTCCCGTCCAGACTCTCACCAGATCCCTCCAAAACCTTATTTAAGTGCCTTTTGAGTGAGTTGGTGGGTCGTTCATGTCCTGAAGCAGCAAATTATTTCCACAACATAACACTGAAACCTCCATGTTTGCCCATAGGTCCAATGTTCATCTAGTGGAGTATTTGTGTTTGGTCTATACATGATGTAATGGGACCCCTGTCTTCAAAGAGTTCAACTTCACTCTCATAAGTCCATAGATTATTCTCCCAAAAGCTCTGAGGGTCACCAAGGTGTGTTGTTGCAAACCTCAGATGAGACTTAATGTTCTTCTGGGTCAGCAGTAACTTTCTCCTCACCATTCTCCTGTGGATTGTCTGGATGTCTTTGGAATATAGTGGAGCCATGAACTCTGACCTTGACTGATTTGAGAGAGGCCTGCAGATCCTTGGATGTTTTCTTTAGCTCTTTTTTTGACTTCCTGATTGAGGCTTTCAACGTGCGCTTGGAGGATTCTGTGAAGGTTCACTATTATTCCAAATCTTCTCCATTTGTAGATAATTTCTCTCGCTGTGGGTCCCAGAGCCTTAGAAATAGTTTTGGAGCCCTTCCCAGAATCAGCTTCTTCCTCATCTCTTTCAGAATGTCTTTTTATTTTGGCATCACGTGCTACTGGTGAGACCTAGGAGCCAACTGCCTGCTTCCGATAATGGTCTATCAAAGTGACAATGTGATTGGACAGGGCTGGGTTCCTCTCGTCCAGCTGGAACCAGTTATTACTGCAGTTTAGTAGTTTTTTAGATGTAGTTTCCCACACACTCAGTTGATATTAGATTTCCTTTTTTTGGATGAATAAATGCAATTATAATTGAAAACATGCATCTCAAATTTACTCATGTTATTTTATGTTAAATTGTTTTTCTAAAGATCCAGTACATTCAGTATTAGTATTAGATATACACCGAAACAGAGGAAACCCAGAAAGGGTCAAATAGTTTTTTACCAGCACTGAATCTAGCCTCAATGTGAAGTTGAACTTGGCAGCCTGGACACGGAGCACCATGCCAGAACTGTTGACAGATGAGTGCTGGGTCTGGATCCTCTTTAAGGGTGGAGGCTCATAGAGAAGGAAATTACACTTAATGGACTAACGGTATCATTTGAGTCACAAATGGCTGAATTAATGACCACAGAGAGTTGCCAAATAGACTGACAAATGATAAGTCAAGTGTATGTCTGAGATTGTGAGTGTGAAATGATGGGACACACCCTGAAGAACTTCTTCCAACGTAAAAGAGAAATCCTGTGGAGAGGAGTTACTTATTCTAATGGTGCCATATCATTGAACAGACTGATTTGTACTTGTATTTTGTGTTCCAATAAAAGTAGTGAAGGAGAAAAATAAACAGAGTCAGTTCAAAATTTGATGAAAAAAGAGATTAAACTCAAGATAATTGTATTTATTAACAAGAAAAAGGTTCTCTGAAACCAGTGTGAAAATATATTAGTTCCCCTGATGTCCCATTACTGGTTCCAGCTGGACTCGACCTGATCACTCCTGTTCAGTCACATCATCGCTTCAGAAACAGGAAGTTGGCTCACTAGTCTCACCAGTGGCACAGTATGACAAAATCAAAAGTAATTCCTGAAGAGTTGAGGACGAAGGTGATTGAAAACTCATCAGTCTGAAAGGGGACCAAAGCCCTACTTCTATACTACGTTATCAACAAATAAAGACGTCTCAAATCGATAATGAACCTTCCCAGATGTGAACCACCCTCCAAAATTCCTCCTAGACACTGGCACAGCAAGTAAATAAAACAATAAAACATCTTTAGCTCAGTGGGTAGAGAAGTCGTCCTTCCACCCAAGAGACCAGGGTTCGACACCAGGCCCTGACGCAACATGCCGTGGGTCCTTGAGCAAGACCCTGAAACCCCTGCTCCCCTGGTACCTCACAGGGGTCGCCTACTGCTCATTAATGGATTGGTCAAATACAGATATAAATTTCATGAAGTTTTACTGTATATATGTACTGTGTAACGTGATAAGTAAAGTAAAAACTAGACTCAGGTCTTTAATGAATGATCCCAAACAGAAGATTAAATCCACTGCTGAATGAGTAATCTAGTAAAATTCTGGTCCTAAACCCCATTCAGATGCTGTGGTGGGACCAGAAAAGAGAAGTTTTTGCTCACTTATATTATCATTTGAATTTTTTGAGATACACATATAATTTGAAGAAATAGGAGGGGTTCAAATACAGCATGTTTTTAAAATTTTTTTTTAGGTATGGTGCCTTCAAGGAGCGTTCTGCATTATGTAACTTTTAATGGCTTTTTTAATGCACTCTTGAACAATCCCATTGTTAACATAAGTATACGTCATGCTGCGCTGTGCTGCTGATTTATAACTGGAATGCTTTGTCATTGGCCATTTAAAGAAATATATGGGATCATTTGGTCTTTTTACTTTAAAAGATGAAAGGTTGTGGAATATTACCAACATGCTCTTTGAGCTCAAACTCAATTTTTAATGCCTTTGTCTGCTTCAGATGTGTTTGAATCGACAGTGCCAGAACATCAGTGTTTTTGGTGTGCATGAGTGCTCAGCCAAGTGCAGCAGCCGGGGGGTGAGTACTGCAGCTTTAACAGCCCTCAGCGTTCACACGACTCCCCTCGCAACATCTATATCCTCATATAGATGTTGGCGAGGGGTGTGCATCATCCTCCCTTATAAAAACAAATCAATACCTCTCTAGATAGACGACCTACAATACAGTGGTTAAATCTGATTTGATGCAATCTGATACAGTTTTTTTACTTTTGTTTAATGTTTACATTCATTGTGCATTAGAAGTAAGACGGAGAAGTAATTCTATAAAACTGGCATTACTTACGATCAAATATGGACAAAATTGTTGCCATTATGGATATAAAGGGAGATCTGTCTCACACTCATGTCCATGTGATTCTCTTGTGTGCAGTTGGACGGAGAAATAAAATAAAAGGTGATACAATAAACTGAAAAGTATTTTCCTCCAGTGTCCTGAAATTAACTTTTTCTAGGCCCCTCTGGCACTGAAAATAACACAAATATTACATTTCCACCAGTGACTTCAGTCATAGCAAATGAAACTCGAGGAGAAGGCAACAGAAAATACTATTAGACGCTGGAACACAGTATTTCAAAGACATGATGTCAGCGTTTCAGAGCAGTCATGTGACTCTAGAAAAGGTGCAGTAACAACAGAGCGACATTTCAAGCAGCTACAGGAAGTAAGAAATAAAGCTATAGGATGCACCACAACTCCCAGCCTGCAAATAAACGCTGTGACCGAGGAATCATGTGACACCCAAACATCATTTGTTTTTTCCAGCGGCTCTGCATTTGACAGCTGATGCTTTCTACTTGGTGTCTTGTAATCTGCTCTAAGGTGTTTATCAAATAATCAGTTTTATTTAGATTGTGAAACATGTTTTTAGAAAACTATTTGACCCTTATTGGTTGTGTCAAGTTACATAATTCTGCCCAGTGAGTCCTCACATGCTTTAATATGCCAAAAGTAAATCCTATTGGTCAAATAGGACTTTCTCAATAACAATCGTTAACGCCTCCTTCTCAGTGACTGCTTTGACATGCGGTGTCCTCCAGAGCTCCATCCATGGCCCCTTCCTCTTTAGCATAAACAGGCTACCACTAGGTCATAGATCATATTATAAACTGGTTCAGTCAAGTTAAACACATTTTTCAATAAGAAACAGCGTCCCACAATGTGCTCAAACAAACAGTTGAGCAAGACATTAAAGAGTTAATGTTAAAATGATTCCCACTTTGAATCGGTTAGTCTTAACATACATAACTACTCCAATGATTTCTGTTAAACTCACTAGGAGGGGTTTATTGGTAATGGAAGCTTAAAATAGACACGCGGAATTGGTCAGTGAGCGTGGTTGTGAGGGAGCTTTTAAATAATCCAGGAATTAATTACTCTGGATGATGGATTGATTACAAATAAAGGCTTCTATTAAGCTCAGCTTAAGTCACCATTCATCAAACTCCCAGGCAGTCGTCCTTGTCCAAAAAAATCCGTTTAAATCTGAAGGCCAGGCTGTTTTTGACCGCTCAAACACTCTGAGCAGTGACACACAATTGGACTTTGATCTGGGCAGCGAGGATATTGGATTTTTCTTAAAGGCCACCCATCAAATATATCTTTGGGTGGTCCTGCTTGAGATCAAATATGTGGCTTTTTGGTGTCACCCTTAAATTCCTAAGACGGTCCCAGAGGCTTTCAGTGTGAGGGGATAATCAGGTCTGCAGAAGAAGCAGTTTTCTCTTCAAATTAAAGATCTCCTGTTATTCTACAGCCATATTTGTTAGTCGACTCCCAATTAAGACATCCAGTATCCCTCGAGCTGTTTCACCCACAGGGCCGTTTTACTCTGCCGGGAGACAGGACACCCGCTACGGACAGATTGGATCAAGATGTTGCTTTGGAAAGAAGCCCTCACCTGCTACACATTACCCCACTGGGGAATCCTCTTAGACTTTACTGCTGCCATACTCTGCAGGACAGGAAGAGAGCTGAGCGAGAGATTAAAAACGTGGTTGAAGGTAGAATGTCTGCTCTTGTTTTTTTATGCCAGACGTCTTAGTCATGTGGAGCCGAGCGGCGCTGGATTCTGACTGCTTACCTGCAACACGTGGAGTGTGTGCATCAGTATAGGCAGAGAAATTAGTTAAGAACAATTTTGATAAGAAAAACATTCATTCAGTTGGTCCTCTTTGAAATTTTATGCAAAATCATTTTTGTGTAATTAGACTGATTCTTAATGGAAATAGCCTTTTGAACACAAGTTTGTTCACTGAAGTCTGCATCCAATATCGTGAACTGACTTCTCTCCCGTCAAGTGTTCGTACTGTTGCCATATGAGTGCAGAGGTTGCATAATAAAGAAGTGTCGCTACTCAAACGTAATATGATCTGTACAAGCTGCTAAGAGCATTATTCTTTACAACCCCTACACCACACACCCCCCATCCCCATCCATCTTAAAAACAGAGGAGCTAAATATAGTTCCTTTTGTTATTTTGTTTGCATGAAAACTATACATGTAAGTTTCACTAAACTTTCCACATACACCAATCAGCAGTAACATTATAACCACCGACTGGTGAAGTTAGAATAACGTTGGTTGCTTCGTTACCATGGCGCCTGTCAGTGGGTGGGATATATCAGGCAACTAGTGAGTTTCCTCAAATTAGATGCACAGAGGCAGAGAATTTGGCAAATGTAAGGATCTGAGTGACTTGAAAAGGACCAAATTGTGGTGGCTGGAGGAACATCACTATTTGTGATGCATCTCCAAAACTGCATCACTTGTGGGCCAAGCCTCAATTATTGGGTTTACATTGACTCTTTTAATCCGATTAGAATCGGTTTAAAAGCCAAACCAGAATGAAAATACTCTATACAAACAACAAATTCTGAATAAAAAAGACAGCCACAGCGTGTAAACGGTGGACCGGAATGCTTTCTGGTTTGCACATGCCCACCGTTGCAACCCACAACCAGGATACCGGCATTTAATGATCTATATCACGTCTCAGGGTTTATTTTTAATACAACTCTCAGAAAGTGAAGTGGGAAAGTAAGATATCATAAATTCTACAAACACGTCCGAGAAGAATCGAGGTCAGGAGTCATGACAGACCGTAGTGGTGAGCAAATTAAAAAAACGCTTGAAAACTTTGAAAGATGCTAATTCAGATGATAAATCCCACAACTACAATCATCCCTTTTTACCCAATGACGAATCTGACTGAAGACTTCTGGTGAATGTCTGTGACCACGGCGTGGATCTGGGTTCTCAAGAATAATCGTGTAGAGAAGAGTTTCTGCTTTTAGCATAACTTAGGTTGTTGATGAGTCTACCACACAACATGGCCTCCCTAAGAACTTAGTGTCAGGTAACATGGTGATGAAACGTTGGTACCGTTCTGAGGTACCAATAAGGCTTTCTTGACATCACCTGATGGACACCCAGCCTATGATAAAAACCTCATATAATGGTCGCGTTTGCGCTCGTCACACAGCTGTACCAATTAAAAGCGTTTTAGATTGCGTATTAGATCACCTGTGATGTAAACGGTTAATCGGAAATCTTAATGGGAATGATTTCAATCAGAGTGAAGAAAAGTGTCCGACCCCATCTAATGATGCACTACAGGCTTTGTGAACTCCGTGTGGTCTGATCCCACAGAGGATCTACTGTAGCACAGATGGATGAAAAACGTCATGCGGTTTCTAAATATAAAGGTGTCGGTACACACCGTGCATCACAGAGCTGTTCTAGTGGCAAAATGTGGACCTAAGCAATATGAGGAATAATGTTATGGCTGGTTGTTGGACATTAATCATGATAAGCAGATGTGCCTTTTTAGTATTTTGATTTATCCATAGACAGAGGATGGGATCATCTTTTCTGTAGCATACGTACATAACATTTTTCACTATTTTAGTCTCAGCAAAGGAATGGACGACATCTCATATTCTGCAAAAATAGCCATATTAGGAATTTATCTGCCAATGATTTAAAACAATCTTGATTGACCTTAAGTCATCAAGGTATCAAAAATCCCCCTGTAAGATGGTAACGACCCTTAAAACCAGACAAAAAAATTCAAGCAGTCAAACTTTTTTACTCTAATAAAACTCCTTTATTGCAGTGTGCACTAAATAAATAAACTAAGAAATTAAAAACCAACAAGTGCAATTATATCTCATAGTATGTGCAATTTAATATATTCTTGTTTACACTCATTATTTTTCTATTTTTATTTGTCTATTACTTTCATTGCCTGTTTACTTTTGGGTTTTCTTTATTTTGTGTATGGAGCCAAATGCAACCTAATTTCCTTCTCTACCTGTAGGGTGGATAGTCTGACTGACAATAGAGTTAATCTTGAACACTGATGCATTTTTTGTCTTATAATTAGAGGTGCACCGATCGAGCGGGAGGCCTAGTTTGATCTAATTGGAAATCGCCAGAGCAGCCTCAGGCATGCGCCGTACACGCACACACGAGCTAATATGGCTCCACACATCACGCAAATAATGTAGAAAACACTTGCAATTTGTAACACCAGCAAGGACAATAAAAGCTAAAGCTATACATAGTGCAGAGCTAGCCCCAAGCCCTGAATTCCCTGCACAAAGCTGACATGTAACATATAATGGACTGAACGAGGCTTACGAAATTTTAGTTTCACCTCAAAATGTCATAAAATTAATTTAAGAAACGCACCATGGGGAGAACGGAGGGTAAATGAATTCAACAGGTCAAAACACATACACAGCCTGTATTCCACTGTAATCCTTCAAAATAAGTGCACTTAAAATAAACTTCTCATTTTTGCTTAAAACATGAAAGAAAAAATATCGGAGTCAGCCAAAATCGTTGACCAGAGGGACTATATAAATCAGTGATTGGTGAACGGCCAGGAAAATTATAATTATTTAGTTGGACGTGTCATCTCAAGATGATTCTGGGAATAAATGTATTATTATTATTATTATTATTATTAATATCATCCTGACATGATGTCATGTCATGCTTTTATTCATGTCGCAGGTGTGCAATAATAACAAGAACTGCCACTGTGAGGCGGATTGGGCGCCTCCGTTCTGCGACAAGACGGGTTTTGGTGGGAGCGTGGAGAGCGGCCCCATCAGACTAGCAGGTACGTCTGCAGAATCTACAACTCAACTACATCAAAAGGTTGATTTACTGTTACATGGGTCAGAGGTTTGGGCCATGGAACGTGAGAGCCTTTCAACAGTAATATATCAATGAGCCATGCTCAGGAACAATGTGAATCTTCGGAGGCCTAAAATGGTCCTTTTCCTCTGCAGGAGACCATAGAGAATTGAAACATTGCATTGAAAACATTAAAAGTGGAGGCTTCAGAAATGCTAACAGAACATAGTGTGACCATTGCAATCCCACTACATATCGTTTCCATGTGTGGCTCTGAGCAGACAACAGGAATCTGACAGTTGGCATCCTGGTGGCTTTCCTCACTGTCCTGGGAGCCGGCCTGATCATCTGCATCAAGAGAAAAGCTCTAGTGGGGCTCCTCTTCACCAGTAAAAAGAACCCGATTGAGAAGCTCAGGTGCTTTTTCTATTACAGCGTTCTAATGAAATCATTTAGAAAAATCATCAAGGGGTACATAATTTCTCCTTTCAATTGCAGATCTGTAAGCACTGCAATCAGCAGACCCTCCACTCCTAACCAGCCTCCATCTGTCGGCTCGTCGCCTTCTCGCCTCGCCCCGCCTTTGCCACACAGCGCTGCCATCTTCAAGGTCACTACATCTCTTCACATCTTATGCAAATTGACTTCACTTGTACAGACAATCTCCTCTTATATATTATTCTTCACAAATCATTCTCAGCAAGATTGACGGGCTGTTTTCACACATATGGCAGTCCATTAAAATCCAATTAAAACACCCCCTACTATGTGGACGAACCGCGGGTGGGGTTGGACTATTGTGTCCACAAGACGTTTCCCTGCATTGACAATAGAATCTGATTTACCCACGTGTTTCCCACATTCAAAATATGCAGCAAAGTCATCCCGCTGCAGATAATTGCGAGTCGGAACGGCCGTAATGACTTGAGCGTGTGCATCAACAGGCGACTGAATCGCTCATTTGTGCGCCGCCATGCTTTGTAAAGTGATCGATTAGGTCGAGGAAAGCTGTGGGAAGGGGAGCTGTGACAGAATTGACATTTGTGCTGCATGGTGGCGCACGATTGAGGCGACCTGCTATGCATTACCATGAGATCGGTGTTTCCAGTTAGCAGCATGTGGTTTTCATTTGGCCTCTGCGGTAAGAGGGGAAAGGATGTGAGGCTGTTTGATGTAAGCACAGTGCAGGTGAGGTCATTTCCCACTTTTCAGGAGCTGTGTTAAAGCGCTGCATGAGAGTTTGTGTGTGCGCCGTTCTTACATTGTGTACTTTTGAGCTGTGCACATCTGGCTAGTTCTACATTCTAGGCAGGCTTACTTACAAAAACAGTTCACCCAAAAAAGAAGATTTATTATCTACACACCTCTATGCCATTGGAAAGTTGGACGAGGTTTGTCCACAAAACCTATCTGCAACTTCACAGCAATGATTCTTACGGTACAGAGAGATAGTTCAGTGCTGCAACGGAGACCCCTTAGTCCCATGCTTTTGTGTAGTAAGCTGGCTATTTTACATTATTTATCGTAAGTATGATACACTAGTGTTGGCATCTAGGGAGATAACCACCAAACAGCGCTTCTTTTCCCCACAGGTTAGACGCGTCAATCTCATCTGCTCGGAAAGTACCTCACATCTTCTCCACAATCTGAAGACATTTTCAGAAAATTTTTCAAAACTGGTTAAATAATATTAATGGTAATATTATAAAAAGAGAACAGCTTCCTGTTAGGTATACGTCGTTGCAACAAGAGACTTTATGGTCGGCCCTGATGATAAACCTGTACCAAATTTCATACTTCTAAGTGGCATGGGCTCCAGGCTACTTCATTCAAAGATTCTAGTGGCCAGTGCAGAGCAATTTTACCACACCCTCTGGCGTGACCAATAAAATATCAAAAATATTTACCAGGACGGATGCCACTGCAGAGTTCTTCTTTCTCTTTTTTTTTCACAAGTTTTCAGGCATGATCCGACCATAATAATAATAATATTTACCTTTTATTATCACTTTTTTTATACACATTACTTACATACGTAGATAACAACATTTTGATATTAATTCTCTACATCCCTGTGAAACAATGGACGGCAGCTGTGTCCGCCCAGAAAGCAGATTGGGGCACAGGATCTTTTGTTATTGTTATTCTGTATTCTGTAACATGCTCTGCTGCTTTAACCCTGCAATTTCCCCATTGTGGGACTAATAAAGGTTTAAAGGTTAAAGGTTAAGGTTAAAGGTTAAGGTTTTCAGGGACCCCGTGACATTTAGGCCTAAGGGGCAGTGCTGGGAACGAACCGCCGATCTTCTTATTGGGGGACAGCTACTCCACCTCCTAAGCTAAAGCCACTATCTACCCCCACTTCTCAGGGATGAGTGGATAATGTCTGGCTTTTCATTTTTGGGTGAATTATTCCTTTTATGTCTTTCTCACTGGGAGTGTGTGTGGGCCCTAAAGCTGTGTCCACCGCTGAATGTGTCAAGGCGCGTGCTCACGCCACCATCTTTTCCTTTCAAAGTTCACCTGAAAAGGAGCAGGGGACTCATGAGCGTTTGATTTACACATCTTTGACAGCGTCTGAGAGAACAGTCGAGGAGCACTTGGGGGTTAACACGACTGTTTCTGATGGGAAGCAGACAGCCTCTCTCCTCACTGACTCTTCTGGTTGTGTCTTTCATCTCTCTGCAGCCCCCTCATCGAGGACCAGAGGTTGTGCTCCCCCCAGCCCCCTACCCCTCGCACAACCTACGCAGACTGCCTCAGTGCCCCCCAGTTCACCTCAGCCACCCTGTCCCCCTGTCTCTCACCCTATCCCTCTCCACCGGCCCCATGCAGCCAAGAGCCCCAGTGCCTCCACCTCACATCCATGTCCCACCGAGGGGGGCGTCGTTTCGTGGCCCGCCACGCCATAACTCCTGCAGGATGGTCATGGTGAGTGAATTCCTTGTTCCCGCAGTTGGAAAGTATTTTTTTTGATGATGTTACTCGCTGCAATTTCTCATCAGGGTCTGGGGAGCTTTTACTCACGATTACGGCCCATAATAACCAACGAGAGACTTTCTGTTGTTCATCGCACCTTCAGAGGGACCGTTTTCATGCTTCTTTTGTGTTTTATATAGCACATGCATGTTGACAGTTATGCACATTCTCATAAAATAACGAGGTTAACCCGGGAGCTAGCGTCATCCAAGCGAGCGAGGCTTCAGTCCTACAAGACAAACCGCCACATAAATAATAAAAGTGGAGCCAGACGTGCAGAGTCTGGAAAAGAGAAAGGATGAAACAACGGCTGGAGGCAGAAAGTACATCCAGATATCACATAGTGGTAAATCTGCTTGCGTTACAGGCGTCCCAGAGTGTCAAAGAGGAGGCGGGGAATTGAAATCTCGAGCTTTCTGTGACGCTCAAAGACTCATTATTTGTTTTTAATCTGGTTGACTGGTGGAAAAGTGAGGGTTCGCATGACATTTACACGACATTTTTGCATAAAATAATAACCTTTTGTGACAGTTTGGCCTTTAGTTCGAGAGTTAAATACTCAAAACCAACTTGTAATTGCGCCACAACTATCAGGTAATTTTACATAACCTTGGCGTCTATGGATAGGGAAGACATGACATAATTCATTTTGAGTTTTGGTAAATTGTACCTAATACCACAGTATATGTGAGTAATCTGTGATTGACCATAAGAAATAACATCCAGACCAAACAACCTCTTAAGTACTCAGAAACTCTTTGACTCACGGTATAGTCATTTGTGTAAGACGCAAATAACACCAGAAGAATAAAGAAAAATATTGGTATCACGCAAGAACAGTTTAACTATCCATTAGCTGCCGGTTACCCAGAACCGGAGGGGGTTAGGTGACGTCAGCGGGGACTGATGTAGTGAAGTTGACAGAGTTTATTCGAATAAACTTGATGATACTCGAGATATTCATCATTATACCTCGCCTTGATTTTAAGCGTATTTATAATATCAGTCACTCGTTTCAGAAGCTTTAATAAAAAATATTCGACTGATCTTGTAAAAGAAGCTTCCAATTTAAAAAAAACAAAGAGCAACGCAAAGACTTTGCTGGCATGTGAGAGATGTTTACGGTGCTTGAGGTCAACGGTGTGAAAATGTCATTCAGAAAAATCGTGGGAAAAAAGCAGGTGCAATCTGGGTCTCTCAGTCCTCTCCTGCCCTCGTTCTATTAACGTGACAAATGATCGACCAACACCTCACCTCTGACAGCTTTGCTTCATGGTTAAGGGGGTGGGGGAGGAGTCTGGAGCAACCTCGGGTTTCCTTGAAGTAAACCTGCCAGCGAGCAGGTTAGGTTCACAGAATGAGTTACCGCAGTAACTGAGTCAGAGCTCAACTTATCCCGCTCTCTGGATCAGAAAACCCTGAGATTTCCTCATGTCAGGCTTAACCAACTCAGATTTCCGCTAAACCCGCTTATTGATTCACCCACCTGTTGTGAAAGTTATTGTTAATTCTTGTAAACCTCCGATGCAAGACTTTAATGGAAAACCCTTCATAATCCTCCACAGCTATAAAAACAAGAAGAAAAACCTCAACACGTGCGGAAACTTTGAATAATACCGAAGCATGATCGCGTTCACTTAAGAAAAAACATTGCCCGGAATTATCATGTTAATTTATAAATCAATGCATTTTTCATGAACACCTAACCCGTGTCTGAGTTCACAACATTATCAACACTCCTGCTAAACACCTCCTCCTCCTCCTCCTCCTCCTCCACATCAATGTCCTCCTGATGTCCAGATGTGTCACATGTACATTTCTAAGAGTTAAAAGTGTTCAACTTCAGCGAAACGACGCGTAAATCGCTTCATTCATATCGTTCAGCATAACCCCGCATGAATTAGCATCTGCTCGTGTCTTTGCATTCATTTTGCATGTAATCGCTCCACGTGCAGAAGAGTCAACATGAATGGTTGCCATGTCAACAGGGCCTGAGGGAAAGACCCGCATAGAAAGAGAGAAGGAGACGATGAAGGACAAAGTGATAAGGAGACAGTCGGAGGTTTTGGGCGAGGGAAGGAGTCGATTGGTTAATGACGGTCAATAAACTGTTGAGGCAGGAGACACAAGTATAATCCACACTGTCTTTATTGACTTTCATTGATGAGGAAATTAAGAGGTGACACACTAATGAAAATTAGTTGCAGCGCTAAAAGAAAGACGAAAAGAACAAATAATGTGCAAATAAAAATCCACAGCTGAAACGGGCCAAGAATGTAGTGATTTATGTCGGGGTCCGGCCTCTGGGGGCGGCAGTGAAATGATGTCTCGGGGGAGCAAGATAATTAGAGGTGTGTTAAACACATATTGACATTCTACTCCCCTCCGAGATTAATGGGGAGTGGCAGGTGGGCTGTTCTATTAGATGTGGGTATAACCAAAGGACCCATAAATTAATATTATCATGATACTTAGATCACCATATGATATATTATTATGATTTTAAAGAGTTTGCGATATGCTGTGTTGTAATAACATATTTTGGGATTTATTGCCTTTATTCAACTGCAAATTCTGTCCCCAAAGGAAAGCTATGTCAATATCTGTTTCATACAATGAATAATAAATCACTTCAGTCACATTTATTTGGTTTGAACTGGATCTCCAAGCAGACATACTGACCTTCTCTTCACCTGGCGGACTGGACTAGACCAGGAAAAGCCATGCGGACCCTTCAGTACCGGGGAAATTTGATATTAAGACTCTAGTTTCAGGTTTTTTTTTAAGATTATTTTATCTTTGTTTTATTCAGTGATGTTTTATTGTCAATCTTACATCATATTTATTGCTTTTTGATTTTTATGTATCCTTGTAAAGCACTGAGGCTGTTTCTAAATGTGCTGTATGTAGACTTTCCTAGTTTGGAGAACGTGTGACGGAATTCTCTGGTCCTTAGTGAGATGGTGAGCTGCTCAAGTCTCATATGAATCCACCAATCCTGGCGTCCCTGCGAGCTAGTGCAACCCTCTCCACTGTACTCGCGTCATCTTAAACTTTACACTTCTGTCGCTCAGACACGGCCCTGATATCTGAGTCACATTCCTTGGTTCCATTACAACGAAAGTCGTCGTTTCCCAACATATTGTGATGGTCGTGGTTCAGGGACAGGAAGTAGGAGATGGACTATGTTATTTTCTCAGTTCGCTCTAAATCGGGACGTAGCTTTGTCAAGCTAAGTGTCTCCAGTCTTTGTTGGCTTCTCACAAGTGCTAATATAAAGCTAGCTTTGCTCTCTTGGCTAACACTGTCACTGGGTGGTGGCATGTGATGTGAACCCTCATGATCGTAGTATCCTCCGATGCGCCATATCGGTACCCTGAAGTCCCTTGAGGAAAAAAAAAAATTATTTCGTGGCCAGAAGATAAATTCAGCATTACAAAGGAGCGTGTAAGCCGCATGCCTGTTGTCCATCAGTATGCGCAGTCAATTCTTCCTGATGATGACCATCCCATAAGTACGAACCAAAAGCTCCTAGGACATGATTCTGTAACCTATTGTTTCTGGTTATGGCAAAAGCAAATTCATATGTTTCCTGTTGCTACGTAGTGTATTTTAAGTGTTCTTATTTGAAGGACCAAAGCAGACGCAAGATTTGTCGGCATCGTGTATGGGTTACGGGATGAGGAAATTGCTCCGTCTTCCTAAGTGTGTTTCTTAAAGAAATTGCATGACATTTAGAAGAGAAGGTAAATCTTTGTAAGCCCTGTTTAGTCCACTATATGTTATATGGGGACTTTTTCCATCCAGACACTCTTAGGTACAGGAAATTATCTTGTGCGCACAAGTTAGTTTCTCAAGGGACTTCAGGGACTCCGTACCATCTTATTCATCCCTTCCTTGATAAGAAATCCTCTTCTCTCTGTAATTGGGCTTCTACCTGGTTTAAGCTTTTTTTTCTGTGTGCGCAATGTTAGATTTGTCTAAGATGTTACACTCTCTAGTGTAGTGCATCAACTTCCTCCCACACACTGACCTTTGCTGGCCTCACTAGAAAGAAGTCTCTATATCACCATCAAGTGGACTTCACAAGCAATTGGTTTTAACCTTGTACTAAAAAGCGAATAAATTTTATATTTCCAATTTCCATAATAAAAGACAGATTTTTGTCTCGGAGTGGAGCGGAGCTGTAAGTGGAACCGCTGCTGCATTGTGTCGAAAGGAGCCAGTGGTTCTGGCATCTGATCAGAACGCATCCCTCTGAAGGTTTTCCTTGCACGTAGACCCAGAACTTATTGACTGGACTCTATATCTCATTTGGTCTGGGAACGGCTCAGGAGTCCCAAGGATGAGCTGGAGAGTGTTGCTGTGGAGGGGAATGTCCGAAATATGATGGCGAGGATGGCGAGTTTATTCAAAAATCATTTCTGGAGCTAAAAAGTATTGCAGCGTTCGGTTTTTGTGGCGGTTCTGGTTGTCATGCACCTGTCAGGTGCCAACAGGCGAGGCCGGTGCCCATAGCAGCGTGTCGTCTTCAGGACGAGCCTTTTCCCCACCAGCTGTTTCCATTAATGTCAAAAGAGTGAAACTGACAGTGACGCCTTTTGGCAGCAGTCTGAACGGCCGAATCTTTAGCAGCTGTTTGGCAGCCCGGACACTTTGACAAACTCCTTTTTAATTCTGACGGTGAAAGCGCTCAACTTGTGTCTTGGAGGCTTTATATGACGGGAGGGCTACTCCAGCAGGTTTTCAGGGATACACGGGTTTAGTTCTTCTGAAGCTGAAGGTGCGCTATCTTTCAATCTCCTCTTCAGACATGGTCTTTTCATTTTCCTGCATTTGATTTTTACAACAATTTGATAATCCATTTGATACTCCAACATGGCTGTGTTTGTTGGCAAATACAGGGTTCAGAGTAGAATCCTGCCTCATCCAGCATGCAGGTTTTTAATGAAAACACAGAATTATATGAAATCTGACTTTAACAAAGGAATTATGTTTTGAATTTCATGGGTGAGTGAGGCCTGATGTTTGGTTGTTTGGCTCAGTCCTCTCTGATGTTTGAAGGGACTGGGAGAGTGAATGGAGACCAGATGGGGGGCTACGTAACGGGCCTTTATCATGATCTCAGCTCTCTAAAGATTAGAACCACATGACAGCCCCTCTCATCATGAGCAGGGAGGAGGGATGAGCAGGTCTGAGTTCTGAGCGTCTTGCTGTGAGTGCCTCCTGGTGGAGACTTTATTAATTGTATATCCTATTCTTTGCCAGGAGTTGGGGAAACCCAGTCCTCCTAAGAAACCTCTTCCTGCAGACCCAAGGAGCTCTCGTTTGGTTCGAAGTCCCTCTGTAGTGCAGGGCCGCAGTGGAGTTCAGGGGCCCTCTGCTGTTTGTGGCCCGCCAGTGACACCTGTGCGCCCTGTCCCACTCCCCAAAAGGTGAGCTCCATCCTGAACATATATAACTTACTTTGCATTTCAGAGCTGCTACGGAAATTCTATCAATTTCTGCAAAAATACTAAGGCTGCCCATGTTGTCAAAGCATAAAGGGTTTATTTTGCACTCCTGAAGGTCCAAATCAGGATTCTGGTTTTTGTTATATGTATATATGTTTTTTTATATGTTCGATCCACTTTCCTCAGATCTCATCATCTACATGGACTGCATCTACTAGCTTTAGCGTGTAGTAAATAAAAGTAATCGAACAATGGTAGATGTGAAAATTCACTTGGTAAGATTTCTTGAAATAAGTTTTGATATTAAGGAGTAAGGAGTTAGATACTTATATAAACTAGGTCTTGAAATTAGATGGGATATCTCATTTTCAACTATATTTGACTATTATTAGTAAGTGTTCTGTCTCAGAATAAACAGCCCAGAAATGAGTATTTTCTTCCATCAAAAGTACCTTCATTTCAGGTATATTTAACTTATTCTTCATCAAAGGAAAAAATATTTTTGACATTACTTGAAAATAGTCACATTGAGCATTTCGGATATTTTCATGATTCTTGGACTGAAGGACATATCCAAACTGCATTGTTTAAAATAAAGTGATTAAGTCTCATATGGTGTGCAATGAAATGAGTTTGACACGTGTGACGGATAACCCTCACTGAAATGTTTCTCCTCTCTCCTCTGTCTCCCTCCTGTAGACCCAGTCCCAAGCACCCACCAACACTACCAAAGCCTTGCATAATTGCCAACATCAAATACAGCAGCTGAGACTTTGACCAGAAGAGACATTGTTCTGAGAGGAAATTTGCACTATGAAAACTCTGAAAACCTTAAACAGATCTTCTCTGAGTTTTGAAACAGGATATCGGCCGTGTCCCTATATTCTCTGAATGGTGCTACGAGTCTGAGCTCAGGTACATGTAAAGTATTTATATTGTGTATTTATTGCCACGAAGTGCACTGTGTCAGACACTTTTACTACACGGTAGCAACTTTTGAGTTTTTGAATTTGCTTCATTTCGGTGACTGATGGTAAACAGTGGGAGATTTTGAGAAGAGCCAATCTGTGAAATTGCGGAAAACGTCTTGTGAAATGTGTTTTAATGAAGGGAGGCCTTTAGATTATGTGTGTGTACTGCAGGAGGAGTATTGTGCAATTTACGAGATGAGAAAGACATTTGTGGCCCGGTTTGGGTTTTGTTTTGAAGCTCTCCGAAGTTAGAAAACAACTCCAGAAGATGGAATAGTTGCATTACTGTAACGGTTCTGCAACTGGAGAAATAAGGGCTTGTTCAGGTCTGTTTCTCCTGCATTCATATTTCAGCAAAGTACCACGTTAAATTGGGAAATATCACTGATTTTCAGTAACAAGCCCCGAGAAGTCCACTCGAGGGATCTGGGTACTGAGGTGTGAACCTAACACGGATCTAAAATGAGCTGAGACCAAGAAGGCGCTCATTCCTCGGAGAGTAAAGTTCTCTGAAATATTGCTTAGCTAAAGGTCATGTGTGTTTGTGCGTGTTCTCCTCTGTGCCTGTCCACACTGAGGACCATATGATTAAATCATGGTTGCAGCGAGGACTTCATCAACGCCTTGGGCGTCACAGAGACATCACAAGTTCACGGGTGGATTTGAAATCATGTTTTTTTTGTGACGGGAGAGGATGGATTGGGACATATCTACCACTGAGATGAAGAACATCGGTTGCTCTGTGGACACGGGGTTTTTTGTACCTTAGTAATTTGGTTTATGAGGTGATTTTTAAAGCCATTCTACAGTGCTGTGAAAAAGCAGCACCCCCCTCTGTTTTTTCCAATTTTTGTGTTCTACTAATTTAACTGTGTCTGATCTTCAATACAGATGAACATGAAAGTAAAGAAACCCGAGGAAACAAAATACAAGTTTTAAATTAAGTGATAATTGCATTTATTGAATCAAAAATGTTATTTATTACGCACCGGGCATGTGTGAAAAAGTATTCAAAGTAAAAGAAATACCAAAAAAACTACAGAACCGCATTAATGACTGCTTCCAGCTGGACCAGATCCACCCACACCGGATCACCACCAGCCCTGTTCGGCCGCCTCGTCACTTCAATAGACCGTTTTCGGAAGTAGGAAGTGGCCCCCCAGTAGAGAATTTCTAGGAGAGTTGAGGAAGAAGGTGCTTGGAATACATCAGTCTGGGTTCCAAGCAAACAGCACAGATTCAGAGTGAGACACAATATTTACTTTCACCTCCATAAGGTCAGAGTTCATGGCTCCAATTTTCCAAACACACTAGGCAAAAATGGCAGCATAGCAAGGAAAAAGCCCGACTTTCCTGAATATTGACTCAAGACATCTTGATTGGACTCAGAGCTTTCGTAGAATTTCCTCTGGACTGATGAGTGAAAAGCTGAGCTGTTAGAAATACGGTCAAACATGGAGGTGGCAGTGCTGAGGAGATGCTTTGCTGCTTCAGAACCAGGACGACTCGCAATCCTCAACCCAGTGAATTAATTCTGCTCAGCTCCTGAAAATTGTGACGGAGAATGTCGGACAGAACGATCTCCAGCAGGAGAGAAAGTCAACCTCAGAATGGTTAAAAAGGAATTAAATTAAACCTGAACCTGAATTGAGATGCGCCTGAAAGGATGAGGTCTAGATAGAACTTGGGCTGGAATTCCATCACAAGGCGTGAATACTTTTTCACACCGGTGATGTGTTGGACAACATTTTTGCCTAATTAAATTACATTATCATTTAAACTGTACAGTTTGTCTTAACTCAATGGGTTTCATGTTGAATTTTGTTTCAGGATGACTTTTGAGAAACACATAAAAATAGAAGGGGGGGGTCCAATACTTTTTCACAGCACAGCACTAGCCTGATTCAAAATCCTGCATAAATTGGATTTGTATTAGTTGAAAAGTTTTATTATTTTACCCGTAATTTCTGTTTTACTGGCTGGCGATGCAGCGTATATACATACATTCACTGAGCAGCATTTCCTTTAAGCACAGCTTTTAATCATAAATATGTAGGCTGAAGACCGATTTTTGAACTTTTGTTACTTTTGATACTCTTATCTTTTTAATACTGCACATTCAAGGCTTTGTTTACTTTTCACTTTTCAGAGCTCTGTGTCCATGTACCAATATGCATTATGTGTATTATGTCCTCGTGTGTTGTGTTACAGGCGAACACATTTCCATCCAGGAAACTTTCTTCTGTTTTCTTTTTTCTTTTTTTTTAATAATGATTGATTGATACATCCTATGTAAAGAAAACACTTAAAAGTGTCCTGTCCTGGTATTTTGAACACTCAAGCTGTATTAGTAAAACTGTTTTTCAAACACTGAGGAGTGTCTGTGGCTGTTTCTTCTTCCACACGTTTGCTGCAAGAATCTCAGAAACCAAAGGAGTGAATTGTTATGTCTTTGAAGGATGATAAATCCTTTCTGAACGTTGAGGCCTGCATGCACACGAGCAATTTGTCTTCAGAGGACCTGCCTTTTAAGAATTCAAAGACTGAAAATTTACACTTTAAACCTTCTTGTCAAGAGCGTCTGGCATTTCTTATATGCCTGAGCCAACATATAACCAGACTAGTGAAAAAAAATATTTTTTTTTTACTAAATTACTTTAACAAATGAGTGTGACAGCTGAAGCAGCTCGGCTTATCCCCACAGTCTTTCTGTAAAAGTAATACGCTGAAATGTTGTCCTTTACTAATGCTGCTCGGATCGATCCAGCTGTGGGATTGTGACCTCGCTGTCAGGATCCACTGGGTCTGAGCTCAAGGGGCCTGTGATTAAAGGGATGTTCGATAACACCAGAATGGGAGAAGAATCCTCTGCTAATGAAGAAATCGAAGCAGGTCCACAGGATAATGAGGACCGAATGCCACTGATGAGAACTCCCCTGACAATGATATCAACAAATGTCAAAGTTGCAACACCACACAGATTTAATTCGTTTTTTATTGAAGGCTCAATCTAAACCTGCTTTTAGATTGAAAATGCTTTTTAGGTCAAAAGCATTAAAAAGATGTCAGGTGTGGTGACGATTATTGCAGATGATTATTATGGGTTGCATTTAGGAGGTTAAATATCACAATAAGCCTCCCTGATATTTATAAAGGTTGAGATGGATTCAAGTGCGCGACGTAGACTGGGAATAAGCAAGCAGCTTCCCCGTGTGGTGAAGCTGCCGCATATTATTATGATGATGATGAGCAGTTACACTAGTTCAATGATTTTGCGTTTTAATAAGCTAGGAAATGTAAAACAAGGTTAAACAAAAGGAGGTAAAAATATTCACATCTATTATCAGGTGGTTTGAAGAAAAGATTATCATGATTTATTATTATTACTACATGTTGGAAATTCTCTTTTTTTATTATCAATGGGAATATTAATATGAATAGTTTTGTGCTGATTTGAGTCCTATTAATATGAAGTATATATTACTTATCACAAGCAACATTAGGTAACTGGTTATTCATAGACATTGTATTATTATTTGATAATATAGTAATGATTGATGAAGTAAGAATTATAATTTTTTATTATTTAATAAATATTAAACATTTAGAAATATTATTATTATTAATGTTGTTAATTATAATCATAGTACATTATATTAAGTGTATAAATAGTAACATCATGATTATTGTTATTATATATTTAATTCAGATGTCGTGAGACGAAGGTGATTAATCCTGTCTATTTGTAATCAGTGGTAAAACGAATTAATAACTGTTAATTGATGATTATTATAATAATACATGATATTAGTCATTCATAGAATAGGCTACTCATAAAAATCTAAAATGATAACTTGTAATCATAACTCAATGATATTGATAATTATATCGATATCATTGTATTATTATTTTTTTTTATCTTTTTAAATTCAAATTATCAAAAAGAAAAGTTTTCGGTTGTTGAATGTTAGATGACGTCATAGACCCCACGGCAGTCACGTGATTGTTTTAGGACACGCTGGTGAGTGTGACAGTTTGATTAGTGAATGCTCAGTAAATCAGAACACGTGCGCAGCCACGCTGGAGCGGAATTACGCGCAAGTGCGCCATTAAATCTATACAAACATTTAGCAGTGTAAAAGTTCTTTAAACAGTTAAGAAGCCGGATAGAAAAAAAACATTTATTCAAGAAGAAGAAAATGGTCCTGATGTTGGAGTGACAGGAACCCCTTTTTGCGCTCCGGTCCGGATTAACACACATGTCTGTCATGTCTGAGGGAGGTGATCCACCCGAGCCTGGTGTTTACACTGAAAATGAAGAATGTCCTCCAGGAGATGCTTTTGCCTTCGGCGATGAGCTGGAGCTGAATCAGTTCGATGGATTACCCTTTTCCTCGCGTTACTATAAATTACTGGCAGAGAGGAAGACTCTGACGGTGTGGAGGGTCAGGCAGGAGTTCGGAGATGCTTTGGAGAACAACCAGCTGCTGATTGTGTCCGGATCCGCAAAGACTGGCAGGAGTACACAGGTAAGGATTTATAATATCATGCGAGGAAGAAGTTCTGTTTTATTATAGAGACATTTAGATTAATATACGCGTTTCTGTAAATCCTTCACATCCACTGTACTCTGACCTTTCAGCTTCTTTGGCGTGTTAGAATATAAGAACATATCACATATCCAGACTGTCCCTCTGTTCATTGATATTGTTATATCCTTCAGGCTGAACCCAAAAACCCAAAAACCAAAGCATGACCCATTTCCATCACTTTCATTCTCAAAGAATATACAGTACTGTGAAACAATATTGGACCCCTCCTTCAGGATTTCTTCTCTTATTGTGTATTATTTAGTTAGGTTAAATGTTCTGATACCAAAATCATCACTTTGAAAAAAGTATTCACGGCTTGATCTTAATATGTAGTGGTTCCACTTTTAAAAGCATCACCCTCAGCTAAAGTGTTCTGACATCACTGTGGTGGAATTCTGGCCCACTTTTCTTCGCAGGACCGCTTCAGTGCATCCACATTAGAGTTTAGTGAGCATGAGATGATGTTTTCAGGTCCCACCATAACATCTTAGTGGGGTCCAGACTTTGACTAGACGGCTACAGAACTCAAATTTGAGTCGATTTGAGCCACCCTGAGGTGGACTTACTCTTCCGATTGGATCATTGTTTTACTGTAGTTTAACCGACAGATGATCCGACATTCTTCGATGGAATTTTCTGGTAGAGAGATGAATTTGTGTTTCCAAGATTAATAATAAAACATTTAATTTATAACGCAATCCCAAAGTGCTACAAAGTAAAAGTAAATAAAAGCAGCAATAACAAATATAATAATAATTATATAAAAACATGACCAAAAAGCAACAATGTTAATTAAAGTTATAGATTCTGCTCAAAAGGAAAGTTTTAAGTCCTTTTTAAAATGTGTCAGTCGTCTGTGGAGCCCTCAGATGGTCAGGGAGGGCATTCCAAAGACGAGGGGCAGCAGAACAGAAGGCCCGATCACCCATGGTACTGAGCTTAGTCCGGGTAAGGAGGAGGTGGTATGAGTGGGTAGAACGGAGGGATTGTGTATTATGGGATCGTGATTATGGTGAGAGGTCCTGGTTCCGAAGCAGTAAAGAATCTCCACATCATCACACTGACTCCTCCATGTTTGATCGTAGTTCTAACGTTCTTCCAGTGGAATGCTGTGTGAAAAGGGCCCGCAGCATTTTAACCTTTCGTGTCTTCGCCTTCCTTTGAGGGGAATACAGAAGGACAGTCACTTCTGCGAAGGTTCACTATTTTTCCAAGTCATCTCCATTTATAGATAATGTGTCTCACTGTGGATCCGTGGAGTCCGTGGACATCTTTGTCACCTTTCCCAGACTGATGGCTTTCAATTACATTCTTTTGGAGTTTCTTTTGATGTGGGCATAGTGTGCTACTGGTGAGATCACGAGCCAACGTCATGCTTCTGAAAATCTATTGAAGGTCAATTGGTGTGATGATGTGACTGAACGAGGCTGGTAGTATTCAGGTCTGGTCCAGCTGGAACCAGTTTTTCATGTAGTTTGGTGATTTTTAGTTTCTGAGGAGGCCGATACAATTTTCACTCTGCTGACTAAGTGATCACATTTTGACTCATTGAAATTTCTATTAGCTAAATTTATTTTGTATCCACTCAAATTATCTTTGTTTTCTTTAAAATTTAGTCGTAATATCCGATACAGGTTACATTTAGATAAAAAAAAAAGAGAAATAGGCAAATCCTGGTTTCCAGGTTTCTGCTCAGTATTTCTACTTTCATCAACTTTTCCCCCAATTTGACCAGGACCGTTCTGTGAGCTCCCATGAACAGGCTTTCCAGCTCAGCACAGGCTGTTGTGTCCAAGCTGTGAGTGACAGTCATGTTTCACAAAGGCTGCTGCACATGGTGTTAGGGGACCTCCTGCTGCTAAGCCCTGATCCGCTGGAGCCGCCTCCTGCTGCCAAAGCAATTTTGCATTATGAGTGATAATACCATAGGATATCTCCTGCCACCGTTTGTTTTGCTGTGTGCGTCAACAAAAGGCTGTCACTCCACTCTTGAAAACCACCCTGTCATGGAGAACTGAGTAAATCTAAGTAACTGTTTGATGGAATTAAATCAAAGGATGAACAACAACGATTCTCTTTCAGATCCCTCAGTGGTGTGCAGAGTTCTGTCTGTCTGCCCGGTATCGGCACGGCATGGTGGTGTGCACACAGACCAGCAGACAGCAGGCTGTGGATCTGGCATTACATGTGGCTGATGAAATGGATGTCAACATAGGCCATGAAGTGGGCTACACCGTCCCCCTGGAGTCCTGCTGCTCCTCCGACACTGTGCTGAGGTCTGTTGACGAGCTTTGGGTCTGTGCATGTCACAGCCACATGTTGTAATCCATAAACCGTTGCTGTCGTATAGATGTTATGTCAAAAAAAATCTTATCGGAGCAGAACATTATCATCACTTCTTCGAGGTTCTTAAATGTGAGAATTATCTATCCAAGCACACATTGGGTGAAGGGCAGGGTAAAACCTAGACTAGTCGACAAAGAGTGACTAGAGTTTAAATATACTGTACCTTTTCGACCGTGGGAAGAAGCCGGAGTCCCGGGGAATGGTGGATTTGAACTCCAAATCCTTCTGCTGTGAGGCAGCTGCTACCAACTGCACTACTTTTAAAATATTTTACAATTCTAAAGATTCTACAGACCTGTAAACAGTAGCTTACCTACTCACACTTGTCTTGCTTTCATCTTGTGTTTAGAAAAAAATGGAAAATTAGCTCCCAAATGTAAAAATTTATATATGTACAAACCTCAACTAACATACCAACCATCATCCAACCAACCAGTTGACCCACCCACCAACCAATCATCAATCCATCCAACCATCCAATCAATCAATCAAAAAACTAACCAACCAAACCCCGACCAATAAATCAGCTAACCTGCTAACCAACCAATCAATCAATCAATCAACTAAGAAGAAGAAGAAGACATTATTTATCACATACAATCTTACAAGCAGTACAATCAGGCGAAATTGGTTCTCTTCATTTGACCCATCCCTGAGGGAGCACTGGGCAACCCCTTTTAACTGCCCAGGGAGCATATTGGTTGACGGTCTGGCTCAAGGACCCTACGACATGTAGACCCTGTTGGGACTCTTGCCGGCCAGCTTCCATTCGTCCGATTGGAAGACGGCTGCTCTACCCACTGCGCTGCAGACGCCCCTACCAACCGACAAACCAATCATTCAACCAACAGACCAACTAATCAGCTATCCAACCAACCAAACAATCAATCAATCAGCTAACCAACTGACCAATCAATCCTCCAACCAACTAACTAAAAAAGCAAGTACCATAATCCCCAAAGAAATGTAATGTAAAGTAAAAATATTAAGTAGCACAAAATGGAGACACTCAAGTACCGATATATACACCTCGGATTTGTTCTGTACTTGAGTAATTGGACTAATTTACTATCCACAATTGTCCCAATGATGATCTATTTAAAACAAGGTACACCGTATAATAGTGAACAAATGCATCGATTACCCTGAAGTTGTGTCTTACATCACCTGTTTGTCAGAAGGTAGATGTACTAAACCTTCACCTTTTAAAGCGTCTGATGGTTTGAATCCCTCAGGTACTGCACTGACAACATGCTGCTGAGAGAGATGATGTCGGACCCTTTTCTGGAGAGCTACGGGGTCATCATCATCGACCAGGCCCACGAGAGGACAGTCAGCACAGACCTTATGCTAGGTCTCCTTAAAGACATCCTGCTGCAGAGGCCTGAGCTCAGAGTGGTGGTCCTCACCATCCCACCGATGACTGACAAACTGCTTAGCCACTACGGCGGCGTTCCTCTCATCAGGCTGGAGGCCTCACCTCCTGCTGAGGTGGTCTACAGCAGCGGCAGCAAGGACTATTTCTACTCGGCACTGAGGCTCGTGCTGGAGATCCATCGAGCCAAAGAGGACGGAGATGTTGTTGTGTTTTTTGCCTCTGCTGAGGTAAGAATCTTAATTGGAACAAAGATGGCCGGTCCGACAAATGTAAGCCTATTTACCTGTGACATCTCCTGCAGGAGGTTGAGTGTGCTCGCAGCATCCTTCAGAGAGAAAGCACCAGGCTGGGGGCGGAGCTGGGCCAGATGGAACCTGTGGTCCTGTGTCCTGGTAAAGGACACCCACCAACTGTCCCAACTGTGCTCCCAGTTTGTAAGAGGTCAAGGAGGGTTTTCCTCTCTACCCAAAAGGGGGAGGATATGTGGTGGTCTTCAGAGTCTGTCTACTTTGTTGTCGACGCAGGAGTCCAGAAGACGATGGTATGTTACTTCCAACAGAACCCTAAATATTTCCCTGAATATTCAGAGACTACCATCTGTCACCACAAACAAAGTCTGGAGAGGAATGTAGGAATGAACATGTTTACAATCTGCCATCTCTAACATCTCTGGGTGACAGCAGATAAAATGACAGAGCTCAGCGGCTGAGTGGGAACGATATGTAATGGTCTGAAAATGGAGCTTAACTTGCAGCTGCAGCCAGAGATGTCAATTTTTAAAGTTTTGTTTGATGAAAATAAATGGAATCTCAACGTCTGAGAGATAAACCCCATGAAACGCGGAAGCATTTTCACAAAACTAAGACTATGCGTTCGTCAAGCAAGGTTTTATCCCAGGAAATGCCCCAATCCCCTGCATTGTACAAGCAATTCCCTTGATTGAACTCTTCTAATTAAATATTTTTTCCGAAAAACAGGGTTGTTTTTTCAAAACAGATCCCCCTACTGAGTAAGATATGAACTATTAGAGTGAAACATCTAAACAGAATAGATGTCTTGGACTTGATTCATATGCACCGAATTCAGACTGAATTGGACCGACGGTAGAAAAGTTCTCCTAGTGTCAGAAATATGTAACATAGCTTACCCAAAACTGGACCACAGTAGATGAAGGTAAGCTTCTGGGCTTACATCAGACATTAATATCTAACCAATCATCAGTTAAAATGCTTTGATGCCTGATTAGGACATATCTGATGAAAACGCATTGACTGGTCAAAGGGGATCTGAAAATAAAGAGCAAACAGAAACACTTGATTTCCACACTAGATACTAGTTTACTATACTTTTTAACTGAAAAAGAAAATCAGAGAGTATACTTGTAATAGACATGTGATGTATTTACAAATATGTACTGCACATTAGAGGTGCTTTTTGTTGTGCAGAGAATTTTATGAATTTCATTTGTTTATATTGAAACATTTTTGTCAGATATGCAATAATAATGATGGTATTTTATAAGGAGGTATGGAGTGTTAGAGTTGTACAGGATATGCATGAGAGCAGCTTGGCAGCAGCAGGGTTTGCAGTCGGGGTGACAGATGGGTTCAAGGTGGAGGTGGGACTGCACCAAGGATCGCCTCTGAACCCCTTCTTGTTTGCCATGGCTGTCGGATGAGGTCAGGCAGGAGTCTCCATGGACAATGTTTTTTTTTACAGATGAGATTGTGATCTGTAATGGGGCATTGTGGAAGAAAACCTGGAGAGGTGGAGGTATGAAGGTCAGCCACAACAAGTCAGAATACATGTGTGTAAATGAAAGGGAGACTGGTGGAATGGTGAGGATGAAGGAACAGAGGGGAAGAAGGGTGCAAGAGTTATCTGTGACAGAAGAATATCAGCAGGAGTGAAGGGAAAAGTTTAAAAGATCGAAGTGACAGCAGCTCGGCTCGGCCCCCCATGGTTGATGGGAGGCAGAGCTGAGAATGTTCGGATTCTCTCTGGGAGTAAGGAGTACGGACAGGATTACGAACCAGCCCATTAGAGGGACAGCCCAAAGGAGGGATAGTGGATCTATTTGTAAAAGGATGCTGGAGGTGGCAGGTAGGAGAAAAAGGGGAAGAACAAACAGGAGGTTTGCTTCGGGTGTGAGAGAGGACATGCAGTTGGTTGGTGTAACATAGGAAGATGCAGAGGACAGGACAAGTAAAGTAACAGATGATCCGCTGTGGCGACCTCTGAAGGGAACAGCTCAAAAAAGAAGAAGAGGGAGGGACAACTTGTGTAACTTTTTCTTCACTGTGCTACCTCAGTGAAATGCACCCGTGGTGGGAAACCCTGGGTTTTTCACTCTTGTTTGTTTTTTTGTAGGTGTACCAACCAAGAATAAGAGCTCACTCAGAAGTGCTTCGGCCCATCAGTCGATGTCAGGCAGACCTACGTAGGCAGCTGTCTGGGCCAACAGGTATGTTTGCTCACCGCTGAGAGGAGCATCATAATCAATCAAACCATGAATTTACTGATTTATTTCCATCTATTTCCCAGGTAAATTATTCTGCCTGTATCCAGAGGACAGCCAGCGTCCTGCAGAGCCCTCCCCACAGATCTTGGAGTCCAACATTACATCGACAGTCCTTTTCCTGAAACGGATTGAGATCGCTGGCCTGGGCCAGTGCAATTTCATCGACAGACCCGGTTAGCCTGTTAGGGTTTCATGCTAACACGGTTCCCACACACGCAATCTCCCTCCCTGCCTGAGAGGTTTCTGTGGAAGTTTTTTTCTGGCTAGAGGAAGTACAGATGAATTTGCCCTGTGCGGCTTTTTGGAGCCCAGTCAGCCGTGCTTTAGCCGAGTTGACAGGACCCCGCTACTAACTATTGTGTGCTCTCTGACCCACCCAAACATGAAGAGAGCAGGCTAACGGAGGCCAGCTCATTAATGATTATACAACTCATTCCCTAATGAGACTCATGTCTCATTAGGGAAGCACCAGACGAGTACAATCAATGGCGTTTCAGGCCAAATTTACAGTAATATCTCTGTATTGCAGAATTTGGCGGTGGGATTTATTTACCCCGATAAGCATTAATCATCATCATCATCATGCATTCTTTGATCCACAAATTCCACGCCAAATCTGTCTTTTTAGAGAGAAATTCGATAATTACAGTGAAAATGGGTGCAGTCTGTCTTTTGTTTCCTGCCCATGCATTTCAACTCTCAGCCACAATTCAGACCTTTTTTGATGCTGCCATGTGGATTTGTGGCTAAAGTTTGCAGAATCCGATGCATTTGCGTGAAACACTAAACTGTGGTACTCAGTCCCAGGTGGGAAACCACAAGGTTTTTTCTGTTTCACACTGCTGATATTTCCTTTCTTTTTCTTGCAGATCCCGAGGGTCTCATGCAGGCGTTGGAGGAGCTGGATTACCTCGCAGCTTTAGATAATGATGGCAACTTGTCTGAGATTGGCATCATAATGTCTGAAATCCCTCTGGAGCCTCAGATGGCCAAAGCGCTTCTGGCATCCTGCGAGTTTGACTGCATGAGTGAAATGCTGACGATCGCAGCGATGTTGTCAGGTTTGTGCGTGGCGTGTGTTAAATCATCAGATGAAATTAACTCAATGAGTAGATTCAGCAGGTGGACGTGATCACAGCTCGTACAAAGCTGCAGGTTCTCTCAGACACTGAAGCAGATGGTCTTTAGTGAAAGTCTTTTGTTTTTTCTCACTGATGCTGACCTCTTTGTTCCCCTGGTTTTTAGCGCCAAGCTGCTTCCTGGAGCCTCCTGCTGGTATGACCCACGAGGCCGTCCAGTGTCACAGAAAATTCCAGCACCCTGAAGGGGATCACTTCACCCTCATAAACATCTACAACGCCTTCAAACAGAGCCAGAGGGAACAATGTAAGACACAGCTTGTAAACAGATAACGGTCTGTTCTTCAATAAGGTGGTTCATTTTGAACATGTGAGGCTTACAGAACACTTACAGACACAACCAACTCTTGTGAGCTTTTCTGTATATCACTGAGAAGACTCCAATCCCCTGCTTTGTGTAAGCAATTCCCCTGATTGAGCTCCTCAAAATAAATGTGAAGTTACAGTTACATCTGAAAAACAGTGTTTTTGTGAAAAAGCTCTCCCTAGTGAGTAAAATAAGAATGATTAGACTGAAGTATGACATATTCAAGATAGATCTCCTCATGTGGATTCATTCATAGGCACCATATTTTCACTAAATCGGTCCAACGGTTAAGAAGTTATGTCCGAAAAACAGTATTTTTCATATTTAAAAATAAAGCTTCCTCTAGTGAGTAAAATATGAACTACTGGAGTAAAATATGAAATATAATACATAGATTTCCTTGAGTTGATTCATATGCCCCAATTCTGAAGAAATCGGATTGAGAAATTATGGACTGAAAACCTTTGGAGATAAAGCTATAAAAATATGTGCTGAAGAGTCCATAATATCCCCACTTTTTGGGGATATAATGACATTAGAGCTTTTCTAAATAAGTTAAGTGGAAGATAGCCTGTTTGTGTACATCATGTTAATTAATTAAAATAAAATAGACTCATACAGAGTGTGTAAATGCATAAACTTAGAAGAAGTCCTGATAGAAAGTTCTTAAAAACAAGCTGAAAAATGAAAGACCATTGTGATCAGGTAATTATGTTCACTGTTCAAAGTACATTTGCAAAAAGGAACAGTTGACTCTAAAAGGAAACTTCTGTCTGCTTACTCTCCTTAGGTGAATTTTCTTAGTATTCTGCTCATCAGTTCACATGGATTTGGACTTATTTTAAAAATGTAAATACATTTGACTTAAAAGATGCCACATTTTTTCAGATAGATTATTCACTTTAACCTCTATGCTAAAAGTATTAGCATACATCCCATATGTGGTGTGCGAGTAGTTTAAACATATTGTGAGTTCTCCTTGATCATTTATAGATCTTTGTAGATGCGGAGACCCAGTGTTTGGATTTACACAGAGAATTATACTGTAGGAACGTTAAGGTATTAATGTTTTAAATAAATATTATTTAGTTAATGCTACAAAGGTGTTTTTGCCCAGAAGCTCCAGAAATGTTCAGGCTGATTCATACTTTCTCTACGTGTGACACTAAGGGTGTCTGTTAAGAGTTTGTGTACTTCACTGCATCTGCTATGGTGGCATTGTGGCAACTCATCCACTAGAGGGCAGTGAAGGGTGAAAAGAATAAGCAACAATGAAAATGTCAAGAGTAGAGGAAGTTGTGATAATCTACTAAGTAAATAAAAACAGCCATTGTCTGAGGCCATTAAATGCATCGTGGCAAAGATGGAGAGTTGTTTTTTTTCACTCAAACATTAATAAATATCTTCTCAAAGGAGATCTCTGATAGATGTCTCTGTGTCTTGCTACATCCATTCCTGCACTGCCATTAAAAATTTCTAGTGGTGCATTTTATAACATAATGTTTAAACACAAACAGGTCACATTAACCTTTAATTAAGCATTTGAAAAATGTTGTCATTTTTTTAACCTTCTATAAACTGTTAGCAGTTAGGGATTAAAAATTAAATAAAAATGTAATTTAATTGTTTTACACACTTGGAATTCATCCAAGATGATAATTGTTTAAATGTGTTTTATAGTAATACTTTATCTATTTAGCAATCAGCCATAGCATTATAACCACCGGTCTAATATTCTGTAGGTCCACTCTTTTCACCAAAAACAGCTTAGCATGGACTTAAGCAAACCTCTGAAGATGCTGTGGCACCAAGGCATTGGCAGACAGTCCTGCAAACTGTGAGGTGGAGCCTCCATGCATTGGGCTTGAGATCTGAGGAATTGGAAGGCCAAGTCAACACTTTAGCCTTTCCTGAAAAGTTTTTGGGCCTTGAGCAGAAATAAGCCTTTCACCGGTTCACCGGTTGTCCTTGCTTAGGCCACTTTATACTACACAACAGGAACGCCCAACAAGACCTGGATTGGTAGCGATAATCTGTACCAGTGGTTTTCCATCTGAAATTAGAACCTTAACAAATTTGCCTAGATTCTTTGGCCTTTCCATTTTTCCTGCTTCCAACACATCAACTTAAGGACAAAATGTTCATGACCTGCATCAAATATCCCACACCAAATGTCAAATACGGCTGATTGATGTTTTATTGAATGTCCATGCATGCCTTAACAAACGTCTTCACTTTGTTTCAGACATGAGTGCTGAAAAGTGGTGCCAGGACTATTTCCTGAACCACTCCGCCCTGAAGATGGCTGAGGCCATCCGATCAGAGCTGACTGACACCCTGAATAGGATCGAGCTTCCCATCTCTGATCCCTCCTTCGGGACTAAGACCAACACCCACAACATCAAACGAGCTCTGCTGGCTGGCTTCTTCATGCAGGCACGTGGTAAAAGAAATGTCAACATTAATGATTCTGAATTAGCCTCCAGACTTTCATCTGAAGTCTGCGGTTTCTTTCTATTTTTAGATTGCTCGGGATGTGGACGGATCGGGAAACTACTTCATTCTGACGCACAAGCATGTGGCCCTCGTGCACCCCCTCTCTTGCTACGGGGCTCAGTCACACAAGATGGGGCTACCAGAGTGGGTTATTTTCCACGACTACACCCTCTCAGAAACCAACTGCATGAGAACAGTCTCTGAGATTTCTCCTCAGGTGTAAGTCACTGTCAGATATGTCGTATAGAATAAGATGTGTTTATACCAATGTGAATTTACAGGGCTGTTATTTAGTTTGCTTCACTGAAACTACTTTAAAAAGTTTGTAGTAGTTTGAACCTACTTGAAATCACAACACTAACTTGATAGAATTGGAAAGCATATGGCTTTTTGCATGGGAATACAAAACAACGAAAGAAGAGATGGCGATGATGCAGATATTCTGCTGATCGTGAGTACCTGATGAATCTCTTAAGTGTTTGCTCCTCCAGACCAAGATAGATAGATAGATATAAAAAATTAGCACTGAAATCGACAATACAAAATATTTTCACAGCAGAGGATACAACTGTACACGTGCATAATGAAGCCTAAAAAAATTAATTGTAAAGATTGTACGAAGTACTCTAATATGGTAAATTAATAATATTAAACCGGATACGCTGTGTATTTTTTTGGGGTTATTTTCCATTTTACAAATAGTTCATTTATTTATCTTAAAGGATAACTTTCTCAACCCACAAAGAGACACTTAGTCCTTCCATTCCTTCAATTTATCAAAAATATTGCTGCCACATGGAAACACAAAAGGAATGACAAACTGTAATCTGTCACAGACTCAATGAGGAACTATTTGCTATTTCAATCCAAGTAAAGAATAAGTAACTCAAATCTGTACTTTAGTAGAGTACTTTATTAAATGTACTTAGTTACTTCCACCACTGCTGGACTGATATGAATTGAAACTGATATGCGGAAGAAGCTGCAGACACCAGATCGAACACCACATGAACACACTCTCCAATCCGTTTCATGCGAAAGTTCTTCTTAATTCTGCAAGATTTCCAAATCTGATCTGAGCAAATAATCTGACGTGAACACTCAGCCTCAACAAACCTTTAAAATGTAATCTTTGCTTCTTTTGTCTGTCATTTTAGGTTTATTCAAATTGCACCGCTCTACTTCTTTTACAACCTGCCCTCGAGCGAGAGCAAAGACATCCTGCAAGACATGCTGGACCCAGACGGATGCAGAAAACGTGCAGACGACAAGCAGGAAGCAGACGTGGGCGGTGCAGCTGCTCCGCAGTCGAACGACAGATGTGTGATTCAATGACGTGAATCATTTATGTGAAAATGTGGTCTGTGATATTATCGTCATATGCTTTTATGCCTGTAAATGGACTGTAATATTATCAGACAGCTGGATTGATTTTGACCGGACACAGACTGACATGCCACAAAAAGGTAAATCATACACTCCCTTTATCGGTCCTGCATGAGTAAGAGCCAGTGTGTCCGTTGTTGTGAGTGCTAGCGTCTTAATGAAGTTAGTCTCCCGATTCTGCTTCTCCCCTTAAACGCCATCGGTGGGAATCCAAGTATCCTGATGGGCATTTAGATTTACAGACTCTGATGATCAGCAGAGAAGCTGCAGGTGGATGGAGTCTGTCACAGTTAAAGGGAGAAAGGAAGTAAATCCCATCACACCTCTGGTGACTGTCAGATGCAGGTTCAAAGACACTCATCAGAGCTGATATTAAAAGCCGTGCTGCTGATGGCTTTAACTCTTTAATGTCCTCACCGCACAAGAAAATATATGGAAAAATAATTTGCACATTTCTTTTCTTTGGAGTTTCCTTCTACTTATTTCATCAAGAGTAGGACTCTCTGAACAGCCATGGTGAATGCCTCCTCCTCGATGACACCTTTGGCCCGTGGTGTCCTCCAGGGCTCCATCCTTGGCCCTTCACTCTTAAGCATATACTGTGCTACATGCTGCCAATGGGTTATATTATGAAAGTGTTTAGTCAAGAGGTGCACATTTTTAGATATCGAATTGTGTGCTCAACAAATCACTGGATCAGGACATTGAAGGGTTAAAAACAGGTGTGAATGACCCACGATGGATTTGGGATGCACTCAAGAGCTGATCACTCTAATCAGTTACAATTTGTGTAATTTTAAGCTCTGAAAAAGTCGAAACTATGGTAAATTGCGGTGATAAATTATGCATTTCACAAAGAAAGTCTACTCCATGTCCAAGCTGTTTGAACACACTGCTTTAACCTTTTCAACGACATTCCCAAAGAAGACGGTATTCAGAAATGGAACAGAATTGCTTATCACTGCAGATGAATGTGCTCATGGGTCTGTAGTAAGTCTTTGGAGGTTGTGATCAGAGGCTATCTGCCCTGAGCTGCAGCAGGAAACGCCTTGATTTTTCTTTTCAGGAAGTTTCATTGTGGTCTTTAACCCTACTGCATTCTCTCATGTAGTCATCCAGAATAACATTCATCGGCCATATGTATGGTAGCTGCAAGTGGCCTTTATTAATACCAGGTCATGACAGGCTGAAAGAGTTGAACACTGGATAAATGTAAATGCCTCTAAAGATGTGTCATGGTATTCCTTTCTCTTTCGTTAGTTTTAAAAACTAACATTCATTCAAAGGCTGCCAGAAAAAGAAGTCTGTCAACACTTGCATAGATATTATACTTATCAGTGGCACGAATTAAAGTATTATTGGAAAACTTTTTATTTTGTGAAATTTGGTTTTAATAATACATTTAATTTATAATGCATGATACTGTAGTTTCACCAATCAGTAATTTCACTCCATCTCTTCAATCTGGACTCTAAAATCATGAATCAATGGTCGCTACTGCAACATACTGTTTCTCATGTTCCAATGTCTGGTTTCATAATCTTGTAATAAAAGTGTGTAACAAAACATAATTTTTCTATTCATTTTCACATCAAACTAAATAGATTTTCGTCCTCAGGAAGCTGCAGAATCGACATGGTGGTAGGGCAGCAGTTTTAGGCAAAAAATGTTGCAGTGACCTGAACAAAATTTCAAGGTCTTACAAAATGCAGTTTAATATCTAATGTTCGCCATCGTGATATCACCACTTCCTGCATGGACTGATTTCTGTAGTATATGTAAACTAGAAATTTGTAAAAACTCAAACTGTTCATGTTTATAGCTCTGGCAAGACTTAACACTCACACATTGAACCGTTTCTATGAACCCAAAGGTCATACAAGGGTCATAGTTTATTCTGAGGTTCACAGAGTCAGGTGCTCTTTGAATTTGTCCATTATGGTTGGCATCCTGTCTGCTGGGATCAGCATCACTGTCCTGAAAGGTTTCATGGGAACGTCGTCGTACGACCACCTGCCGCTCAAACAGGAGTCAGTCTCTTCCTGGACCGAGTAGTGGAACTTGATGAGGGCTTGCTGTAAAAGAGAATACGGTCAAGGGTTAAAACTGCAAAAATATTTAGATTGGATTTTTGTCGTGCTTTTATTATTTAACTTTTAACAGACTTCAAATTAGAAAGAACAAAATAGTCAGTATCCCCCGCCACGGGTGTGTTTTATTTAATTATAGAGGTTATTAATGTTTCGTGTGACGTAGGTACCATCACTCACAAATAATATAATTATTTGAGTTGCCCTGATTGCAATTTTCTCTTCTCATTACGTCTGACTGGACGATCCTGATTTTGGCTGATTTCGATATTTTTCTTAAGTTTTAAAATGAGTACTATATTTTAGGTGCTCTTATTTTGAAGAATCATATTGGAAGTAAGGTTGGCCAGTATTGTGCATGTATACAAACCTGTTGAAATTAATTTACCCTCAGCGTTTCGTAAACCAATTGTATGATATTTCAAAGTAAAAAATACATTTTTGTAAGCCTCGATCAGTCCATCATATGCTTTATGTTAATTTCTTTTTTAGGGCTGGTGGCTGGCTCTGATCTACCACCAGCTTTAGCCTTTCTGCTAATGTTAGCTTATTCCAAATGACTATGTTCCTCGGGGTGACTCAATTCAAAAGTGTGTGATTAATCTTGTTGTGCCGAACGCTTTCCGGGTTGCTCCCCCGCAGCTTCTTTTGTCATTACATTTTAAAACCATCGTACCCGAGGGAAAAGACCGTCTCATGCTCTGAGGATTAAAAGATCTAGACTTTGCCGCTCGATGATCTCCATCTTCCTGCCTGCCTGTCCAACCTACCTGCCCGCCTGCCAAAATCCCTGTGCGTATGTTCCAGACACACCCTCAGGAACTGGTAGCCGACTTGTTTGCAGGTGTTACGCATAGCCTTGACATAATTTCTGTGGGATAATTGTCCTGTGCAAATGCAGCGAATGAATCAGTAAGTGTAATTTCTTAATGACACGAGGTCCTCAGGTAATACTAGTCCTGTGTGAATAGGGCATACGACGTGTTGTCATAGTTACACAGACGCTAAGCGATATTGACATGTATTGAGCTAATTAAATCACATACAAGTCCCACAATGCACTGTGCTTTGCTCCACTTCCTACCATGGCATTATAACTTGGTCCGCTTTGCTTTCACACCACACAAACCGCACCAGGGTTCACTTGGAAAGCAAACCAAGATCCCAGTTTTCAAGTGGACCAGAGTTCAATAAGCTTTCACACCTGCCCAAACGTACCGGACCCATGAAACAAACACTGATTTGTTTAAAGTGGACCAAACAGCTCAGATGTGAAAGCGACCTTAGTCTCTGCCTAGATCTCCTCGTCTTTACCTCGTAGAAGAATTCCTCCTCTGCATTGACGAACATGTACTCGTCTTTGGGCGCTCCTCTTGCCGGTATACTCTTGCTCGCCTCTTTGCAGGTCTTGCTGATCATCAGACAGTAGTGGCATTTCCCACTGGGCTTATTCGTTTTCTGAGCTTCACTCATTTCTTCCCTGGAGGACAAAAAAGATATGTCCATCAGTTTATTTTACTCCACAAGTCACTGTGATAAGACTGATTTACTTTTGACTATGAACAAGCAGGACATTTTTTTCTCGGTTCTTCAACAGGCTTGTGCTGATTGTCGTCATAACAGCAATTTCTATGTGCGACTTTTTTGTTTTGCTAGTGAAAGCCACATGGTGGTGGTAAAACCTCAAAGATTTGTATCAATAGATTCTGCTCAATTACATCATGACCCAGCAGCATTTAAAAACTTGCACAGGCACCAATATTCTAGCTTTTGTCCATCTGCAGTCTTTAAAAGAACGAGGGTTTGATCGGCTGCTAAACTTTAAACTGACACATTTAGAGGACGGAAGTGTATAATTATCTTCTCCCCAGGTGTGTTTAAATGTTTACAGACTTGTCTTGGATTGTAGTCTTTCTTCTACTTCTCTTGTCTCTAGCATACTTGCTACCATTTAAAATGGTGCAACATTTGGGTAGGGATTAACTGCCATCTACAGTTATGTGATACTATTTCATTGGTTTAAAAACAAAAGTCCATACTGCCACATCCCTACTTTCATTAAAAACTTCCATGTGGCAGATTTTTAAAGTGAAACTCGCCTATATTGATATGACATAGATTCTCTTGAAATGAAACACATTGAAATTGCTGACGGAACGAAGAACCCTTAAATGATTTTTTTATTTGAATTCTTACACAGAAGGACTCAAACAGATGCAGTTATACTAAATTAAATAGTGGCCTTGTTGACAAACTGTCACCTTAGATGTCTTCCTCTTGAATAAAAAGAATAAATCTGGTATTGTTGTAGATTTAGATGACCAGAAGCAGACGAAGTTGTATGAAATATTGCTGTAAACATTATTGGCAGTGTTGACATGATTTAGAATGGTTTTCTCCATGTGAAAGACACTTTTTGGAAGACAAAAGGTAGAAAACTGAAACTCACAGGAGATGTTTGTAGAGTGGGAGTGCGATCTGTGGAGGCACGTTGATGAATCGTTCACTCAGCAGCAGCCCAACAGGCTTGCTGGTGTCATTGAGGATCTGCTCTAGCTGTTCTGCCACGCTGTGTGTGGTGTTCTTCTCACAGTGATCTATGATCAGCTCCTTAATCTCCTCCACGCACTGGACCCCCTGTCCAAAACAACACACACATTAAGCATCACATGCCAAAATAGCCATTAGGTAAATAGTTGATAAGGTTAGGGTTGCTGCCAGCGGACCTTTCTCTCTGTAAGATTGAGCATGGTGGTGATGCCAAACACTTCATCCGGGTCGTCATCGTCGCTGTCTTCGGGCACCTCAGCTTGCTGGAATGACGTGAAGGGACGAGTGAATACATATTAGATCTGAATCTGCTAACATGTGGCATGAGATCAAACTACTAAAAAAAAGAAACTCACCTTGACGACGGTACCAACATGATTCTGCTGAATGATGATGTCTGTGATCTCTGATGTATTAACATGAGCCTTCAGGAAGAGCTGTATGCAGACACAGGATGACAGTAAGGCCTTGCTTGACCAGCACACAAAAATCAGCCTCAACATTATAACCAACCGCAAACCTAAAGAGGTCTGATATGTTGAAGTATGGACTCCACAAGACCTTTGGAGGTGTAGCACCAAGACATTAGCGGCAGATCCTTAAGTTGTAAATTGGTGCGTCCATGGATCGGACTTGTTTGTCCATCACGTCATACAAACGCTCGACTAGATTGAGATCTGGGAAATTTAAAGGCCATATCAAGACCAAACGGTTGAAAGTATTCTTCAAATTATTCCTGAACCATTTTTGCCATGTGGCAGCATACACTATGATAACAGAGAACACTTCATTTAGGGAATTCCAATATCCAGATGAACAATTAGGATCCTAGGTTTGACTAACTTGCAAAAAAATCAAATTTAAGGACAAAATGTTCACTTGCTGCTTAGTACTAACCCACCCACCGACAAGAGGCCAATGTAACAATTATTAATGTTATTCTGCCTTCACCTGTCAATGGTAAAACTGGTATGGGTGATAGCAGTACATTTCCATGCAAAATATGAACATTGTACAATACCTGTTGTAACAGTTTCTTGATGCCATTGAAGTCGTTTTTTGAAATGGGGTGGCCTTCAAATTGTACATCGACCACCTGGATGTGAAATAATAAAGTAGAGAGCAATCAGAAACAGAAACCTTTTTGAAAGGTTCGATGCATTTCTCTTTAATTCAGTATTTCATTGCTTTTTGATGTAATTTATTCATGAGTTACATTAGTTTCACTCAAATGGAATTCTGAAGTACATAGCAATACATATATGTTAAATAAAGTTGCTATTGAGTAGGGCTAAGATAAAGTAATTATATATATTACGTTCCAGCTAATCTTGCGGGAATGGATGTAATCTTATCTTTAGCCTATGGCTAATTAGTTGTTAGCTGACTACCTGGTTAGCATGGTCTTGCTAATACATTCGAAGGCATATTTTACCTCATTCATTTCCTCTTCTTCCGATGTTCCGCTGTCCTCCTCCCCGGAATCCTCCTCATCCTCCGAATTCTCATCTGAGCTGTTCTCCGTTTCTTTTGGATTTTCATCTAAACCTACGGCTCTCCTCTTCGCTGAAGACGCCATGCTGCAAACAAGTAACACGTGTGTTAACCAAGTGGGCTGGGCATAGCTTCAGCTTTCTGTTCTGTATAGGAAGCTGGAATTCGGAAGCCGTCATTTTGGCTCCACCAATAACTGACATCTACGAACGGTATCTACCGTCGGAGCCGCGATGGTGGCTAGTCGCTCGTACTCAAAATAGAATAAACCATTTTACAAAGGGCGTTATTGGTGTTTAAAATCTGTCTATACTAAAATTAAGCTGTTATGAATCGGTATTCATTTTAGATCTCTATATTACTCATTTTAAGTGTTAGGTAATGGGGTGTAATTTGTTGCATATCACTTGTTTTTTAGATTTTATTCGAATATTCAATACTATTTCTCCCTGTCTTCATTGAGACTGAAGTGGTCATGTGCTCAACGGCCGGAACAAGTCAAGGTACATGGATCTCGTTCTTATATTGTATTTTTTAAATTAATACTTGAAATACTAATCATATATATTACAATATATAAGAATCCTGTTGTCACCATTCTTTTAACGGTCAGGTTCCTGTTGGCTACATTTGCTGTAGCTGCACTTTCAATCCAGTGTGTCTTGCCAATGTAAACAATAACAGACATGAGCCGTGTTTCATCTATCACGTTATTGCTTCTTATTGCTCCTCAAGCGATCTTGACTCAACCGTTATCGGGAGGCTGCATATGTTAGTTTGAGGGTGTAGCTTAGCTTGCTGTGCACACACCCGTTCTCCTCTATGTTACTGCAGTTTATACCTTCTGTATTTGACAGCAACCTTCACCCACCGCCAATTTCCTTCTCTTGTATTCTCTCTTATTTATTTTATCAACATAGTGTTTTAACGTGTTCGTCAAGATGCATGTGCTGCTTCTCAAAGAGCCAAGAGATGCAGAGTCTGAACCTGATCCTTATATTAAGGTAAATGCACTTTCTAGAAATATATTTGTTTTAAGCTGTTGACATTGCAACTGACTCGACCTTTTTTTTAAAAATTCTTTCAATTCCTTATTCTTGCACAGGAACTGGCATCACATGGTCATAAAGCAACTTTAATTCCAGTGCTGTCTTTTAAGTTTGTCTCATTAAACACCCTGACCGATAAGGTATATCACATTGTGACAGATCATAATGCTTTATTCATGTATTTTTATATTTATTACATCGTGCATAATTTTTAAAATGTATTCCCCCCTCAGCTTTTTCAACCAGAAAAACATGGAGGTCTTGTATTTACCAGTCCAAGAGCGGTGGAAGCTGTGAAGATGTGCTTAGAAGCAGACGAGAGAAGAGAAGGTGAGAGGAGTCAACAGAATTGTTGTACCCTAACCACTTGATGACTGTGATCTCTACTATCCCTACAGTTGGAATCAAAATGATTCAACCCCATTGTATGTTCAGCTTATTGAAAAAAAAAAATACAGTATGTATCAGCTGTTGTAAGAAAATAATCTAATTAGAACAATTTAAACATTTAAGTGCAACAGATGTTTTCAACATTAAAAATAAAATAAAATTTGTAATTAGATGTTAAGACATAGTGCCAACCTGCATAGATTTACTTTAACAGTAGTTCTTTTTCATGTAAAGCCTAAATTTACATCAAGGCTTCGAGCCTTGTTTCAAGATGTATTCCACTGCTGGCTTATTAGCACTAGAAAGGTATTCTCCTGTATGTTAGGAACCATCTAGATCAGGGGGGTCAAACTCAATCGCAGAGGGGGAAAATAATTAACGATGGAGTCCACATCGAGGCCCGATCAGGACTCAAACTGGCCGTTTTTATAATGACAATTTTATTCTTATTTTATAGAATTCTGAACAAACTAACGGAATGGAAAATAATCAAATAACAGATTAAATTCAAAATATATTAGCATGACAGTTTTTCTGTCCCCCTCTCTATCAGCAGAGTTTCACAGAGTAATTTCCAATGAAAGGTTTTTATTCACAGGCGTCAAAAACAAGCAGAAAGCCACATTTTAGTTAGTTAATTTAAAAATGACATCTGAAATCAATCGGTTTTAAATATCAACAAAAAAGAATTATAAATGTCCTTTGGTAAATGGCTGGACTAATTCAGCCACTTCAGACTTCTGTCACAATAAAACCGTAAAAGTAGAATCAATCGAGTGCATTAAGAGCCTAACGGTGTATTTCACATTAAATGTGAACATCTTCATGTGTTTTCTTGTTTTTAACGCAGCAGCACTGAAACATGGTGAACGGTCGAGGACGTGAAGGCACCTCACCAATTAATTAGAACGATCGTTCGATTTACTAATACGTGCGAGCGACTTACTAATACGTTTAAAAGTTGTTTTAAAAATATATATATATTTATCAACTATATCTCCTCCCGTTCTCCGTAGCATCTGCTCTACAGATTAGCCTAATAGTAGTCAGAGTAACTGGATGACCCCTGATGTCTGACTACACTGGAGCAGGAAGAAGCGCTGGCGCTATTGACTGACGTGCCGGTCTATCGCATTGCACTCTGGGATTTGTAGTATCTGGTTTTTGTACTGCACACCAGAGGGCCAGTTATTATACAAGTTGAATATTGTCACACGCCTTGAGTTGACACGTCTGATCTAGATATTACACATAAGTTTTGGAATGCTGTTATGTGGAGTGATTAAACAAAACCAGAACTTTTGGAACCCACCGATCAGTAGTTTATCTGCAGAACGAGAGGTGAAGCACATGCTGAAGAGAAAAGCAAAACTACAGTGAAGCATGGCTTTGGCTCAGTGATGCTCTTGGGCTGCTTTGCTTCCTAAGGCACTGGCAAACTGCAGCGTGTAGAAGGTAAAATGGATTTAATCAAGTATCAAGAGATCCTATAGGAATCACTTCCCCATCTGTGAGAATTCTGAGTCATTTGACAGTTAATTACAACAGACCATGGCTTGGTTTCTGAAGAAGAACTGGAAAATACTAGAGAGGCTGTTAAAGACGACGTTGAAAGAAGATGTTGATTTGAATCCAATGGAATATTTCTGATGGGACTTGAAGAAGGGAGTGGCAGCACATAAACCCAGGAATATTGCAGAACTGAAGGCCTTTGCCCATGAGGAAAGGGATAAGATTCTCCTGGAACGCTGCCAGTAGCTGGTGTTTGGCTATACATCACATTTGAAGAAGGTCATAGCAGCAGAAGGGTCTCTACAAAGTACTAGAGATACTTTTTATCAAGAGTTGAATCATTTAGAGACTGCAATAGTGAGTGGATAAACTTATAATATCTGTTGTATTGAGCTATTTAATTCTTTTGGTGTGATATTGATATTGCAGGCATTGGTAAATTATCTATCTTGCAAATAAACCTATTTGAAAATTGGGGTTAAATACTTTTGCCCCCAACTCTATTTATAAGTGTTTAAGTGCTGTGAGTTCAAACATAATCCATGATTAAATGTTATCCCTGTCCTAATGATTATTTCAGAATGGAACAGTTCTGTGAAAGACAGGTGGAACACCAAGTCAATCTATGTGGTTGGGAAGGCCACTGCTGCATTAGGTGAGATATTGTGAAATACAGAACTCTCTCTCTCTCTCTCTCTCTCTCTCTCTCTCTCTCTCTCTCTCTCTCTCTCTCTCTCTCTCTCTCTCTCTCTCTCTCTCTCTCTCTCTCTCTCTGTGTGTGTTTTATAATACCTTGCTCTCCTGGTTCTAGAAGTGTGTGGAAGGCACCTGGTTTGTGGTGACAGGGGAGTGTGAAGTGATGTCACTGTCTTCAGGCATTTGCAAATAGGTTCAACACAAGCGACAGTTTGCTGAGACAGCTAATATTTGTTCTTCAGAAAAACAAGCAGGTGCATGTTCCTTCCTGTCAGGTGGTTTCAGCCCATCTCTTTGTAGTCTATGTGTTTGTAAGTCATGTTGCTGCTTGGCATCTGAATTATTCAGTATTAAATAGATATGTTTTAATCATTCATCTTTTTATTCATTTTTTCCTTCTCAGTACGAAACCTTGGTCTGAATCCTTTAGGCGAGGACTCCGGGACAGCAGAGGTCCTGTCCAGTGTTATCATTGAAAGTACGGTTTTATTCACAGCATGGTTTCACAGTTATTGTATGATCATTCTCATGACTCACATGACATTATACTTTTTCCCCGTCAAAGGAGAGGACACAAATAATCCACCACTTTTTTTCCCCTGTGGTTCCATTAAAAGAGAGGTCTTACCTACGGCCTTAAGAGATAATGGTAAGAGTTTTCCCTCGCTGTGCCTCGCGATTACAAGTTAAGAAGATGAAAGCGCCTCTGGGGTTTTCATCTATTATAAAGTAATAATTGGGCTACCTTCATCACCCTAGGGATGTGTTTCTCTCTTTCCAGGCGTTGCCCTAGAGACGCTGACTGTCTATCAAACAGCGGAACATCCAGATCTGGAAAAGAATGTTAAAAACCATTTCACAGAGCAGGTAAAACTTTAACTTTAACTTTATTTGTCTTAGTGTTGAATGCATCTAAGACATGTTCAGGATGCATTTTTTTATACATTTTCCATGTACAAAAATAAATGTGCCTCATCCTAATTTTTACCTGTCACAGTTCAACTTTTAACCATGGAAACGATTGGAATAAACATAGAACGATAAAAGTTCCTAAATAGCAAAAGACACCGATTCAGCACTTTGTTTTTATGCGTAGAAAGATTTGATGAAAATGTATTGATCAATATCTAAGTTCTGCCCTGAAAATGAAACCAGCCATGAGTTTATTCATATACATATTTGTCCATGGTTTTACACAGAGCTCACGGATATCTACAAATAAAATCAGCGGAGAAGCCATTCTTTAAACGAAACCCATAAATGTCTAAGAAAATGGAAAAAAGTAAAATGGGAAAGTAAAAGAAGTCATGATGTATTTAATGACCTTACAGACCTTACGTCATTGCCTCTGATTTTGACACGTTTGACTTACTACATACGTTACCACAACCTCCTCATGACACGACGATGACCTCTCACACAACCCACCACAGAAAGAACTATGTGATTTCAAGCCAATCAGAGGTAAAATGAAATGTAGCTCAAAAACGAACCAGTGCAACATTAATGCTGGTGAAACTGCCCAATTCAACTCCTACTGACCGTAAGCGGTCAGTTGAGACACATTGAAATGCAGGATGGATGCGTGGCTTCTTTAACTGAACGTTGTGTTCACTGTCTGTGTATTTCCAGGGCACTCCTGCCGCTGTAGCCTTCTTCAGTCCGTCAGGAGTGAAGTTTTGCCTGGAAGTGGTACGGAGGCTGTCGGGTGAGCAGCTGACTCAGATAAAGGTACATCCTCCTCATAATGACACATAGACAATTCATGATACTGCAGTACCTGAGGTCCAGTGTCACTGACGGTCACTTCTCCAGTTTGCAGCCATCGGGCCGACGACACGAGACGCCATGACAGCAGAAGGTTTGTGTGTCAGCTGTACTGCAGAAAAGCCGACAGCTGAACATCTCGCAGCAGCGATCGCCAAAGCTCTACACTAGCCACCCACAGGAAGTCCACCCACTCTATCTTCACTGTGTCTATACTCTGCATCTTTATCCCCCGACACGACCAAATGAGGAGAGACTATAGGAATGGGGTGTCTACTAGGTTTCATTTCCGAGCATAACTTGCATAACTGTATGTTTTCATGAAACCTGCTTCAAACATACAGTTATGCACCGGACGTCTGGACATGTGTCATCCATAGAATCTCAATGCTGGCAGGCTTTTGCGTCACTAAGTCACACAGATTTCTTGCCCGGGGTATGTACTTTTCATACATTTGAATTATTCGCCAATTTATGTCTACACACGGCTTTTCATTGATGTTCCATGTAAAGAGTCCTGTTGTTCCCAACACACCATTAGGCTCATTCTGGAGGTTGTTTCCTTTCCTGGAGTAAGTCTATTTAATGACAAACAGGTACTCGGGGGGTATTCTGCTTCTGCAAAATCTGTTCAACATTTTTTCTTCATGTGTGTCACCCATCCTGGAGGACTGTAGAGGTGAAGCCCTTTTTTTTAAATGTATTTCCTAATGATGCAAGTGGAATTTTCTCTGATATTTGCTAATGATTTTTTTCAATGAAAAGCATTGTTGGCGGGGGATCCTGAATGTTTCATGATGTGTATACTTGTTGTCATTTGTCTGTTTGGCTTTGCTGTTCTTCCTGTGTGTCATTTATGAACATCAGCTAATTTGCACTCAGCGAAATCGTGGCGGAATATCCTTAAAAAGAATTAAAAATATTATTCTAAATCTATTTATTATGTTGCATAAGTAGCATTTGTTTTTTGAAAATAAACTTGGATCAGTGCGATGAAATGGAAGGTTTTTCTCAGATTTTATTCTAAAGTGTGTGCGTGTTTGTGTGTTTGGTTGAAAACAGGTGTTTGTAGAGGTCACGGCCTTCCTGAACTGTTATTGTCCTCATGAATGTGGAGGTTTCTAACAGGCCATTTAAAACCGATGAAGCACGTGTGACACATCCTCGCGGTTCACTCGGATTGAGCAGCAGACAGTAGAGAAGGGTTTACTCTTCACATGAAGATGGGAGAGTTGCACCTTCAGACGGCTGTGGACACTCTGCCTTATAAGGCCCGGTCCGGTGTATGGCTTCACCTCAGAGTCTTACTTCACTTGTACATTGTCACACGAGTTCACCGGCGCCACGATGCTGACTTTGATCCAGCGGATAGCTTTAATTATTATTTGGACGAGCATCGGCTCAGCTGATGCAGAGAAACTTTTCCATAAACGGGATCATTCTGATGTGCAGTCCACAACTCACCAGGCCCAGAGCATAACGGACGACAACGGCGCAGAGGTAAGTCACCTGTTTTCCTGTGGACAGCACTCCGGACCAGTGGTGGCAAAAGTACATTCTTACATTCTTACATTCTCTACATTCAGAAGTACAGTTGTTTCAAAAAGGTGACTGTTAAAAGTAAAATCATTCAACCTTTTTACAGAAGAATGTATGAAAGTAAAAATTATCAGTATGAAAACAGTATGAAAGAAAAAAGTTATGGTACGAAAGTATAAAAATTGTTAATAGGAGTAGTATTTAAATATAAAAGTACAAAGGGAGTAAAATTAAAGTTTTTTTTTTTTAAATGTGTAAAAAGGGGTTTGAAAATTTAAAAAATATCAAAGTAAATCAAGCAATTATGATAGTGAGAAAATATGAAAGTAAAAACTTGCAATATAAATGTTAAACATAAAATTAAAAAGTAGTATCAAAGTAAAAAAATCATGAAAGAAAAAAGGCATGAAAATAGAAAGCGATATACATTTTTTGAAATATACAAGTAATTAGTAGCGTGAAAGATAAAAAGTATGAAAGTAAATAGGAGACGTATCAAAATGAAAAAAGAAGTTTAAAGCAGCCAAGAAAAGTAAAAAATCATGAAGGCCATAAAGTATAAAAATAAAAAGACCTGAAAGTAAAAAGTATAAAAGTAATTAGGACCGGAAATTTAAAAAAAAGTAAAAGTATGGAGGAGTAGTATGAAAGTCAGAAGCATAAAATTACGAAGTGTTAAAAGAACAGCAGGAAGGAGTTCAAAGTAAAGTTATTCATGTTAGAATGTAAGGAATAACGGCAAAAAGTAGAATAAATTCTCCAGTCAAATTCTGATACTTGAAAATTCTACTTAAGCACTGTAACAAGGTATTTGTACTTAGTTACTTCTCACCTCTGCTCAGGACCAAGTACTGGACCAGGGGTGTCATCGTTGCTTCATGTGTGAAGAAGTATGCATCTGTGTTTTTACTCACGCACATGTACAACTGAGACTCGTACTTTTAAGTGAACCACCTGTCGGTGTCATGTCCTAGTTATTCCTCTCCAGGTATGGATTCATTCAGCCGGTGAACTGGGAGGAGGCCCGGTTCGAAGACGCAGAGACGTTTTATAACGACGACTTCCTGGACGAGCTTGAAGACACGATCCAGGAGGGAGTCTTGGTGCCTGGTTCTCGGGATGCTCCCCGGAGGGGTTCTACCATCAATCAACATCATGGGACCAAGAACCAAGCATTCATCTCAGCACTGGAGGAGTTCCAGAGGGTGTCAGGGCTGTCCGTCACGGGGGTGTTAGACGGAGCCACCAAGGAGGCTATGAACAAACCCAGATGTGGTGTCCCGGACAAGGAGATAGATCTGAGCACCTCTGCAGAACCCGAGGACAGCAGCCGCTCAGACACTGAAAACGCCTCCGGGGACATTTTTAATGAGACTGACTTAAACAACATGACTTCCTTTGCCTCCTTTGTAGATGACGTCATCTTCTCTAACGACACAGACGGTGGCTTGACCCCCAATGATACCAGAAGAAACGACACAGAGGACTATAACCTCTCCGACAACACATCTGCAAACAACACCAATGACGTCATCACCGGCAGTCAACAGGTGAATACCAGCACAAGTCAGAGTCAGACAGGGCGACGCAGGAAACGTCACCTGTCCTCTCTAGCATCCAAACCCAGGCGGAGGAGAGATTTGGGTAAGACGGGCTTCATGGCTTTCTCTAAGAGTCTGCTGAGGTGGAGGCTGATCGGAGAGGGCTACAGCAGCCAGCTGTCCATCGAGGACCAGAGGTACGTCATCAGACTGGCCTTCAGGATGTGGAGCGAGGTGTCTCCTCTGGAGTTCGTGGAGGACACACACTCCCCGCTGGAGGAGGTGGACATCAGGCTGGGCTTTGGCACAGGTGGGTCAGACTACCTACAATCTACATACAATTCCATGCGGAAGCTTTCAGACCCCTTCACCTTTTCTTCACCCTTTACCCAATAGAGCCTAGTGACAGGGCACCAAAACTTCTGACATACCCCCTCCGGTGTGAAATCACACACAATGTTTTTCCACATCTCTAAGGTCTAGGATATATGAAATGGATTCTTGACTTCAAATATTTTACTGCAAAAATGTTCCCTAAAAAACACTGAAAAAGAAGCAATTTAAAGCCTGGCCGTATGGGAGTTGAGAGATATAAAGTCTTTTTTGAATTTAGACAAATTAGAACTGTTAAAGATTCCCTTTCTGCTCTAAATAATTGTGAAAGTAATGTTAGTATTATTATCTAGATAAATAGTCAGCAGATGAAACATAATTAAAATAAATGCAGCCTTATACTAAATTAAAAAAGTAGAATAATCTTTTCTTAAACTCAAACCCAAAGAGCGAGAACTCTAAATTGAAGCTTAATGCATGAGTAATAATGATCTGACTTGTTTTCCTGCAATACTTCTTATGCTTTGAGCACATTTTTCAGACTATATCTAAACATTGCAAAAAAAAAATTTCTTATTGCACTCTATTTAAGACACAATCGCTAAACAAGTAACTTTTGACTGAGAGATAGGGACTTGTTTTTAGGCAGTTGACCATCTTGTTAGGTCAAAGAATATTGAAAATATCTGAAAAGCTCAAAACTACTCCAACTTAAGTATATTTCCAGCTAACTTAAAGAGAAATTTGATCTTAAAATTCTTAAATATTACTCCTTAATCTTATTTCAAAGTCACAATGGTGTTAAATCCAGTGCAGTGTCACTACTAAATAGATAGAAACTTAATAAATCTCCACAAGGGAAATTTATGATGAGGTTAAGGAGATAGAAGTAATAAAAAATAAAAAATTAAAAAAAACATTCAAAAATGTCCATATTACAATAAACACCAAACAACAAAAAGTGATACGGCTCAGTCTTGCAAAAAAAATAAAAATGGGGGAAAAAAATCAATTTTGAGTACTACTGGCTGATTCTGAGAAAGAAAACTTCTTAATATTGATAAAAAATCATTAAAAAATGATATTTACACACTCAATTTAAGATATCCTTTATCTAAATCTCTTGTTTTATTTTTAAGAAATCTTACAAAGCAAATTTTCACTTGATCTATTTTTTTTCTAGTTATTACAAGATAAAAGCACCTTGAATTCATTCTTTTTGCACTTATTTTTTTCCAGTGCATTGTTTGTCCACAAAGTAGTGGAAACAAAGTCTTTCTCTCAGAAAATACACAATTTTAAAATTGTAAAAAAGTAATTGTGACGCAAGAGAAAAATTAGTTTTTCAATGTTTGCCAGTAAATGGTCAAATAAGAAGATTTAAAACTAGATATATTAGTTTGAAGACTGTGTAAAATCAGTGTGTCTTATTTTTCATTCTGCTCCACCAAACTCCAAACAGGAAGGCATCTGGGTTGCAACCAGAGGTTTGATGGCACCGGTCAAGAATTTGCCCACGCCTGGTTCCTGGGTGATATCCACTTTGATGATGATGAACACTTCACTGGTCCCAACGCTGACAGTGGCATCAGCCTCCTCAAAGTGAGCAGGGTGACATTCACAGATTCTGTCACAGCTCATGGACTCTTGAAACGTTTGAAATTTCTTTCATTAAGGTGGCGGTTCATGAGATCGGCCACGTTTTGGGTCTCCCCCACATCTACAGACCGGGCTCCATCATGCAGCCCAGCTACCTGCCCCAGGAGGCAGGCTTTGAGATGGACTGGATGGACAGGAAAGCCATTCAGGACATCTATGGTAACAGCACCATCTAGTGGATTCACACGCAGAGAGACAGAGATTCAGATTTACATTCATGATTTGCTCCTCTTTGAATCCAGGAGGCTGCAAAGGTCCATTCAACACCGTATTTGATTGGATTAGAAAGGAGAAGTCAGTCAACGGGGAGGTGATCATCCGCTTTAACACCTACTTTGTGAGAGACGGGTGGTACTGGCTCTATGAGAACAGAAATAACCGGACACGCTTTGGCGATCCAGTTGCCCTCCAGGTGGGCTGGCGAGGAATTGCCATGGATGGAGTGGATGCACACGTGCATGTGTGGTCCAGGAAAAGAGATGCTGTCTACTTCTTCAAAGGTAGACCTCCTACAGAGCTGCTGGACTTAAACTTCAGGATTCTGTCAGGATACATCTCTGTGGAGAACAATGTGTTTGTGTTTAGGTACTCAGTTCTGGAGGTTCGACACTGAGAACGACCAGGTGTTCAGACAGGACCCTGAGGGACACCACTATCCAAAGTCGATCTCTAAGGGTTTCCCAGGGGTGGTCAGTCCCATCGACACGGCCTTCTATGACAGGAGGGACTCCCACATCTACTTCTTCAAAAACAACCTGGTAAGAACTTCTCTCCTTATCTTCAATTTCAACAATTTTCCCTTTTGGGGTACTATAAGAACTTAAAAAGTGAGATTACAGATTTGGAAATTCTTCAAATCTCTTTCATAAAACCTAAAATAAAAGCAGTGAATGACTGTTTCTTTATTATTGATGCACGATTCCGACATTATTTTATTCCCACAACGTTTGAAGAGAAACATTACACACAGTTAAAAGACAAATGAGAGTGAAGGATTTAAAAAAATAAAGAGGATGCATGGAAATATGAAATTGAATCTGACCTTTCCATAGGAGAATGAAGTAGTTGAATGCTCTATACTTGTAAAGGATCACAGTTTCAAAATCTTAGACAGTATATGGCCGACATCGGGCGTAAACCTTACCGTAAATCTCCAAAATGGTTACGTTTCAGGAAATGGAAAAAATATAATTGGTCAAGACTATACAGAAATACTGGCCAAAATTAACTCCAACTTACATTTTCACTTCGTCTATCATGTCTCAAGGCACCGAAAATTTAATAATAATTTTTGTAGGCTCTGTCTTGAGTGAAGAAAACCCAATAATTTGACGCAATTGAAATACGAAATTTGGTCACATGCTCTTTTGAATTTGATTTCATTGGTTGAATACTTGTAAAACCAACAGACAGACATAGAAGCTGACCAATGGAATGTCTTATAATTTTAACAAAATTAAAATAACGAAAAATTAGGATAGTAGGTTTCAACCGGACAGCGAAGATACGTGACGCTGCCTAGTAAAGAGACAGTCAAATACATATATATATATTATTATTATTATATTTCCATAAATTGTGTTAATCAAATGACCACGAACGCGAAAACTTCCGCCTATTATTGTATATTATGAGGCTGCTATATAAAGTCCGCTCTGGTAACAAGAGGCAGTGGACTACAAACATAATGCATTGTGGGTATCGGCCTCCCTATGGCGGGCATGTGTGAGCCCTAGGACCCCTCGATATTTTTGGTCCGGCCCTGGATTAATTGTCCGTACAGCAACAGTTTTCATGTGTGATTCGTAACCCAACAATAGCATCTTGTACAGGAAGTGGATACAATTAGCAAAGCCTGGGCGAGAGAGTAACCCCCGCAAGCTAAATCGTTGCGTCTCGGCATTATGGGCCCGAAAACAAACCCGCCGCACTTCCTCTGTGATTTGCATGTGTTGAGAATAAATTGACTGACGAAGCAAAACAATTATCCCTTCAAACAGGTGTATGCATTTGATGTGGAAGCTAACAGCTTGGCAAGAGGCTTCCCCAAAAACATCAGAGAGGTTTTTCCCGCAGTGGAGCGCGGGGACCATCCAGATGGCAACATCGACGCTGCCTACTTCTCCTACACCCACAGTGCCATCTTTCTACTCAAGGGCACGCGCTTCTGGCAGGTGGCGGGCAGCCGTGATCGCCGGAGGCGGCCCTTCCTGCCGCGGAATGGCCTCCTGCCACACAAGGAGGTGGATCGGCATTGGTTCGACATCTGCAACGTTCACTCCACCGCGCTCAAATTAAGCCGCTGAGGTTACAGAGACTGGCATTCATCACGCCTCACTGATGTTGTTTGTTCAGATATATGTGTTTGTCTGCACGTTATTGACTTTTTTTGGGATACTGCTTATCTGTGATTCTGTCTTATTTTGTGTTAGCTGTAAAAACAGTCTGATGATTAAGATATTTAAAGCATTAGTGAGGATTTTTTAAATTTATTTTACTTACAGGCTGCCCATACATCATCAGCCATAACAGTAAAACCCATTGAAAAACTTTATGTAGGCCACCTTAACAGCTCTGCAATGCTCTGTGTGTCCTGAATCCTTTCTATCAGAACCAACCAGCAGAACCTTTTTCAGTGCATCAATGAACCTTAGGTGCCCATGACACAGGTTCACCAGTTGTGCTACCTTAGACCAGCTGTACTGTAGAAATTCTGTAGAAACTTGACAATTACTCTTGCTACCAACACTTTAACATCATGGAAAATTAGTTCACCTGTGGCCATAATGATGTTAACATTATAATTAGTGTTATTCTGACTTCATTGGTTATATTGTTATGGTTGATTAGTGCATGTAAGGCATAATTCCTAATGACGTGTCTATTATCAGGAGTTAATGGATGATGTAGACAGAATGGGAGTAGAGCTACATTAAGCTAGATTAGGTTAGATAATTGAAATTACTCCAAAGCCATCCATAATTGTTTGTGTCTGACATCAAGCAATGGTGCTTAATGTTTACTCTTTTCTGCACTGCTCTGTCTTCTTGTCTTCCCTCTTTCTTTTTAATATAATGTACTGTAGTATATTTATTTTCAAACAATCCTTGTTTGCCAAATCACAGTGTTTTTAGGACCACATCCTGTGACACCACATCCTGATTTTGGTCCCAGCTGCATTCATATTTAAATCATCTTGGTGACTCCGTGTTTGATAGTCGAAGTAAATCACACCAACAGAGTAATTTTAGCAGCGGCTGCTTACTTCTGGGGCCATTAAAGCAAAGGCCTCAACTGTTGAGGACACCTCTCAGGAGAATTAGTTCTGCTAAGCTAGTTGTTTTGTTTGTCAACAACCCTTTTTTGAAAGGATAGTGGTTTGAGGAATAAAATGTAATTCAAATCTAACTATACCAACATCCTTGTCCAAAGATATAGACAAAAAAGTAGTTAAAAAAGGATGAAAACTTAATAAAAAGTTCACTTTATTTTCAAGCTTTTCCTCTTCATTTCTGCTTCAGTTCCGACGGAACTCTTAGAGCACTCTTTCACAGTAGTATACTGAAAATTGAAGTATAATAAAGTGTAAAAGCTCATGACCACACCGTTAACCGCTTCAGTAGGTCCAACCATTACAGACCTTGACCCAACAAGACCTGCAGTTCTGAAGATATCTGACCTAGTTGTCCACCCTATACATTCTGGCACGATTCAAAAATGGGTGAGATCTTTACGTTTGACCATTTCTCCTGCTTCCAGCAAATCAACTCCAGGAAAAATGCTCACTTCATTCACTGACAGTGAATAGTTTTGACTTAGCCTGTTGGTGGTTGTAATGTTTTGGCTAACAAATGAATATTACCAAAAAAACACAGTTGAGATTTGGTAGATTGTTTCGTATTTGCTGGGAGGGATTGACTTCATGCACAACGTTGGTCTCTTGCTGTCTTTAGAGCACATCTGGCCACCGTGAAATATTCACGACCTTTTAAGCCACCTGCTGAAATTCAAATCCAGGAAAGGTCCAAACTTCATGAAAAACCCGCTGCTCCCCTGAGAACCAGCCGCTGCTGAGCAACCAGCCTCTGAGCAGCGTTGGAGGAAAATAAAGTTACGCTTCATCGATAAAAACTAAGAGGTGGTGGAAAGCATCTATCTGCCAGTCTTTGGATTCCCACATGCTGTCAGACACACATTTGTTTCCATCAATCAAAAAAAAAGAGCCCACTGTCATGTAGATCTGAGCTGAATGATTGAGAGAGGGGCTCGTCTAATTTCCTAATGCTGTTTCATTTTAAAGTCACCATTTCAGCGTAGTGCAAAGAAACCAGCATTCGATCCTGTAATCAATACGTTACTTGGGCGCTCTTATTAAATCAGCTCATCTGAGGAGATTAAGCTCCTGGTGGGCCTCGGCGGGCCGGCGTGGCGCTTCAGGCGCTCCATGGGCTGTATTCGTAATTTGAGGTAGCAATCGACTACAAGCTAAGGAACAAAATGTCCCGGCGAGTGTGGCCAAGGCCCGGTCTTCTCACGTCATTTACAGGATGAGATTCTCTACGTGAAAACATTAACAGCATATAAGTACGCCCTTGTTTACAACATCAGATGATATCCTTTCCATGATCACTTGTCTTTTCTTTTTGATTCATTTATTCTCTGTAGCTGCTTATTGTGTTCATGGCCGAGGGAGGGGACTGAAGCCTATCCCAGCAAACACTGAGCAAGGTGGTACAAACGGGAGGAACCTGACACATTGTTATAATTTCACACCTGCTGTTTGTTCAACCATTGAATGACTATGGAAGCAAACATCTGGCCAGACACTAGGGCCAGTAATATTATATATTCATTGACCCAATAGCTGTTAGATAGCATTAGACAGCAGCTAATATTAGCATCCAACCAACTAAGGGCTGCCCTCAGCTGACCGTACCATAGACAGTTTGGGTAGTTACACTAAATTAACTCTGGAATATCTGTACACATCTTGGGCTTATTTGTTCGATCCGGCAAATAGAATCCATGCTTGGATGAATTTAAGCTTTTAATGGAAGATACATTCTTATTATGAGGCTGGGATGAATGAGTAGCAGCTCGAAGATTAGTGCCGACACAGTATCGTGGGGCAGTGTGTCGGGTGGAGTCAGAATGGTTGGGGGGCTGGTTGAACAGGTAACTTGTTGATTGGTTTGAAAGTGTGATTGTTGGTAGGTTGGTAAGATGGTTAATCAGTTGGTTGTTTGGTGTGTTGGTTGTTAAGTTGGTTTGTTGGTAATTCAATGGGTTGGTTTGTAGCTTAGTTGATTGATTCGTTGGTTGGTTTGTTAGATTGATAAGTTGGTTATTTTTGGTGGTTGATGGATGGATGGAGGGATGGATGGATGGATGGATGGCTCAATGGGTGGGCGGATAGGTGGGTGGGCGGATAGGTGGGTTGGTTGAATGTTTGATTGATTGATCCATTGATTGATTGATTGGTGATTTGGTGGATCATTTGATTAATTTTTTTGGGTTCTCAGCATAATAATGCAAAAACTACTGAATGGTTTTCCACAGTCTGTGGTAAAAGCAGTGCTTGTGGACAATGGAAGATCACATTAACTTGATCCTGACTTAATGAAAGATCCTGGAATTTATTTTCCTTCTCTATTCTTGACCACTACTCTTACTCTTAACCATTGGCATGGGTACCCGCTAGTTAAACAGACAAGTTTAGGAACGTTTGGCGTTGGCGGAGTTACCCACCTTTCTAATTAACATGCTTACTTATTTGATTGTTTATCAATAAGGAAACACATAAAAGAAAACTATTTGTCAGATGACCACACTCAAGCTTCACACCCTAACCATGACATCAAAGGAAAATGGCCGCCATGTGAAAGTGCTCTATAGTTAGCACAATTTTCAACCGATTAACGATGTAAAATTATGCCCGTCATATCTATTAGAGAGCTAATAAACATCTTGTAACTGACAATGAAGTGACATTTGTTGAATCTAATCTGCCATATGTTTGCCGCTGCATTAAATCACCATGTGGGTGATATCTCAGCAGGGATTATTGATAGAGTCATTTGGATTCCGGCGTGAGAGACGATGCAGTGCAGTAGAGGCGTGTGATCTGTTTGTTTATTCCATGATGAAGTACCACACATTTCCAGCACCCTGGAGTTCGCCACACAAAGAAATCTGAATGCAGACTGTTGAACACACTGCGAGTCCCCAGCTGCCATCAGCTGCACAGCTCAATGATCGGTGCTTCTGCACCAACAGCGCCGCTTTTGAAGTTCTCTTTCCCGACACTGCGGGCCTCTTTGGATGCGAGTAGGACAGATGAGATCAGTCATGGTGATAGAGCCTGAGCTGCAAAAGCTCCAGAGAAATACAGAAACCTGTGTCACGGCACAGGATTCCACGTGGGAGGCATTCTGAAACAGGAGAATGGGATGAAACTCCTGCAGCACATTCATGGAACAAAAATCTGCTAAACTCTGCCAAAGACATGAAAAAAGCTTCGCCTCATTTTTGTCCTGAAGGGGTATGAAAATGAATCAATCCTAGCATCTGAGTGGCATACTATCAGGTCTGCGCCGTGGCATTAGTTAAAAAAAAACACAAAAACTCCTGCATGCAGGAATAGCAGCGTGTTTGCATTTAAATGTATCTTCAAGGTCTGAGGGCTTTGGCCTTTCAAGGATGTCCCCGTCTCTCATGCTGAATTAATGCTGAGCTCAAGGATAATATCGCTTTCAGGGGGAGAAAAATTAATACAGTAAATACTTAAAGGATTTCCCTTGTGATGGATATGATGGATTTTTTTTTTTTCCCGCGGTGAGTTGCACCTTGTGGGAAATAATAGCTCCAATTTATTCCAAGCGCGAGTTGAGGACTTTTGTTTGTGGCATAATATTCACGCAGCATGGTGAACATCTGTCATGGCTGGTCTGCCCTTGTAAAAAAACAAAAAACAGAGCAAACCTGGTCAGTTCCTCGAGGAAAGAGATAAAGAATTCCATTACTTCAAGGGTATTGATCTAAAGCCATGGAGAGGAACCGCTGCCTGTGAGCTACTTTTGAATTTGAGCCATCAAATGTTGGAAGATCACAAAAGCGTACGTGCCAGACTTATTTATTTGGATCCTCATTGGGGTCCACAGTGGTAAGAATTACATCAAATGAAGAACAAACAACAACAAAACAAAATTATAATTCAAATCCAAGGCACAAGGGGAAAAAAACCATCAGCAAGAAAATCACTAGTAATGAAAACAACCAAGAAATAGAATCTAAATTGTAAAACAAAATGATAGCAGCACCATTAAACAGAGCTGATACACTGGCTGAGAATAAAATAAAATAAGCTAAAAACTGAAATGTGGTCGTGATGTTATGTTTTGAAATAGGGGCTGGTCTTCTGGGCCATCTGAGCTATTTCTTCTTCAATATGCTCATTTATTTTTCAATGGTTAATTCACAGCTTTACATACAGAATTATTTACACACACAAACACACAAAAAAAGTAATAACAACATCAATAAAATGTCTTTGAGCTCTTCTTAAAAACTTCTTCTTAAAAAGTGCCATGTTATAAGCGGTTAATAAACGTTAACTAATGAGTTATTATGTGTTTAGAACCTCATTTATAACCTAATTATGAATCATTTATGAATCCTTTATAAAGGTGGTCTTATTGTAAAATGCTACATGTTTGTTTTGGCTCTACTGCTGCGTTTCAAAGCCAGTTATGCATCTTTTTTCTGGACTATCTGTCATTTTTCCAAATCTTTATTTGATGCATTTGACCGCACCACTGGACAGTAATCCCCATGAGTTAAGACTAAACAATCTTTATAACAGGCAGTATTCTCCCTAGGACAGCAACAGTCTTTTCAATGTGCTTTGACCATTTCTATCTACTCTTTATTGACACGCTAAGTAGCTTTTGTTAAAAATCCATAAGAGTAAATATTAACCATGATATTCAAAGTCTGGCGGCGTGCATGAAAACTATCCATCATATCCACCTGACTATCATTTATTCACTTCCTGTCACCCGCTTAACATGCTTAAATCAATCGACGGAGGCTGAGAGGCAGGTTGCATCCCATACAACTGACAGGTTCATCACCCATTTCGTGTTTTTGGACTGTGGGAGGAAGCCAGACTACCAGATGGACAGAACATGCAAATTCCACACCCAGAGAGGACCCAAGGCCATAAGTGGCATGCTGACATCTGCAATGACAAATAATTGATATTTGTTGATCAATAGAGTTGGGGTGGTGTGGTGGCATAAAGAGCATCACAGTTGTCTCACATCAAGGAGGTTCTGGGTTCAGGTCCACTGGATCCAAATTCCTCCTCGCTACTTCCCATAATGCAACTCAAAAATCTATGAGGGAATATAAGGGAACTCATATCAGTCCACATCCTTTCATACATGTGTTTAAAATGTGTAATGGAATGTAGCCAAGATGATTCTGGTGACGCAACTCATTTCTTCCACACAGCTGTTTCCACAGGCCCTTAACTGATGAGTTAGCTGACCTGTGAGTTTAATATCTCCAACCAATCACAATCAGAACTAGACAGCACTCAAAGGTTGCAGAACACCACAAAGGCAACTCGGATTATATCTTATTGCACTGAAAAAACACTGACCGCGCAAACATGCCTCCAGAGTTGGAATCTCATTGTTAGTTTGATAGTTCCTCTAGAATATCTCACTAATGGGATTGTTCTTAAGGATGTGACTGAATCAGTGCTGGTTTATCCACAGTTTGATCTTTAGCATCACAGTTTGATCTTTAGCATCATTCATATCATTTAACAGCACTGACTTATTCATGATCCCACAAATTCCAACATTCTGGATCAACAGATCTGGAATATCGCTGGATCCAGATTAGACTTTGATGCATGTAAATCTTAAAAGGATGTCATTGTGTCCCTTTTGTCCAAACATTGAAGGAATATTGAATTAACTTAGAACATTATAGTCCATATCCCAAGGATTGAAGACGACGGGAGAATTAATGTGTCATTTACATGCTCCGTCTATGTGAGCACTTATTCTTCATCAAACAACACTGAAGACGCTGACAGGCCATACATCAGCATCTACTCCTGCTGAGGTCTAACTGCTGCATTAAAATGTAAATGTGGGAACAGTAAATAATGCCCTCCAGCAGGTAAACTCATCTCTCATGCTGCAGAGACGGACGCCAGTAGAGGGCAACCTCAACACGTGGAAGTGGAGCAAACAGTCCAGCCTCTGGTTTCTAATCATGGCCACTCACTTTGTGATCCAACCATCCCTTCACATCCACACTAGTTTATTCTCCCCATGTATGGATGTAGATGTTTGTGTTTTTGAAATGAAACAAAATTCAGACTGCACATCTGTGCTTTTTCTCAATTAAGGATGAGAAATTTGTGATTACTATTATTATTATTATTATTATTATTATTATTATTTTATTTTAAGTATTTTATTGGGTTTACCATTTCTTTATTTATGTTATCATGTATTACCATGTATTTCATCATTTCATTAGTTTAAGCATCTTTGTTTTATTGTTTTGATACGTAATCATTTTTTTTATATTTAAATATTAATATTTTCTTTTTTTTATAGTTTTGTTTTTAATTGGTTGATCAGATGATTCTTTTTTACATTACTATTTTCTATATTTTTTAGTTTTAGTACCTCAGTTTTATTTGTTTGCCATTTGATTATTTTTAGCTTTTATAACCATATTTTTTATCCTAATTTTATTGTGAGTATCTTGATTTTATTCACCATATAATTATTTTTATATTTTTTTTAGATTTTACATTAGATTTTCATATGCTGTTTTGATCATCTTATCTAATCTTTTACTATTAATTATTATTTTTCTTGATTTTCTTGATTAAGCACTTGATAGTTTTTATATTGTTAATATTTTCAACTTGTTTCAGTTTCTTTGCTTTAACACACAGAATTTGTGATTTCCAATTGTCAGGGTTTTTTTTAGGAGCAGAATATTCTGGCCTCCGTGCGTGTGTGTGTGTGTGTGTGTGTGTGTGTGTGCGTGCGTGCACGTGTGTGTCCTGTTGTCTGACACCTATTGTGAAACTGCTGACATGTGTATGATTTTTCCCTGGAAAAGCTTGTGGACGTACATTTACCTGTATACACACACACACACACACACACACACACACACACGCACACACACACATACCCGCACGCACACACACACACACACATACATAATATTTGAAAGTGAGTTTGTAGCTCCTGCCGTCGGATCAGCATTTATTCTGCAGTAAGAAATGTGGAATTCAGATTTTCCTGAAAAGCGTATCTTTGAGTCGAGTGTTGTTCTGCACATTAACTCTGAGTGGCATCTTTAACAAGGCTCCGGCTTGTTTACAGAGGTTCAAAAATCGAGCAGTCTCTCCTCTCACTCACAAAGTGAGCAGAAAAATGCACACAGGGATAATTAAAGTGCACCCCCACCCCCACTCACCCCACCCACACATGTCTCCCTCCCCTTCCTCAGCTTCTCCTCTTGCCCTCGGATAAAGAAGTTTGGTTTGAAGGTGGAAATAATACTGACTGATGTCTGCACCGCCGTCTCCCAATTTCACATTCAAATCAATATTTCAGAGGCTTTTATCTTCAGATGGATTGAGCTCCTCGCTGCACATCTTTAATGTCGAAGGGAGGTAAATAGGATTTGGAATTCAGGAGCTTTTATGTCGTCATTATGTCGTGGAGATGGAGAGGACTCTTCTGGCGTGATGGAAAACAGTGTAAGTCTGCAACAAAAGCAGTGTCTTAGATGAGAGACGCATCTTTGACGCTTATCATACTCTTCCTTGGTTCCACATGGAAGCAGGAGAGGGCCAAATGGAAATAGGGGAATAATTACACGTCTTCTCCAGAGGATAGTTCGCATTACACTCTCATTTCAGGGAATCCAAATCATGCAAGGGTAATGAAGTGTTGTGTAGCCTCATGCATAAAGCACCATTTAGCTACTGACTAAATACCTGATAAATAAATAGAGGTGCTGTGGAGGAGGCCATGTTTGCCATTCCACCAGCAATCCGCCCTGCAAACACCGGCCCGCTAATTTGCCTCCATATGTGGAGGAGGAATTTCTCCCTCCCGCTTCAATCTGAACCTTGACCTTTTGCTAAGGAGCAGTTTTACAGACAAAACAAGGGGCTTTCTGGGGATGTTAGCGTGAGTGGCAGCTGCAGGTCAACGGGGGGGAGGGACTAGGCTGTCCCACGCATGACCACACAGAAGTGACAGCGAGGCCACCACCTCCTTTTCAAGCCTGAGAAAGTGACAGGAGACGAAGGTGCCGTGGCAGTTTTAGTCAAAGAGGAGCTAGACGTCATATTTACCCTTCAAAATAAGTTCACTCGCCATTTCAAAGGGTCAGTACACCCAAGACAAAGTCCAAAAAACATTTTCCAACTTCTCAATAGACACAAAATTAAGTTTGCAACTATCTTTTATAGCTACACTGAGAGAGAAAAGAGAATGTATATAAATATAGAGGTAATTATCAAAGTCATGACTTTGAAGCATAATGCTTAACTGTTTGGAGAATAAGTTCTACTGAAGATATGGGGAATTTATTCGAACTAAGGTGTCATTTTACATATGAAAAGTGGAATTTTATAAGAAAGAGTCAGAAGAATTATGCTGAGATATTGGAAGAATTAACTGTAACTAAGAGCTAGAGTTTCAAAGAAAAACGTATTTTTTTATGAGAATGAACTGGAATTTAATACAAAAAAAGTCACAATATGACAAGAATAAAGTTGTAATTGTACAAGAAAAATGACTTACTAATTACTTACTATTAGAAGTCATTTTGAGAATGTCAGAAGAACAAATTTGTAATCTTACAAGATTCTCACCATATTATGACATTTTCTGATAAAATTAAGAACTTATATTCACCTTTTATTAACTGTAATTGTTTCTTAATTGCTAAAGTGTCTCTACATTTTTTAAGGCTGTTTGAATTTTTTCATTTGACATCAACTTTTGATATTATTTAGTTATTAGTCCTTCTCAACTCTTGCTGCTCTTTGGTGTGATTTCCATATGAGCCGATACAGATTTCTACTGCGACCTTACACACACAGTGATCATTTTTAAGATTTAATTTTCATGTCTTGTATTAATGGGTGGTAAATAAAGTAAAGTAGGAATTAACCATATTCTCATAACCTTTCAACTTCATTCTGGAAGTCTCCATTTTTTTCTCAACTCATTTTTTTCTTTAACTATCCGTGATGATAGATTTTGATAAGACATTGTTTTATTTCCCAGCCGAGGGGGAAATCAAACAATGTCTGATTTCAGTATGAGCTTATCAAACTCCCCCTAGTGGACATAGGTGATATTTTGTAGGCAAAATCCCTCTCTGCTTTCAAAAATCCAATTCTTGCTCTGCCAAATAGAGAGTCCTCATCCCATAAAAACTGTTGCATAAAATGAACTATGTTGTAGTTGTATCAAATTTAATGTAGTAGTTATCACAGAGTTTCTGATCAAATTTATTGATAGTTTTGTTTCTACTTTGTTATTGTAGATTATTGGTATTTTGCAGGAAATTGCTCTGTCGCAGCAGTTTTATTCAAGGTCACGAAGTGGAAGATCAAGAAGAACAAATTAAATACATTTGTAATAAAGTGAAATCGGAAGCTACGATTGGGGGCTGGCTATATAACAAATAACTACAAAGAGAAAATATAAAAGAACAGTTCAAATATTTGTAAGGCAGTGTGTGGTGGGAGGAGGAAGCAATATAAATAATTAACAACAGAAGATATTAAGTAACAAAACATATGTGCAAAGAAATGTTTTGGTGCCATAGTTTTTTCAAAAATAACGAGTATCTGGCAGTACCGTAATATGCAGATGGTGTGGTCGTTTCCGTCCATTAAACAGTCTGATCACAGCTGGCAGGAAAGACTTCCTGTAGCGTTCAGTGCCGTATTTTGGCGAGATCAGCCTGTGACTGGAGGCGCGCTGCTGAAGCTCCTCCTGAGCAGGAAGTGGTTGTGAGGGATTGCTCATCATTGCGTTCAGCTCTCTGAGCATCCTCACCTCAGCCACCTGCTGTATCTGGTCCAGTGTAGATCCAGTGATGGAGCACTAGCCACCACAGTCTTTTAGAAGGTTCACATTAGTGGCCTGCCGACGTTGAGGGATCCCAGCAGTTGGCTTCAAACCTTGTGACAGGTCCAGTCCAGTTTGTTTTCTATTTGTACTCCAAGGTACCTGCAGCTCGTGACAAGCTCCACTTCTTCTTGACTGGAACCGGACTGGGCGTCCTCTTCCTAAAGTCCACAACCATCTCGTTAGTCTTTCAGATGTTGAGCTGGAGATGGCTGTGAACCCACCAGTCTACAAAGTCCCCGAGGGTCCCCCTGTACTCTTCATCCTGTCCTCCCGGGATACAGCCGACAACTGCAGAGTCATCAAAAAGCACACCACCGTCCACAGCATCCACCACACAGTATATATTTGAGTGTTGGTTCCCAAGGTCAGGTCCTAAAATGATTCTGCAGGCTGGTAAAGGCAACTTTTAAAACAATGCCAATTGGGAAATCATGGAAGAAAAAATGCATCTTTAAATTGCTCAGGCATTAACTGGGTCAGAATCTGGTCCAATATATGGAATTCATTGAGAAATCCCAATCATCAAATGATACACTATAATTTTGTTTGAATGTTTTGAGAACATATTGTATACATCTCAAATTATTTTTGATGAAAACCAGAAAATCCCCAAATTGGACTCTTTGTCCCCTAGGAGTTCCTTGCACTTTTTTCCATTTTGTACGGGGGGTGTCCAAAAGTCCTTAGATCTCTTCATGTTTATCCGAGATTCTGGAAATGTGCCATGCTCCCCATTGGTTTAACTGTTGAAGTTACATTCTTCCTTAAATGTACCCTTCAACAACCGTGCTACGGCTGGCGGGCCTCACAGCAGCCAAAAAGATGGCTGCTCTATGTTGGCAGGCTCTGCATTCTCTGCAGAAACAACATGGCTCCTTACTGTTATGGATATTCTACAGACTATCCATGGAACAGTCTGTTGCAAGGTCACATGGGGCAAAACCACATCATGTAAATATTTTAGTTAATGCTGTTGAGAACATAAAGGCACTATTGTGGACTTACTGGTCTATTATAGTCAGAAGTAGTCTTGTGGGGCGGGGGAAGAGGGGATATGGATGTCCTGTGAAGTCCGTATATGTTTGTGTGGTTATATTTCTATAGAATTAATAAGAATGTTATAATACAAAGAGAACATTTCTGAGAAAGCAGCTGTCAGAGCTGTATTGGATGTCCGATCTGTACAGGGTGAAGAGGAATGGACTGTTCCCTGTGGGGCTACGGTGCCGCTCATGATCTTTTCTGAGTTACAGTTCTGGAGGCGCACGGAGTGTGGTCCACAGGTCAGGTAGTCCGTGACCCAAGAGACTTGTGCTGGTTCCACCTGCATGCTCTTCATCTTCTCACCTAGCAGCTGTGGGTGGATGGTATTAAAAGCACAAAGTATATGATATTTTTATAGCCTTTTAAATGTGAAATAGATCAAGCAGTTATAGGAATATTGGTATTTTTTTTGCGTTTAATGACAGATTTAGGGTTTGTTAAACGCGAGGCTTAAATGAATTAACCGATAGGTAGAAAGATTTTAACTGTAATATATATGTTTATAAATATATATGTAGATATATATTTATTTATTTTTTCTTAAGCAGCAGCAATAGTAGAGTAGATATTCTCACTCTCAAATGGTTTGGCTTTTGCAGTGATCTTAAACTTAATGCCCTCACATTAGCCCTTTAACTTCCTGCTCACTTAGGAAGTTAAAGGGCTAACTTTAACTTCCTAAGTTAAAGGGCTCTTTCAGTCTCTATTTCCTCTTGATAAAACATGTTTCGTTTTACAGAACCTGTTTATAATAAGACCCAGTGGCAGCATGTATATGCTAAAGAGAAAGGGGCCATGGATAGAGCTGACTACACAGAATTATGTAACTTGATTCAATAATAATAAGGTTGAGCTAATCAAATTAAAATGAACTATTCTTTGCACTTTTCATGAAGTAAAAAATTTTCATCAAGAAACCATTTTCTAAGTATAATAAAGAATTATTTCTGTTGAATCCTCCCATAGAGGAGCCCCGTCAGGGCTCCATCCTCGGCCCCTTACTCTTTTAAACATTAAAACTTTACTATGATCATCTCCAGGTCCTGATTTTCTCCTCAGCTCCTCCCCTCTGTCTCCCTCACACTGCCTTTGGCTGCCTCTCCTCTCCAACCACAAGAGCAGATGGGGTTTAACTGGGGGGGGGGGGACGGACTTATGTATGATTCTGAGCAGCCTCTTACCTAACGCAGGGGGGGAGGGGCACACACGTTGTGTTACATGCTAGTTTGTGTAGACAAGGAGGCATTCGATTCCAAAGAAAGAAAAAAATAATAATAATAAAAAAATATGTATTACAGTATATATGGTAGTGCAGACAATCTTCCTTAATCTACTTAAATCTTAATCTTAAATCTACTGAGATGGTGAATCAATTGGATAAATGAACTTTTTACCGGTGTTGGATAGTAACTGAGTGCAGTTACTCAAGTACTCTACAAATATGAGGTGCTTGTACTATACTTGAGCATTTCTATTTCATACAGCTTCTTGGAACTACTTACTCCATTACATTCCATGAGTGCAAATGATACTTTCTACTCCACTACATTTGTCTGATAGCTGTAGTTACTAGTTACTTTTCAGATTACTGTGTTGATCTTTGGTCTTTGTGATAAACTGAGGGATTTCTTTATGGATTTTGAAAATTCTCCTACTTTTTTGTATTTAGATCCCGAAAAATCGGGGACATTATGGAATTGTCATTACCGCCGTGTCAGTTTCTGTGTCTGCAAATCCTTTTTTTTTTATTTCCAACACTATGGGGAGCTTTATCCCAAAAAAGCTTTTGTGCCATAACTTCTCAACAGTTCGATTTAGTCCAAATTTGGTGCATATGAATGAAGTCAAGGAGATCTATCCTGTAAATATCATATTTTCCTCTTGTGGTGCGTATTTTACTCACTAGAGGGAGATTTTTGTATGAAAAGCAAATTTTTTTCTGATATAACTTCCCAACCAGTGGTCTGATTATGTCCAGATTTGGACATAATCCCAGAGTTTGAATCAACTCGGGGAGATCCATCTCGTACTTATAGTATGTTTCTCTCATTGTCCATATTTTACTCACTAGTGGGAACTCTTTTACGATAAATAAAAAAAAGAAAAATTGTAATTCAGATATACTAGAACATTTAACTTGTGGAGTTCTATCAGGGTAATTGATGTACGACGCAAGGAGCTCTGGGTTTTTCAGAGATATACCTTGCTGTCAGGGACGACAGCGTTGTCTGCTTGTAAAATTACCTTCAACAGCTGCAGCAATAACATTCAAAAGGTCTAAACACCAACACACCAATGCAGCAGGAATATTAACAAAAAAACATGATGGTAAATCACTGACAGGGACTACTTGAGTCCACTCAAGTAAAGGATCTAAATACTTTTTCCTCCACGGAAATTCCCTTAATTTATATAATCCTATCATAAATTGATCTATATATATATATATATATATATATATATATATATAGAGAGAGAGAGAGAGAGAGAGAATAGAATTTTCATTATTTTAAATTGTTCAATTTTTTCACTACACTGTTCGTTTATGTTACTGCCTGTTTTTCACCTGTATTTGTCTTGTTTTGGCGTCTTTATAATTCACATATGATGTATCACGCCCTCTTTGATGGGAAAAAGGTGTTAGTTCTAAATAGAGGGTAATAGGAAACTCTTTCGTGGAGGGCAGGTTTAGATCACATACACACACTCGTGCACAGAAATAATATATATCTGCTGCAAGATCAAACAGCACATACTTTAAGAAATGTGCAGAAAGATGAAAAAAAGAAACAGAGAAAAACAAATACAAATAATTTTTAAGTAAACTGAAGAAAAAATATTAAATTGAATCATAAACTGTCAGATGAGTTGCTCTACCTATCTTTATTGAGTTTCCTGTGGAAAGTTGGCCTCAATAGATTATTTAGGTCGGCAAAACACAATAATTGTAGTTTTGTAGTCGACATCTGCTGAGTTCATGCTTTGCACAAAGAACCGGGTCTATGAACTATATCTGCAGGGACTTTCCCTGACTGCATCCTCTGGAGAGCCATCTCCTCAGTTCTCCTTCAACTCAAATCACAAGCTGTTATTTCTGGGACTCTCAGCGCAGGTCTTTATGTTTAGGACCACCTTGGTCCATACCAGAACCTAATGGAGAACTGTTGGATGGTAAACAATCATCTGCTGCTCCGACAGTTGGCCGGTTCTGAATAAAATATAAATAATGTTAATAGAACTGGGTTTCTGTTTCATTTTCAGAAAATGTAATTATAATACCCCCATTCTTCCCCCATACTTGCTTTTCTCAGGGCGGCTTCAGGAGGTGGAGCTGATGACCAGTGGGTTCGATACACAGCCCCTGCAGTCCAAATGTGTTGAGGTGTCCTTCAGCAAGATAGTCAATCCCACGTGATCGAAAAAAGAGGCTTCGCTGGTGAAAAACCGCTAAACGAATGTGGAATGAATGATGCCTTGTTGTTGTAAAGGGTTTTGAGTGGTTGAGCAGAATGCTGCATAAGTATATAGATTTATACTTATTTAGGCCATTTAGCTCATAAAACTCAAATGTTTACTTTTTAAAATTTTTTATGAAAGATATATTAACTGAACAAAAAATAATTAGCATGACCTTTACGCAATAAAACGCTAAACTAGTTAGGTTTTTAGGATAGGAAAGATAAATAATCTGACCAAAACATAAATCATAGAAGTTTGAAGTTGGCCTAAAAAAGCCTCAAATCTAATGCATCAAAAATACATTTTAAGGACAACTTGCATTTGCTTTTTACATTGCAGGTATGCGTACACCAACTCATCTTTATATCATGGTTTTGGACTGTGAGAAGACAACTGAGTATCCAGGGAGAACCCGCATAAATATGGGCGAAAATGCATGTTTCACACAGAAAGGCCCCGAGGTGGCCGAGGCGGATTTGAACCTGGAACCTTCTTGCTGTGTTTCAGCTGTGCCACCAATAACTATACCAATGTGGATCTAAATTCTAGGGGTATGTTTTACAAGACATTGAGTCATATGATGAGGGTCAAGCGGTCACAAGGTTGTTGCTTTTTGTTGCGATGACACAGTGGTGACACTGAGCGGCCTTGTTGGTGCTCTTTGGTTGCTGTCAGGTCAATACCAGGGATTTTTCTTCAAATATATTTATTCATTACGAGTCGGATGCCAATTCTGTGAAAGAGGCCTTTTTATCATCTCTGTCTCTGGTTCTTACATTTCTCTCCTCCTGTGACTCAGCTCATAACCAATCCAAATGAATGTCCAATTACAGACATGAAGACACCTGCATGCCTTACAACCATTGGAGAGGGCTTGTGTGGGGTCTTAATGTGGCCTTGTGGGGTCTTTCTAAACCAAATGCAGGAGCTCCTGCCGCCCCCGGCTCACACAGATTGAAGGCTAAACCTTTGACGCACACACCGGATACATGAAGTGACTGAGCCACTCACACCTGGAAAATAAGGCAGGCGGATCTTTATCATTTATTTGCTCTGGAATAAGAAAAAAATACATCATTTATTCTGTGATACATGACGAAATGTTGCTGCAACGGGGAGAATATTCCTCTTACAGGATACGGTTACCTTGCCTCCTCCTGCATCTGACTGAATCACAACTGGAAATCCTCTCCTTCCACCCTCCCTGCTGTGCATGTATGTTTTTCCTTAAACATACATGTTACGGTATCATGAAAGATGCATTTCTCTGCACTCCTCACAAACAGCAGGATAGCTCATTTTCAGCACCGCAGCTGAGACCTGCTAGAATATGGAACCCAGAGTAGTTCTTCTCCGGGCAGCTGCCATTATTCATGACTGTCAGCGCAGGAATGTTTCTCATGTCAGTGTCAGAGAGATTATATTATGTTACAAACTCTGGCTGGTGTAAATATTGCAAGCTTTTCACCTTGAAGGATGTGGCACGTCTTCTAACCTCTGCTCCAGGAAGTGCTGCGCATCAAACCGTCACAGAATTCTCTGTGTGGAGGGTTGCTCTTCTCCTCGGTGATGTTAATGCATTACATGCCGGAGTATTCAAAAGGCATGGATTTCTGCTGGGAGCGGGAATTTGGGCTTTGGTACCCTCCAATGTAGGTCACACCTTATTATTACAAAATTAAAATAAAATAAAAAGTTCACGCCAAGACTCTGTGTTTGGAAAATGAAAAGGAAGTCCCCAGTGTGCAATGTGTGTCACAGATTTAAAAGACAGCGTTTCACCTCCTTCCTGTTTGATCTAAATGAGTATTTGGAGAGTGTGGCACAGCTCTGTGAGGGAGTAGTGAGAAATTGGGACTGACGTTGCCACCTCATAGTCCTGAAATTGTGCAGAGTAGTTGTGCCAGTCTCTTTGTTTGGAGATTAATGTTGCGTCAGTCACATTCTTTGTAGGAGGGACAGTAGCCAAACGGCATGGTAAAATCTCCCTACTCCAAAAACAGCCATTCTGAAGCATGAATTCTGAGGAAAATAGGCGAGCAGTAATTCTAGAGAATCCTAAATCTATCTGACATCCATGGGCTCATGCTGTTATGAGCTATTGATGTTTTGCCAGTCAAAGCTTGCCATTCATGGCATCATCAACCTCTGTGTTTTAACTTTGCATGTGTGTCTTTGTATGTAGGAGGATCATTACTGGGCTCATGCAAACAGCTCTGAATTAGGAGGCCCCTCATCCTCGCCCTTTTTTTTCCCCCTTATTCTGACGGCTTTGCTCTGGGGCATGACACATTTCTGAGGGGCTTTGGATCCCCTAGCCTGATAATACCTTCAATTATTCAATGGTTGGCTGGCAGAAGAAGTGAGGCCATGAATAAAGTACATCTGTGGGCCTGCGAGCTCCAACAATACAAACAAACTATTAGCACTCATTTCCTCTGCTCGTCCTTGACAACAAGAACCGCTGAGAACTCTCAAGTGGAAGTGCATTGACTTCTGTGAAAAGTAGACGTAAAAGTCGAAGTATTGATTTTATAAGTAGAAATGAAAGAGTGCAGGCTCTGAAAGGTCTATGTGTAAAACGTTTGAAGGACATTTCTACCAGGCGTTTTTTACAAACCTAACTGAACCTCAGGTCACAAGATTCAATCAAAAGAAACAGAGAACAAAGTTAACAAAACTGATAAGTCGAAAGTCCTCAGGAAGATTTTTATTCGAAGGGTATCTGCTCAGAGCAGCAGCAGGTTTATCCCTACTTGGAGTCTGCATACTGGCGGTGGTGACTGATGACACTGCTGAGAATGACGAAGTTTGTGGATCAGCAAATACTAGATGGTGACAGGAAGGTGGAGGGCGACGTAAGAGCAACATGAAAAACACCCCAAGATCATGAATTTGCTGAGGAACTGCCTTCCTGCCTGAACCTTCGCTAGAGTTTTATTTGTCTCTGCTTTCAGTTTGCTGATTCTTGGTTAATTTAATAGTTCACTCATATGGTTTTAATATTAGTACTCCTACTTCATGTTTTTTATCGTCATTGTCCTGCATTTGAGTTTTACTGACACATTCCCATCAGAAACAGCATGAAACTTTTCGGCAATTTGAGTTGCATCAGCTGTCTTACTTGATCAGAAATCACAGCCTAGCTTTAGCTCCCAACCCGCAACAATGTACCATGGGCGCCAACGAAGACCTGAAACACCATACTCCCCAGTCCTGAGATGCAACGATCCAATCCTCGACCCATCACAATTCGATTCGATGCCAAAGTCACTCAGATCCTTATGAATGTCCATTTTCATGTTTCCAACACATCAATACAGAACAAAATGTCAAGCGTCAACCTGGCAGTATTTCTAATGTTATGACTGATCGATTTATGTGGTGTGAGCACCCAAACTTAAGAGGCCTGCAAATGGCAAGTTATTGACCATAATCAAGAAAGGACCCCGAGCGCTAAGAACCCATGATTTCCTCAAGACTAAAGCAGGCTAGTATGTCCGTTAACAATCGTGTGTGGGTGGGAGGAACAGGATCTTTTCTTCTCCATTGTCAATTATAGTTGGAGTAAGTCTTGATGTGTGGAGAGCATGCGATGATGCAAAATAACACTTCATTCATTCATCCATTTCCTGTAGCTGCTTATCCTGTTCAGGGTTGCGGGTGGTGGAGTCTATCCCAGCTGACATTAGGCGAGAGGCAGGGTACGCTCTGGACAAGCCAGCGGTTCATTACAGGGCCGACCCGTAGAGAGTAAGAACCATTCACTCTCACATTCACACCTACGGTCAGTTTAGAGTCACTGAATCACCTTTATGCATGTTTTTGGCCTGTGGGAGTAAGCAGGGGAGAACCCACGCAAACACGGGGAGAACATGTAAATTCCACACAGAAGGCCCCAAAGGTGGCAAACGGGGATGTGAGGCAACCGGCAACCTATCGTGCTTCTCAAAATAAAAAATAATCTACTAAAGTGATGAAGAAGAGAGTCCGAAAACCGCACTGAAACCAAGCCAAAGGTTTGTAGGACTGAGCTTATTACTGCGTGTCACTTCACTTCTGTCGCTCCCCGACAGAGTTGAGGGCTTTCTCTCCGTTTCTACACAGGTCTTTGTGAAGTCAGACGTTTTCTCTGCCTGCTCATCGTGACTCAGTAGATCAGACATGCATCAGATAATAGCTCTTTTCTTGCAGAAAGCAGCTCTCCGGTGGCAGACTTCCTAATAAAAGCCTGATCTTCACAGACAACCAGTCCTCGAACTTTGCGCAGTCAAGTGTGGGACAAAAGCAAAAAGACAGGCTGCTGTGCTCCACCTTAATGAAGTTGTAGGTCTTGTTTCTCGCTGCGCTCTGTTGGAGAAACAAAGCTAATCATGTTGAGAGCAGCCCCAGACTGCTACAACAGAAGGACCAGGTGTTAGTTCCTTTTTTTCCCCTACTCATTCTCCTTTTCCTTTTTTTCTTTTTTGTGTGAGCACCTGCCTTTAACCATCTGCACCGGCTATCTGTAATAAAACAAGGGTGCAGCCCTCAGAGGACTCCTAGGATGTAGGTGAGTACGGTCGAGGGTGATAATGCCTCAGAGAAACACAGAGCACGCACATCTCTTATCTCCACAATAAATCTTACCAGCAGCGGAATATAGGGCCGGTCTCAACACTGACCATCTTTGTTTTCCCCGATACGACGCTGAAAAGAGGTGCATCCTGCATCGTGCCGGCATTGCGTGGACCCAAACTCTCAGAGAGGGCTGTATTAGTGTTGCATGTATTTAGGAGACCCTGGGCCTTTTTGTCCCTGCTGCCTCCCACTGTTCCATGATTTTAATCTCCTCAGCAACAGACTCCTGATGTATCTGGTTCACAGGAAGGTCAAGGACGCGCCAGACGCCCCTCCCTCTTCCTGCAACAAAGCTCATTGGGAAGGAAAAAAGTGAATAAGTATAGGACTGACACACCCACTCCTCAGAAGAGGAAGTCGGACATTTTTCACTACCTTTCAGTGATTTTGCAGATGACTGACTTTATTTTAAGGAAATGATAAATAAACTGCAATGGCACCTGAGTGCATACTTCTGCAGAGGCCGGACAATCCGGATCACTTCAGAAATTATTGATCGTCTCTTTGACGTCCTCCGCTGAATAAGAGGAGGGATTGTTTTTGGCTTTTTTTGTACGCCGTATAGATGTTGTTATTAAGAATTCACAACTGACTCAGTTTGCCTAACAACTTGTAGAAGATGGCTTGGAAGAACATTTTTTACCAGTGTCATTGATCAACTAATTCTGCTCAACAATGGATGTCCAGATAATAGCCTTGTCCAACATGCAGGACATCAATTGTTTTGTATAACAAAAAAATCCTCCTACTCAGTTTAGCTGGTCAAACTCATGCCCCACCCCTCTACGAAGTTTTGTCAAAATATGTTTCAGGTAGTGGCTTCGGTGGAAACTGAGATGAGTTTTCTATTTCAGTGGTGTGGGTTCTGAATCGGTTACCATGGTAACTTCCTCTGTAACCATAACCTGCTCGCTGGCAGGTTTGCTGAGTGTTTTCCTGTCTCCGCCCCTTTCTGAGCACTGAGACGAAGCTGTCAGTCAGGACATGTACTTTTCTCGTTTGTAGTATTATGAGAGAGTGAAGAGGAGAGGGACACACAGACTTGAAGTAGTTTCATTTCCAGATTAATACCCGGTCCAAAGATACAGTTTCTCTTCACATTATACCACTTAACTGAACATCTCAATCATCTCCTACCTCGTGCACCACTGACATCTTTCACATCCGACCAAAAACCGACCCTCCAGTTTTTCGCAAATGGTGCAGAGTTAATAAAGACAAGCAGAAATTCAAGTTTTTCTGCAAATGGTAGCTTCTACGACATGGATGAATAATATTAACCTTGTTTAATACATCACATATGATGAAAACCAAAGTGGGGTATTGTCATGAAACTATTTGCCATCCATCCCAATCCAATTTTCTTCCTCCTATCTAGAGGCTGTCACTCTGGCAAGATATTCAAGGTGTACCTCTTTCCAGCAACGCTCTCCTGTCCATCCTAGGGATCCCAGGTGTGGATATATAATTACTCCGGCGTATTCTGGGTCTACCTAGAATTAACTCTGTATTCATACTTATTTTTAGTCGTTTTCACATGCACTTTGTGCCCATAGATGACGATATAATTGCTAATCTGCTATAATTCTACCTTTTCACCTACAACACTCAAAGAATGTACAATCAAACTACAATACACGTTCACACAGCAATTGTTTCCCACCTCACTTTTCTCTCCTTCACTGCTGAAGCCAAGCTATTACTTTTCTCTAAATATATACATTAAAACCGGCTCAAATGGAGTGACGTACGGCGGCCGCAATGTTTCACCGTAGGCCTCACAGAACCGGCGCTCATTGATGATGGCTTTTGACAGCAAAATAGTTATTTTCCTTTTTAGAAAATGGACCATTATAGCTGCCATGTTTATAATCCAATGAGGAATTTTAAGAGGTTCTCCTGTTGAAGTTCGTTGGATTGATGGCGAGCAGATGAGAAGTGAAACTACAAGCGAATTGTTTGGCAAGCCCATGATCAAACACAAAGAGGGTCGTGAGGAGGACTGGGAGAGGAGGAATAATCCACCTGGTACCGGAATCGCTCGTATATAGTTGCTATTTGGTACTTCCTTTGACCAGCATTGTAAATTTACGTCAGAGAAGATTAAAATAAAAAATAAAAATTTTAGGTTTAAGTTTAAGATTTAGATATAGCTTTTAACTCTACATTTAATTAAATCCCAGAAAAGTTGCGGTATGATGGAGTCGTCATTGCCGCTGCAGATCCTTCGTGTTAACGTGATAACTCAAATGCTGTTTCTTCTTATTTCTGACCACATGAACACTAGTGCGAGGAAGAAAAGAATTCCTTTTGGGAAAGGTCAGTTGTATATTTCCAAAACCCAGGGGGAAAGTTTATCTCCAAATGTTTGTCATATTTAGTCCAGATTTGGTGCCTGTGAATTGGCGAGGAGATCTACCCAATATGTATCATATATAACTCTATTAGTTCATATTTAAGTTATTGGGGAATACTTGGGGAAGTATTTTTTAATGAGAAATACTGTTTTCTGGACGTAACTTCTTGTAGTCTACCTCATACAGGTAACCCAGGTGAAAATATATCTATAATGAATATATTATTATTATTATAGCAGATTACTCTGGATTTGCACCTTTATCCTCAAATCCAAGGTCCAAGGTTCTCATTGTAAAGTCCAATGAGAACTCTTTAAGATATTCTGCTAACTAACAGTCGAACAGCATCCCTGGCAGGGATAATGCGTAGAATTTCTTTTGCTTAAGAATACAGGACGAAGAATTGCCCAAAGCCTCTGACTCTGCCGGCGTTTCTTTGAAGGCCGTGGGTGATGGTGGTAGAGAGAGGGGGGGGCAGCAGACTAAGGTGTCTTACCCACCTTAGTCTGATGCTGCTGGCAGTGCCGCTGTGCCAGACGCTGCTCTTCCAGATAAACAAATGCTACACAAATTTCTCTTTGTTAAACCTGTGTCAGCCGCTGCATGATAATGAAGGCTGTGTCCAGCCAGTCCTGATGCTCCTGTCTGAGAGGACAATGAGGGAAGAATACAGACGGAGCCCTCTGCTGCTCTGCACATTCTTCCTCCTTGGACTATCTTGGCTTTTTTGTAAATAAACTAGTCCACTCACTCAGCACAATTATCCTTCAGTGCATGCTGAGCACTCTTTTTCTCATTTTGGCCGAGAATGTCATTCATCTGCATCTGATATCACAGCACTGAGCCCCCCAGAATGTTTGCATGAGAGATTATTCTGATGAAAATGCTGCGGAAAGAGAATAAATCCCAACTTTCCTTGACAATGTGCCAAATGTGGCGGATCTTTTTTAGTCAGAGGCTCTCCTAGGTTCGGCATCACCAGGGTCATGAAAAACAGCAATACATCATACCTCTTTAAAATCCTTGTATTAGCAAGGAAAATACATCTGTGCTACTCTCAGTGGACTCTGCCTAATTATGCATAGAAAATGTCTGAGGGCTGTGGGGGGAGGAGGTGAGAACGGCGGGCTAGTGGAGGACTTTGTGTGGCATGAGTGCATGGCTGAAGGCTGCCAGGGTCCACTTTGATACCTGGCAGCTGGATCTCCTCCGCTCTACATTAATACAACGTTGATCATGCATCATTATGGCTGAAAAAAAGATCAGATCACAAGGTTGCTGTGATAATGAGGAGAGGCCGACGAGGTAAAGACGCATGTTTACCTCACAGCGCTGGAAAAAAGGGTGCCGCATCTCATTTTCTAGAGAGGTGACCCCTTCCGGAGGTCATATCCAATTAAACAAACAAGATGAATGTTGTTACTCAAGTAAAATGCAAAAAGGCACTCCCCAGTCAGCCTGGGGTAAAAAAAAGGAAAGCATATCTGAGAGAATTTGATCATTTGAAATCCCCCCACCCCCCCCTTCTGCTCATGTATGTAATATCCTCTTTGACAAATATGTATGTAATGGGACTGCAGAGAGAGCTAACACACAGTCCCCTAAGAAAATTAGTTTCACAGCAGCTGTGCATTTGTTCAGCAGCATAATCCTGCAGAGAGAAATGTTAAAGATTTAAATAGTTCACTGACTGCACCTTTAATCATCTCACTTTATACACTGGTGGAACGAGAGATCAGACACTTCTGTAAATCTGCACTAATCTATTTTTTAAGTTAATCTTGGGCCAAATGAATGTGATATGTTACAAGGCGGGGGATCTTACAGATTTTCTTTCTTTGCTTTCCAGATAGTTTCAAATCAGAATCATGTTTAATGTCTATAGCTTATAACCCAGTTTGGGTTTCATTTGGTCATTTGGTGCTCGGGCTAAAATGGACTGATGCAGCCATGGGTTGTTCTGACGCAGCAGAGTTTGGTTATTGGCTTGACCTAGCATGTTGAGTTATGTTTCCTAACCAAAATGGGTAAAACGGGATCATGTTGAGTAGTAAAAAATTGGTCTAAAACTGTTTTACATGGGTCAAGGGTTAATATTACCTGTTTTATTTCATGAAGATTTATGTCTATATTTGATGAAATAACTAATCAGCTAGATAACAAGGTTGTGTCACGTTAGCGAGTGAGGTAGCTGCCTAATAAGATGTATATCAACAATAGAATAATCTGGGCACAATATTGCTAGCTTGTAAATATTAGCATTAATGGCCTTAGCTAACCAGCGGAACCTAATGTTACCTAACGTGAGCTAGCTTAACTTTAGCTAGCTTATGTGAACTAATGTGACTAATACAGTCGGCTGACATCCTTGTCAGTTCACTCTAACTGTGAAAATTAATTATCTTGATATAAGGAGTTAGCATATCATTGACATCTTCTGATCTACTGTTCCAATGCCTTACCCTTACATGCTGGGGCAAAGGTTAAAGGTCAGGTCATGTCGCCGTCTGCAGGAACATGGCAGCATTGAAGGAATAATGAGCCTGGAGTTGCATCTACAGCCCATAGTGCTGGGTCGCTGTCTTTATCTCAATGTTGGGTCAAACAACCAAACCTAAAATCTACCATCAAACCGGCATTTGGGTCATTATTGAAATAATACAGCATTTCTTAGTGTGTGTGTTTTAAAGTACTGGCACGTTGTATAAAAACCTCTTATTTCATGTTGTCGATGCGGGGGGGAATAGGGATGCAGAGTCCTGATGGCTTAGGGAAACGGTCTGGTAGATCTTCACACAGATACCCTGGAGCCTGTTTCCAGATGGCAAGAGCGAGAGAGGTGGTGGGAGGAATCATGTTGGTGGCCTGGCTAACGCATCTGTCTGCATACATGTCAACCATAGAGGAGAGAGAGACCCCTGTGATCTTTTCTGCAGGGAATCACAACCAACGGCTGCACAATTCCCATACGAGACAGAGATACAGTTTGTTCGGCTGTTTGTCGACAGTTCCTGTAGAGAAAGATGTTGTGATGAATGGAGGGGAGTTGATGGTCAGCGGTGCGAGCACACAGCCTTTTCTGAAATCAGCATCTATCATCTTTGTCTTCTACACATTGGAGAAGAGATGTTGTTGTTAAGCTATTCTGTTAAGGCCACATTGAAGGACTATAATCCACACAAAAGTTGGTAACGACTAGTTTTGGCTAATTTAGCAGGAAATGAGCCACATAAAAAGTGAAGAATGGACATTTAACAATTGGCCAGAGATGAATCTCTGTCATATCAATTTTATTTATATCGCGTCAAATCACAACAAAGGTTATCTAAAGGCACTTTCTAGAAAGAACAGAACTGGAGTGTACTCTTTATTCCACAGAGACCCAGAAGTCCCACACGTCCAAGAACATGGAGACAGTGGGAAGAAATAATGTGTGTGTAAAGCAGCTTGTGTTCCTGTTCACAAGCTGCTTTGTATGGCAATGAATGAAAATTGCCACACAAATAAAGTTTGTATGACTTTGAGTTGTATGTATATAAAAATCGGCTATAGTTTTTACGTACTTTGGAAAGATTTGTCAAACTAGGCCTATGTTGTCATCCCAAACAGCAGGGGTATGTCCCCAAAAAGTCCCCAATCTCCTGCAATGTACAAGCGTTGATAAATAAAAGACGTTGAAATAAAGGCCAGTGCAGGAGATTAGTGAAAATGGTGAAGCAATAGGAAGAAATAAGAATAAATGAATATATAGATAGATAAAGAGAATTGATGAAATACAGACAATAAAAGTTGACACATATGAGGGATCGAAACAAGCCTGTGTGTTCTTCTGAGAAGGTGGATCAGTCGATGTCTGTCCTCTATTTCCATATTTCTTCTTTGAGATGCAGGGAAATCCTTCAGACTTACGTGCGTTCTGCAACAGTAAGTATCAGCTTTACCGGATGTGCAATAATTAACGTATTTGTGCCAAATTGTAAAAAGGTCATTCCTGGTTCATTTGACTATCAATATATATATATATAATAATATATAATATAATATATATAATATCAATATCTGTAGGCTGAGATGGAGGAAGTTATCGGACGTTAAAGGCGTCTGGAATAGCCTGACGGCACCTTCAATAAAGGTGATGGGTTGGATTGTAGTTTATAAAGAGTTGAGGCATCACAAGAATAACAAAATGTTATTCTCAGCTGTAATGGTTATGATGTTCAGAGCGATAACGTTTTCAGATAATTAGGGACCTTTTGCTTCCAGAGGGCTGTGGTTGAGGTAAATTGCATATTTTCTTGGACGTAGTTCGGCTGTGGCCGTGACACCAGACTATTGGGTCCCCCCCACCGGCCAGATCCTCCTTTAAGCCCTGCTAATTACACACAATGGTGTAGTACAAAGAATATCATTGGATTGTTTCTGCTGGTATACTGGCAGCTTTGCAGGATTTTAATGTTGTTGCTGGTTGGAATGGAGTCGTTCTACCACTTTGCTTAATGCTAACCCTTCAACCACTGCATCATATTTTATAGGCTACACATATAAAGGCCGTCGGAACTAGTAACTTGTGTAGCTGTCAGATCAATGCAGTGCAACGAGGAGTTCACCGTGTCCCTGAATCACGCATTCAAGGCATTAAGAAGCATAAAATAAAAGCAGGAAGTCCTCAGTGCTTGTTCTGGGTTTATTTATTAGCCTATTTACTGCACTGAACGAGCACAGTTTGTTATGTAGGCGAAATGTATTTTGAAAAGTTGAGATTTAAAAGGTCTGTGGTCTGTTTTTGTAATTGTTGCACACAGCAGACGTGCTGCCGGTGCTGCTGCTTCAAATGACAGACGTTGTGATTTACTTTTTATTGCCGAATCTTGCCCCGGTAATGAAGTTGGGACTGTTATGTTTCTCTCATTACCTTTTCATTAAAGATATGACTAGAAAATGAGGTTGCCATGGCGATGGCTCCACGAAATCTCCAAGCTGTATGCCGAGCTGCATTGTTTACTCTTTTGCCAAGAGTGCCGCATTGAATAGGAAACGACGAGAGACTTGTTTTTTTCTTTATTTGACCCGCCTTCATCTTTTCTCTGCTTTTCTTTTATGGATCAAACAATGACCCGCAAATAGAACATTCTTCTGTGCTCCTATTTGTTAATGGTGAGAGGTTTCATTAGCCTGCTCATTTCTCCCAAAACGATGGCTGACGCGCTTCGGTAGGGGTGAGTGGGAAAAAAAAAAATTGTAATTCACAGGCTGTAAGTAGTAATTTACACAGAGGAGATTAAAGAAAATGGTATGGAACTATTTTGTCTACATGACATCGGGCTTAATGTGTGCAGAGGCAACTGCCAGTTTGTTGGAGCAGCACCGGCAGCAGAAGAGTGAGTCTCTCATTTGTGGTGATGGATATAGAAAGTATCTGACTTCCATAGAGGCGTGTGAACTCATCTATTCATCCAACCATCATACAAGACAAAAGGAAGTTTTAAAGGAACAGTTCACTCAAACGTCATTTTATACTCGCCCCAATACCTCGTAAAATATTTATTTTCTGTTCTTTGCTACAGCACAGTTGGGTACTGCAGGAGTTACAGAAGCCAAATGTACAGAGCCCCTTAAGTTATCTTGTGCGCAAAGGTGATTATCATTTGGGAAGAAGATTATTATCTTAGCACACAGGATACAGATCTTCTTTCCACAAGATAATACCTCCATAATCACATAACACCAGTGGCTCTAGAACTGTGTTTAGTACATATTTACAAGATAAGAATTTGATTGTAACAGATAAAAATGGGTCCAGAATAGGGCTTAGTATTTAATAACCAGATAAAACATAATGATAACGTAATACTAATGACTTAAAAACTGTATATAGTTATTAATAACAAGGTAATTCCTTAATAATAACATAAAAACTCAAATGGCTCCAGACTTGGTTTTAGTTGTCTATAGTAAGTTATTAACTTGTTAATAACAAAACACTAGTGGCTCCAGAGTCGGTTTAGTAGTTAAAAACATTCTAATAATATGATAATAACAGATGAAAGCCAATTGTGGCTCCAGAACTGGGTTTAGCGGTTAATTACAATATGATAATTTGATAATAGCATTGGTGCAATAACACAGAGAGAAAACTGAGCTTTGCACCCTGGATCCTCTCCAGTTTCCAGTCTCTTCTTCAGCAGTATGCTTCTACCTTCACCATTCTATCCACCCTGAAGTTTATTTATTTATTTTTGGTCGAACTGTTAATATCAGACTCGACTCATTATGGAAGCCAAAGGTCAGATGGATGAGGGAGAGTCCCCATCTTTAGTCCTCATCCATCAGCAGCATTTTCCAAACCATTAGCCCTGTCATTGCTCCCTGTACTTCTCATGTCTGCTGGCTGGCTTCATCCTCAGTACCATGATTAGTTCGAGCAGGATGCCACTCATCGATTTTGCTCCGTTTGGTGTAAGTTAACCCTGCACCGGCTCTTAATTGCTTCTCTTGACTGTTAAAGCAGCCCTCGGCTCCTGTGGGAAGAGAAAAAGAAAACAAGTCTTGGATTGAATTTGGTTTTGAACACTGGTGTGCCAGAAAACATGTTGCCTTTCAGAAAATTCAGATGCATCAACTTTTATCTGCGCGATCAAGAACTGAACGTGTTTTTTGCTTGAATCCAAGAAGGAGGTGTTTAATTGAATGTGTTACCTGCTGGCAGCAATTACCGTGATGCTGAGAAGAATGGATGGAGTAGGCAGAATGATAAAAGAAATGCTCTGTCTCTCTCTCTCGATCTGTCTCTCTCTCTGTCTCTCTCTCTCCCTCCCTCTCTCTCTCTCTCTCTCTCTGTCTTTGGAGCTCATTGTGTTTTCTGAGTGGCTCCAGCATGATTGACAGAAACATGATAGCTGCAGTCAACAAAAGGTGCGGCGTGTACACGGGGAGATGAGCAAAGAATGAGTTTTTTGAAAACAACAAATAGTCGAAAAAGCTTGAACCTCATTTGAATTGGATTACCGGATCTCTCACGACTTGATGTGTCTTCTCCTGTCACAGAACGTGATTCGGATATAAATAAATAATAAGGTCGCTAAAGGAATTTGTTCTGGTGGTAACTGTTTGAAGCTGCGTGTTGGCACTGCTCCTGGGTCATATATGCAGCGGGGATTATTTAAATTTGACACCATCGAATCCATTATCTTTGCTCCGGAAAACTAATATTTAAAGATGTAGTATCAAACTTTCGATTATATATTTCAATGAGCAAAATCCTCATAATTAATTCAATGGGGAAAAAGGCAGACAAATTTAAAGAAATGAGTAATACTTGCAGTTATGAAAGGTGATACACACCATTTAGCCATAACATTATAACCCCCCGGCTGATATTATGTAGCTCCCCCTATTGCTCTATAATAGTTTTGACTCCTCGAGGTGGACCTGCTGTGGTATCCGGCACCAAGATGGTTGCACCATCCTGGTGCCGGATGCCTCCTTCATCAGGTCTATAAAACCTGACGCTGAACCTTGTGTGTCCATGATTTCTTGAGATGCTCTGTCTTCTGGCCATCACAATTTAGTCCTAGACAAAGTCGACCAGTTCACTACTGTTTCCTGCTTCCAACACATCTAATCAGGATAAAATGTTCACCTGCTGCCTTAAGGCTGGCTGTTGCTCACAATGTAGGGTTATCATCTCCCAATCAGAAGATGGGCGGTTTGCTCCCAGGACTACTCCTACTGTCTACATGTAGTGCATACAAGACCCAGAACCTCAATTTGCTTTGTCGGGGTTGGGTCAGATGCAGAGAAATAATTTCATATAATTGTCCTGTACGTATGTGCTGTGTTTGACAAAGTGATTACATTGAGTTATGGAAAAAAAAAATACGTCCCATCCATTGTCCAGGTGTTTTTGTAACAGGATAATAAATGTTATTTTGACTTTCTGACTTCACTGACGGGGGTTATAATGTTATGGCTAATTAGGAATAGCTTATTACATCTTCGGTGGGACAGTCCACAAAAGCATTCTTGCACCTTGGAAAAATAAATGAATCTAATTTGTTTCACACCTAATAATGTCACGCCAGTTAGTTTCTTTTGGAATATATTGCACTGATGCAAAACCGAAAATGCTGTTCTAGTTTGAAATCTGGTGGTGTAATGCTAACAAAGGTCATCTCTCATGCTGATGATTCAAATTTTAATGCTATTTGCAGCTGCCCTAGAATTCAACCTCCCCCCGTGAGACGAACCCACTTTAACCTCTGACTACTGGGCAAGTAATAGCCTGTGGTGATTGGCAGGAAGGCGGTCCCGCCCACTCAGGAGAGACAGGGAGTGCACAGCACTGAACTGAGCTCGCTGTCGATTTCAAATAGAACCTTTGATTGGGCTTTAAATGAGCACCCACTACTGTATTTGTCATGAATTACATTGATTTTACCCAATCAAACTGTGTTGTATGGAAATGACATCAAATACTAATATTATAAGGAAAAAAAGTAGATCACACTGACAGTAATACAGTAAATGATTTACCTACATTTGTTTTCTGAGGAAATTCTACCGGTTAAAGTGCTGTTATGAAGAAAAAAAAGGATTTTCTGCAGGGGGTACTGCTGGATTAAATTTAGCATCTTCCGTTGATTCAAATCAGTCAATACAGAAGACAAAAGACCGACAGAAGTCTTGGAATATGGTTATAACGCCTTCATAAAGGCGGCCAAGCGAAACTTCGTTCTTCACTCCCTATCATTATTTGAATGATTTTTTTTTTACAGTCTTTAATTTGCATCCTAATGCCGTGCCCTTGTTCGATTTAATTTACATTGCAGATGCGGGGGTGATAAGGTTGATGGAGGTTCATTCGCAAGAAAAGGACGGGAAGGACAAAAAAAATGTAATGTAAAATGTAAAAAGCGGAAATTATTGCGCTTTCCTTCCCTGAATTGAGCTGATAAAAGATTCATATTAAACAAAAAGCCATTCGGCTTCAGCAAGTGTGTTATTAAAGAATACATGCGGACTCATAAAATAATCATTTCAAACGCCGCTCAGTGATCAGGACACTTCAAATGCATCTACTGCGGGAGCGTTTCATGATTTGTTTATCTGCTCTTTCATACATGTTTGCTCAGCGGTAATTTATGTGCTCACAGTCAACATTAGAGCAAGACAACCAGTGCACAGCGGCACATTTAAGGACGTGGCAGCTTTGGCACAGATGACAATCGTGTCCCAGGAAACAGATTGGATATGGGCTGTGGGATACTTTGGGCCTCTTTTTTTCCTTTTTTTCATCCTGGGAGGGGTGGAGAAAGTAGGTTGCAATGCTGGGGGTGTGAGTACGCGGCCCCAGGGCTATGTCAAATAAAAATCTGGAGCACACTCTCATCATTATCTCCCTCATGATAAACTCCAATTATCAGGCCAGGAGAGGATTTCTTGAGGAGTCGATGGCCATCTAATAGATTTGGTCTCCGCAACGAATCCATTTGTTGAGACTCCGAGCTTCTAATACTACGAAATAAATATGTGAATAAATATCTACCCTCCTTCTTCGTCTTCTTTTTCTTCTTCAAGCTGCACCCATAAGGAGTCACCACAGATCACCCATGTTCTCTGCATCTCCCTGTGTTCCACCAACCAACTGTCATCTTTCACCACATTCAGAGACCTCCACTTTGTTCTTCCACTTTTTCATCTCTAGCATCCTTCTACCAACATATCCCTCTTTTACTGGCCGCTTTGACTTCAAGACGTCTAACCTTGGCTGTCCCCCTGATGTGCTCATCTCTAATCCTGTCCATCCTCATCACTCCCAGAGAGAATCTCAACATCTTCATCTCTGTCACCTGCAGCTCTGCCTCCTGTCTTTATGGTCTGCAGAGCTGCTCTCACCACCATCTTGAAGACCTTTCCCCTCACTCTTGCTGTTGCTCTTAATCTGGGAGGTTATTTTTTGTGTGAATTACTTCAAGCACGCCATCACCAGGCTGCGCAGCATGTGACTGCATCTGATGACATTACTGGCCCCAGTTTGACTGGCTTAGCCCTCCTATGTACCATGAACACCTTTACCCCTGGGTGGCTTGACTTAATTACTTCAGTCCATAATGCCCGAGACACCACCTAATCAGCATTGGGTGTTACAAATTCTGCTGCTCTGATTAGATGCTGATTGCTGTCAGGGCCAGTTTGAACCAGCTGTATGAGGGTGGGCTGGTCGAAAAAATAGGTGAGCAACTTGGATGGTAGATAGACCAAATCTTAGAAATGTGGACTATCTGTCCAGAGGCCTAATCCAGAGAGAAGTTTTCACCACAGCCAATATTGTCAATCTTATATATATATATATATAAATATATACTGTATATACACACAACCATACATACATACATATACATTTATATACTCAAATTCCATTTAAATCAATATATATGGATGTATATATGTATGTATGCTTGTGTGTGTGTGTGTATGTATGTATGTATGTATGTATGTATGTATGTATGTATGTATGTATGTATGTATACATTACATTGAATAATTACATACACATTATATATAAAACACATTACATACAATAATAATTACATTGACTAAATACATACAGATTATACATAATACACAGTACATATAATATTAATATTGAATATTGAATATATTACATTTAATTTTGAGATACTGCATGATGCGTTCAATGTCTATTCAGTAGCTCAAGCAGTAACGTCATAAAGATGTGTTCAAATGTTACCTTTTCAAAAGAAGCATTTGGCAAGAGAATTGGGTAAAAGCTTTTTGAAAGGATACATTTTTGTTGATGTTTTCATGGCAAGATATATCAATTTGGGAGGGAATTGTGAAAAATGTTTATGTTAAGAGATATGACCCCTCTTAGTCTACCCCTTAACCCCCTTCTACACTGAAGTAGCGTTTTTTCTATATTTCCAGCCATAATTCGCTGAATCCTGCAACACTTCCTCCGTTTAGGTGTAAAAAAGGTGGCTGCACTAAGGTATTTCTTTGATGTTTCAGATGTATAACCTACTCTGGTCAATCATGATTATTCTTTCTCCCTCTTGATTCACCAGATTGATGCATTTTCTTGTACAAGGTCCGAGATTTTCCGCTCCCAGCTTATCTAAATCCTGTGAGAAACATTGTCTTTTTTATTGATTTCTAAATAACAGGGAATCACAAAATCTGTCTTTCTTTTGCGTGACATGGTCGGACGATCGGGGGTCGATAGGGGTATAGGGGGGATTCGAGACAGTGTGGAGAATGAAACTCTCATATGATGCTGAAGACACACCAGTTACATGTGCTGTTACATATAATTTATGCATCTCAGGCGCAGGAGGCTTCCTTACACTCCTGCAGGTGATTACACACAGTACACAAGTTGGTTTCATTTAGAAATTCATTTTTTTCAAACTCACATCGTCTGCCGTAACGCCAGCCAGCATAATCAGGGTGGAACGTAGAAATACACAGTCTTGGCTACAAGACTGAATATGGGCGTTATTAGGTCTATATTCTTCCTGCAAAATCTGTTTTCTATTTCTGAAAGGGCTCTTTCAAGGAATGTATGAACCACAGTTGAGAGCACAATACTTACACCAAGGTCTTTACTCAGTGCTCTCGTTCTTTTTGGAGGATATGAATCATCTCCAACAGGTGTCTGACAAAAGTTCTGTCTTTGAGCTTTAAGAATGACATCCGATCAGACGGCCTTCAGTGCAACACTCACCGCAATTAAGCTGCCTTCAAGTAACTTCCCTGTGAAGCCATGACTCCAGGCTGCTGTCAGATTACCCAGTGCGTGTTCAAAGAGACAATATTTTTTTAGTAGAATAAAGTGATTAAAGCGAGGCTAAACACCTGTGAGGGATAATCACTCATCGCAAAGACACACATTGAAAACCATCAAGGATGTATTTGACACAGAACAACATTATGCTGGACTACTAATGGATATCACTTTTATATCTTCCAATAATAATATGAGATATGTATAATAACTGTCCGTTCTGTCTGGACCTCATTCCCATCACAACAGCAGCAACCGGCTGAGGCGGGCAATAATCAACAGCTATTCAAGATACATCAAATTCCATTAAACTCACCAAAAACAGTCCATCATTTGAAGAAAAAGTCCATCCTCCTGTCTTTCTTAAGAAGTAGCTGAATAACATGGGGTAAACCCTGGAACGGGTCGCCAGTTCATCATAGGGGCCGACGCATAGATAAGAGTTAGGATGATGAATGATAAAGCTGCCTCTCAGTTCCATTAGAAGATCCTTTTCCACCGGCATGGAGGTCGGTGCTGGTAGTCTCGGAAGCCCAGTCGTAGTTCACCGATACGTTTTAATCAAATGTGCAGAAAATAACCGCTCGACAGAGGCAGTATTCTGGAATGACATTTGACATCAAATTCCAAATCTGATTGGTTAAAAAAATTTGATAATCATGGCCAAGAGAAGTACTTCCGGCCTGATGTTCCCCCAATTCGTAGAATATAAACTATAAGAATAGTGCAAAACCTGCTTCGAAGAAGAAAATCATATTAAAAACTTTCACTTTGGACATTTACCCATGTTTATCAAGCATTTATTTACATATTACACTCCTTTTGTTAACCTAAGACTGTGGGAAGTCATTTTCAAACAACTAAAACATTTGTCCTTGTGAGTAAATATATGTTTTCAAAGGAGATTTTTAAAATTTTAACAAATAGGAATTCAAATTAACTTCCTAAATTGTTTCTTCACTTTCAGACAAATATGAGCCTCATCTTCAGAAAGAGACTGAAATAATTACGTAAATCTTGAAATAAAAAATCAGGATTTTTCGTTATATTCAGGTCATAACAAGGAAAATTTAGGAGCTAATATTAAAAATAAAGAAAAATACCTTCAGAGGGAGTTGATGATTCATCCGTAGACTCCTCAGTTCCCTGCAAACACTTTTCAAGAGTTGCTATAAGGTAACAGACCCTGAATGAAGATCATTGTGGCAGGAGGCACCCTGAAAATACCTGCAGACGCCACTCAGGGCTACGAAAATGTATTTTATTTGTCTGTTAATATTCTACTTACAACCAGCATTTACCTAAAAACACTGGTGCAAAAACAATATTGGCCATAAACGATCAGGTTCTTTTTAAAAAGATCGATGCATTGAGAGTAATAATGTACTATTTTAGTGCCTATCATTATTCTGCAAACTTTATCACAATATTTTGGAAGCTAAACTTACTTAACTTGTACTTATGTAAATGCATGACATAAATACATTTGTATGGTTTATTGAACGGCATATATTTCATTGTGTGCTACTTTGGTTCATGCTCAGACAAAATGACTTTCCTTTGGAACAACTTTGCAAAAAAAGACACAATGCTGAGTCAGTTATCACTATTGACTAACTACAAAGACTTAAGCGGCACACATGTATCCAGATTATGTGGAAGAATCTCAGAGGCAGATATCTTAAGGAGGAAAAAACTGTGTTTATCTTAGTGATCTGGATATTATATCAGAGTTAAAGAAGTATTTCATCCAAAACTGAAAATGTAGTCGTTATCTACTTATTAATACACCAAATTTCACTATAGCTTCACAGCAACATGTTTATTCAAGTAGGTCTTTATACAGTGATTAAAAAATTTTAAATTGTTTGTTTTAATTAGTTTAGCTCAACCTTTTCTTAAACCATGTGTTTAGAAAACTATTTGACCCTTATTGGACTTTTTTGGTCGTATCAAGTTACATAATTCTGTAGGAAATCCTCACGTACTGCAATAAGAGAAAAAAGTAAAAGTTTATTATCAACAGGACGCTCTCATTAGCCATGGTTTATTCCTCCTCCTCCTCAGTGCCCCTTTTAACATTTGGTGTCCCTCAGGGCTCCATCCTTGGCCCCTTACACTTTAGCATATACACACTGCCACTGGGTCATACTATAAACAGGTTCCCTCAAGTTGCACACATTTTTCAATGTTTCAAATTTGTACTCAACTAAACAGCTGGGTAGGAAGTTGTTATTATACCAGATACAATGAAGCTTTGTCTCCGCACATGTCGAGTAGCATCATTCGTGTCTGTAGGAGTCCTGAGTCTGGTTAGAAAGGAGGTCATTTAAAGCCTTTTATAGTTGAAATCTTTTTGCATACCTCAGTGTTTGCCTGCTGCTCCGCAGACGTTGTGTCACACTCTGCAGAGGATGCAGATGCATCTGTCATCCTTTCTCTGTTTTCAAGTGTGCTTCCCCAGTTGGCTTTATCTAATACTTTGTCAGAACGTATCATATGTTTGATGTTATTAACGTTGACACGATTTTCAATTCCAAGTAATGTCTAACATCTGCTAGTCGACTCTCAGACGCTAGATTCTAGCTTGATATGAAATTCATGTTGACGTCAAAACCCAACGTGGGCTGAATATCCACCCGACCGGAGGATCCAGTCTCCTGTCCTGTGTCAGCTGGATACAGTCAACACAAGTATTGTGGTTTTATACTAAATCTGACATCTGTTGGAGGTTTACTATTTTCTCATGTCTTTTGACATCACATTGACGAGTATATCCTCTCCTACGGCGTAGCCTGGAGACGATTACATTTTGGCACACGACATCATAAAAACTTCTTTCTTAACAATTGACAGCTAGGGCACCTTTGAGCTTTTTTGTTAGTGACTCAAAGAAAAATGAATGGGCAAATCTGTATGACACTTTACTTAGAGGTAGCTTTTGTCGTATCCCGGAGGGGATTCAATTTTAGTAATGTTACATAATGATATCAGGTTGTAATGTCTTAATAAACTTTTCTTAATCATCGCAAGATAGGGCAATTCTATAGTCCCGGGCAATAACTCAGAGATTAATGAAAGTATTCACATGAAACTTTATCCAGAGGTAGGTTTAGCCAGTTTTAGAAAAAATTTAAATAATTAATTTTCGGCGACATCATAAAAGCTTTTTCCTAACTACTGCGAGATAATACACTTATTCTTTTCTTTTTCGGCAATAACTCATAATTTAATTAACATCAACGTCCTTGCAAGCCGAGCATGTCTTTCGGAATGTGGCTGCAGAAATGTAGAAGTAGTGGTTGAATGCAAACACCCCCCAAGTCAATCAAGTGATTTGGAATTACCCCACAGCCCATCATTACAGTTTACCGACATGCACGGTTGTCTGACCATTTCATGGTAATTCGGAGTATCTAGGGTGTGGGTTTGTGACTACACGTGTGGGTTGGTAGTTAGGGGCGGGGGGGAACTTGAGACAATGCTCCACTTCATGAGCACACACTGTACAGACGCCCTCCCACACAGCCTTTGTTAAGCCTTCTCTTGAGCTGGCACTTCAGCCTCCCTGAGCCCATTGACTCCCACTGGATGCTCACCACTATGTTTCCTGTGTGAAATATATGGGTGCCTCTCTAATACTGTAACAACCCTATCCACTCTGTTCACACATGGTCCCCTCTCAGCTAACTGCAGCCAATACAATTTAATCCCATTTGGTAGGCAACTTAAATTCATCCAATTTCACAGATTAGGAGTTGTGGTCTCTGCAAAATGTAGCTACCTTCTAGCGTTCTTTTCAGTTCTATCACACAAGAGGTGCATACAGCTAGTGATGGATTTAAAGGAGAGTTTAGCCTTCCTGTTGGTAGTGATTTCTTTTAGATCTTTGGCTGCCTCTGTTGGCAGCAGAGGTCACCACAGCAGATCACCTCTATCTAAATATCTGCTATTCTGACGTTCAAATTTGATTTCATGCCTGATGCCCTTCATGACGCAATCCCTCCTAATTAGAGCTTAAGATAGACACTTAGGAATAGACTGGTTTCTGCAACCCCAGCGCCTCTGTGGTAGGTTCAGTCCAATCCGAGATCCAATCACAGCAACGTCGGACTCCTCAAGGCCTCCGGGATCTGTGAGCTACTCTTAAAGGTCATTTAAGCCATTTTCATATTGATTACTTAGTGCTGTGAAAACGTTTAGGTTTAGGTTTCTCATACTGACCCGTGTTGGATCTTCACTAAAGATTTAACAGAACACAATTTGGGTAAACATTTATTAGGTAAAACAGTTTAAATAATAACTAAATCACCAGTGTGGAAAAAGTGTTTATCCTCTCTCACTTGATATCTATTTGTTCCACCGTTAGTAGCAACAACTGCAGACAAATACTTCTGCTATTGGAAGATCAGCCTCTGACGTCACTGTTTTGGAATTTTGATCCAATCTTCTTCTTCTGTTTTAGTGCATCGGTGCGCACTTTTTTATACTCACTCGTGTCCGTTTGTTGGTTTGATTGTTAGCATTGAATTCTGGGGGACCTTCCTTAACACTGGAGGAAAGGACATTATTCAACAGTTTTCTTAATTTCATTAAAATGATCGAACTGATGTCCTTATAACTGTGTGGAGGGGGAGAAATGGACCAGACAAGCAGGCTTTATTATGCATTCCACTCTATACAGCCTAGTTGAAAGGTCTTTTAAAGGTTCTCTGATTCATCAGCATCAAAAAACACTCACTGTTATCGAAGATGATTGACAGGATTGACTGTCAAACGGAGTTTTTTGTCTCCCATTGTAATTCCCGCCTTAAATATGCATCGGATTATTTCCCTGATGTAAAATAATTTTCACAGACAAAAAAATTCTGATTTTAATTACTCTAATTAAAGAAATGGTTCACTTTTAAAAAAGAGAATTCAGTCAATATGGACACATTTTTGAGATTTCACAGAAACAGTGTTGCAGAATTGTCCTGAACAACACAAAGAGATCAAAACCCTTTGAAAGAAACATAAAACTAGAGGGTGCTCAGTCAGTGCATACCTCCAACAGCCATATACATGAATCTTACTATGGTGACGCCATAACACACCCTACTCTGCCTCTGATTGGCTTAGCATTATGATATTTCTCCCATAGCATGACACTGAAAGAACTTCGTCCTGAGATTTTACAATGCAAACTGAAAAGCATCTATTAAGGCTGGCATTCATGTACTGTTTTTTCATTTGATCATGTGTTGTGATCATGATGATCACAACATTTTACTCTCAGGCACTACTGTTTATTGTTGCATTGGCGTTACCTTCATTCATTTCATTTTATTACCTCTATTAACCGAGTTTTTGGCTCTGTTTTGTCTGTTTGTTAGCGACATCACAGAAAAAATAAGCGATGAATCTGTGTGAAATTTTACATAAAGGGATGTTTTGGCATTTCCTGCAGATGATGTGTGGATGTTATGACATAAACTCACAGAATGACATAATAAAACATTTTCTTAACCATTGCGGGATAATCTTTTTTTTTGTTAATTTCTCCTAAAAAATTCATCAACAAATTGGTATGAAATTTGACTTGGAGTTGGCTTTTGTCACATCCCAGAGGTGATTCAGTTTTGATGATGTTACATCATGATATCAGGTTGTGATCCTTTTCTTATCCATTGCAAGACAGGGTCATTTTAAAGTTTTTGGCAATAACTCTAAAATTACTGGATGGATTTGCATGACATTATACCCAGAGCTAGTTTTAGGCATTTTTTTTTAGATATTTTGGTGATGTTTTGCCATAAGCTCATGGCATAACATCATAAAACCTTTTTCTTACCACCACAACATTTTTCGATTTTTTTGGCAATAAATCCATAATTTAATGGACGAATCTGCATGAACATTGAACCAGATGTAATGTTGGGCAAACCCTAGACTTGACTCGATGTCGATGATGTCACATCATGATGACGTATCACGACAGCATAGGAAAAAATTCTTAACTATCCGGGAGATAGAGCCCTCACAGAGGTTTTTTGTTGTAATAACAAATTAATAATGGATTCAATTTAATTTAAATGTGGTCGGTTTTTACCTTTATTATTGTAATGCTTGCTTAGTATGTGTTATCTCATTATTTATTATTATTTCTTCTTGCTTGTGTTTTTCTACCTTTTATTGTTGTTGTTGTTGGTGTGCACTGGTCTCGATCCTTTTTAAGTTCTTTTTTCATCACTTTCATGTAAAGCATCTTGAACGGCATGCAAGTGCTTTTAAAGGTGGTACATAAATAAAGTTTTGATTGATTGATTCGTGAGAAACATCATTGCGCTAGAAAGACAATCAGATGCAGAATATGGTGGGTCATGGCGGGTCAAGGTGTCGTAAAAGCAGAATTCATAAATCCTGGATCCATACCATCTTTCTGAAGAGTCTCAAAATTTAATGACCTGCACATCTCCCTGGGGCACCACCTTTCGACAAGATTTAATTGGAATCCACTCAAATTTTATGAAGTTATCCCGCTTGCAAACACACACAGACAAACCACTGACACCAGCAGGTAGAGGTCATGACTCCATACAGCTCAATCAATGTCTCCAGAAGCGCTGAGATGTTACTAAGTTATAATGTTCACTGCTGCTTCTGGTGCGTCTGTGCACACCCTATCCGAGGAAGGTCCATGATGCAGAAAACCTAACACCAAATCCAGCGTTCGGTCCATTCCGAAAATCTCGCAATCTCCATTTTGCGTCAGCATCGTCAGCGATGTTTTGTGACCTGAGAAACTATGCCTGACTTCCTATCAGCGTGGGCGTGAGAAAATAATGCCCAAATTCTCATTTCTGGATGAATTGCTCTTTTAAAGGTTTTCATCCTGCAGTCAAGTTAAAGTCATGAGTGTGAAATGCATTTGCTTGATGCGTATTGCAATTGTCAGGGTTTACTTGCTCTGTGGGAAATGAGAAACGCAGCAATTCTTTCAACAACACAAACAGGGTTGGAGGACGAGAGGAATATAAAAAGCCCAACATCTGACAACAGGAATCGGTCTTTCTTAGGAAAATGAACAGCAATGGTTTTAATTTACTGACTGCATTAGGTGGCTCCTCTCCAACCAAGCTCGGTGTTGTCTCGAAAGTTATTAATGGTGCAATAACAGGAGGCAAGCCCGGGCACAGAATATTCTATTCTCTCTGAGATTGCGTAATGATTTTCCACAAGAGGAAGGTCTGCCGGCTATTTCTCACTACAGGATCTGCAGGATGAATTGACAAGGGAGGAGGTGATGGTGGTAAAAAAAAAAAAAAAAAAATCTCTGCCCTTTCCATTAATTGACTTATATCTTACATAAACCAAAGGATATTGATGGCTCAAAAATAACCTTATACTGCCATGTCATATATTCATTCTCTTACTTGGAAAGGTATTTATGACCTGACATTTTAGCAGATGGATGTGACGCACTGAGTGTAAAATTCGAAGCGGAAGAGGAGTTCAGCAGGAGGTGCAAACGATGACCTCCTGCAAGGAACGTATTTGATGGGGTTTTTGGCCTCGTCTTTTTTTTTTTATATAAGGGCAGCTCAGGCGGTTTTGCTTTTAATCGCATGTAGTGGATGACTTTCCTAGTGTGTTCTGTGATTTATGTGTTTTAAAAATGAGTATTTGTCGGAGAAGGTTCTGCTATAACACCCGACTTCGCACCATGTCCTCTTTATGAGTGGTGAATTAATCAGCCTCCACTTTAACATGGAAAAGCCTTAAAATAATCTAAATATCCAAAACTCAAACGGTTGTTTCCAAAAAGCTTCTGGGTAACAATCAATACACATCCAATCGCCCCCTCCCCTTTCACCCCCCTTTTCTTTCTTTTTTTGCCTCAGAAGCTCATATTGATTCCATGCATGAGCAGAGTTATCACAAAACAAATTGCCCGGACTTGAATTTGACAATCCCTTCATGAGGAGTAGTGCTTCATTGATTTCTGGATGGTGGCTCTGTTTGACTCCCTCACAGAGGAGAGGAGAGGAGAGGAGAGGAGAGGAGAGGGGAGGGGAGGTTGCTCATGCATTTGGAGAGACGCAGCATTGCTAATTCTAATTGCTTTATTCCCCTATCTCATCATATTCTGATGGCAGCTCATGCAGCACCATGTTAGCGAGCTGAGTTAGGGACTGTTTCAGTCAGTAACTTTTTCTCTGAGGTTCTAGTTTTCTCCTCCTGGCTCTGTTGGGAATAGTACTGACTTGCGACTTTTCCAAAGGATTACGACGTGTCAGCAAAATCTGTCCTGCAGTGTGAGGCTTGACACTGCAATGACAGTGCAGTAATGTTTCTCCCTCTTGTTGCAGAACAAATTACCAGCAGTGTGATATCAGAGGGCTTATGTGCCGCAGAAAAACCTCCTCACACATAAATACAAATGACCTCAACTCCACAAAATAATAACAACAACCAGAAAAAATAGAGGTCAGTTCAGGGTGATGACAGGTAGATACCACCTCACCCTCCTGAGGACACGTGTCATTATTGAGAGGTGATGTGGATCCTCCAGATAAGCACAACCATATTTTTAAAAAACTTTTGATATTTTCATAAATATATTTATTAAAGTATATTTTATTTAATCACACATGTGGAAAACAGTGGGGAGCGGTGGGCAGCCCCTCCACAGCTCCCAGAGAGCCAGCTGGGACAACAAAAACAATGTAATGTTCATCATAATAATAATAAAAAAAGGAGCAAAATATTAACTATTAGAGTAAATAATGACGTATTCAAGATTTTCTCCTGAGTCCATTGGTATGCAACAAATTTGGACTAAATATGAACAACTGTTAAGGAGTTATGTCCAAAAAACAGTGTTTTACGTAAAAGCTCCACCTAGTGAGACAAATTTGAACTATTAGAGTAAAACACAACGTATAAAAGATAGATCTCCTCGGGTCGATTCATATGCACCAGATTTGAATCAAATCGAAACAACAGTTGAGATATTATGATAGATATTATGGACCAAAACCATTTGGAGATTAAGCTCCCTGTCGTTAATTTAAAACAAAACCTTTCTCAAAATCAATCCAGTTCTTACTCGCACTAAGGCCAATATGGGTATAAAATTTGAAAATGGTTCATGAAAGTGTTTTTTGAGTTATCACGTCAACACAACGCATCTGAGCAAGCGGATGTGGATCAGACGGCTGCGATGACGATTCCATAATATCCCTAAACCTTTGTGGATATAATTTGAGTATTTCTCGATGACACTATGACATGTACACTTTAGGGGCAGGCCAGCGATTGAACCGCCAACTGTCCAGTTGGTTTACGATTGCTATAGCCAAACGGTCAGGGTTTTTTATAAAGCAGGTAACATGATGGCTGCGCCATGCAACCTGAAAAAAGTCAACGAAAAGCTTGAAAACCTGGATGAGGAATTGATACCTTGATGCGTAGGCTCAGCAGCATTCAGATTCTACAGATACAATCTGTCAAGAGGTTGTAGGACAAGGATGTGAAAGTGAAGAACAAGCCTGCCACAGCTGTATGTGTTAACCTCAAGGGACTACACAGTGAACTTAAAGATAAAGCTGATACGGTGGCGTACAACTATTGGCTCTTTGTCAGACTATTTTTGGTTGAAACAAATCACATTATTATGTATAGTAAGTTCTACATGCTATAAATTCCCCCCCAAAATGGTTAATCGGATTGGACTTTTTCAATGGCTCCTCCTCATTGCCCTTTGACCTATGGTGTCTGCCAGGGCTCCATCCTAGCCCCCCTTCTCTTACCACCGGGTCATATTATAAACAGGTTTATATGAGCTTAAAAAAACAGTTGAGCAGGAAATTAAGAGGGTAAAGAACTGTACAATTATTCCAAACATATCAAAATGGTGATATTTTTCAAAGTTTATCCAAATGAGCTGACTGCAGATATTCTCACATTCTTGACACCTTTCACCCATCGCAATAAGGAGTGTCTGACCAGAACAAGAATTCTCCTGTCAAAAGGCTGATGAAGATGTAGGCAATGGGCACATAAATCACACTTCACAAAGCCCATCCTGGTGGTTGCATTGCAGATTATCGTAATCATGCTGCAGAGGACTATTGGGTCTTCTGATTATGGATGTCACTTTTTCCTCTTGGCTACGTTGATGACATTAAAGCCGGAGCAGATGACATCAAAGCATTCTCTGAGCATATGAAAGCGGATTATTTCAGCAGATTTATCATGGGAATAGACTTCATATCACATCTGTTGACCTGTTTTACAGGCCAAGGTCACATCCATTTTCCAAGCGATGGTATCCCAGTATCCCTGATATATGAAAAGCCGAACAAGCTTGAAAAAGCTATGACAGTAGAGAGTGAGGTTTCATTTGAGGCCTTTATAACGACTAAGATTGGCTTGACTTTGCTTCTTTTTTTTTTTGCCGTTTGCATTTTGCAGCTGAAACATAATCAATCTCTGAAAGTATTAATTCACCTTGAGATTGTACTTTCATGAGTTCGTTCATTTAATCAGTCGAGTTATGACCAGTGTTTCCCCCAAACTGCATCTGCGTGAAATAAAATAAAAAGCTCAAAGGAGAGGAGAGGCAAATCGGATGTTTGCAAGGTCACCAGATGAAATCCACCTGCAGGTTTAATGGTGGGTTTTTTCTACATGTAACATGCAGGACATTGACTGCGGGTGGCCACAGCAAACCACTTTTCTGCCACTACAAAAATGTGGCATTTTTCTTTGTGCCCTCCTTTCTCTTCCACAAGGTTTTGAGGTGCTTGGAATAAAGCAGCATTGTGTGTGTGTGTGTGTGTATATGTGTGTGTGTGTTGTGTGTATGTTGGGGGGGGCACTGTCATGCATCACGCACCAGTAGGAGCGGCGAAACAAACAGGGCCAGATTCATCAAACAGAGGGAGTCGCTCGGCAGCGGCAGCACTCGGTGTTAATCAAAGTTGAACAGCTAAAGTCATTTTAATCCAAAGGGAGGAAGAAAGTAGCAGAAAGGAGGAATGTTGCAGACTGTGTCTTCTGGCTTTTGCACGAACGAGTGACTCCAAATTAATCAGGTGGACAAAATATGGATAATCATGGCAGAAATGTAAATTCGGCAATTTTCTTTCAAATGAGCAGCACTTCAAGTTTGAAGAATTCATAATGCAGGAGCTGCTGATTCTGTGTTTCCAGTTTTGCATACATGCGGCTTTCCGTGAATATGCTGCGCCGCCCAGTCACCCCTTTGTTTTTGAGCCCTGCAGACTTTGAAGTGGTCTGTAATCTGGTCCAGTCTATTAGGATCTTCAGACTGAAATAGAGGGTAAATTATTAGACAAGCTCCGCTCCTACTTGTTTTTTTTTAATATTCCACAGCATCTAATTGGATGAATGGATTTATTTTGTTTTTGGAGCAAGCATGGCGAGGCTTCAGTTTAATCTCCGCGGGCCCCTCATCCTGCTCCCCCACGCACTCACCAGATTGATTGTATCTAAAAGCAGACAATGGCATCAATGAATTCAAGTAGTTTTTTTGTTCCTTCCCAGGTAGAAAAGAAAGGGAGTCATTTGCATGCAGGTGAGATGTTCAAACGGGCCAAGGTGAGATGAATCAAAATGCAACTCAACAGTTTGCTAATGCTTTGACCTAATTATGCACCCATTTTTCTGCTTTCCTCTCCCACAGAGGTTGGTCCTATCCCTTTCAAACAGAGTCAGGTTTGATGAAAGTCTCTGCTGATTCACTGCTTCTCTGTAGTTTTGCCGACTTAAATTGAATTTGCACACTGGAAGAAAGAAAAAAAAAAGAATTTCCGCCTAGTTTCTCGGAAAGGAAGCTTATTTTCTGTCAAAAATGAAAGATACTCTCGTCCAGAGTAGTTTGCATTGGAAAATGAGAGCATAAAACCACCTCCATCAACCATGTGAATGTGTGCAGTAATGGCAAATATAAACTCACACACATGTATAAGATCCAATATAATTAAGAATACACACTAGTGCAATATATATAATTAGTTTTACAATGTCTCATTTCAATAGTGTTATACACACTCAATGTACCAGGTGTTATATAATAAATTACGCATATTAGTGCAAAAGCTATGTAAATTTAAGCGTATGGGTGTGTCGTCGTACATTTAAGCGTGTGGGTGTGTCGTACATTTAAGCGTATGGGTATGTCCCTCGGAAAGTCCCCAATTCCCTACGTAGTACAAACAGTCCTGCTTATTGAATGCATCAACTTAAATATGAAGTTATTGTCCACAGTGTTTTTTTTTTTTTTTTAAGTCTTCCTCTCCTTCCTGTGTCTATTGTCCTCCTCATCCCCTATGTTTGTTGTCTGTCTCTCCCAGTCTGTCTCTTTCCAGGGCACGGCTACCTGTCACTCTCTCCTCACCTGGTTCCAATCTGGTTCATCTTCACACCGTAAGACTGCTTCAAAAAAGACCCGGCTCTAAACTCAATTCTTCGCTCGATCGTGCGTTTATCCTAGTGGTAACTAATCTTTGGCTTCCTCACCCCTCCTCAAAAGTATTTTGACAAACCTGTTTTGGGATTTTGCACACCCGGTGTTTTCTTGCCTCCTCTGGTATCAATCCTCTCCGGTGCCTGAAGATTCTGATCTGCCCTGCTGTCTGCCCTACTCCTGCTCTGGATTCATTTTTTCATGGAAACATTTTTGTTCTACTTTTACCTGGCTTCAGGGTGTTTTGAGTGCTGCCCATTTGGGTCCAGGAAAGAACAGGTCAATAGCTTAACAGAACTACTTGTGAGTAGAATATGAAATATTTAAGTAGAACATGACGTCCAGAAGATGGATATCCTCAAGTCGATTCATATGCAACTAATTTAGACCAAATCAGACCAACAGTTGAGAAATTATGACCCAAAGACTTTTGAAGATAAATGCACATTGACATGAATATGTGTTTAGATTTGGGAGTTGACATGCACTGCCTGTAGGTGTGAATGGTTGCGATGCACTTGGCCATTTGTTCAGCATCGTCCAGCTGACCACGCAAAAAAAAAAGCACGGTTGTTGGACGTCCAACGTCTGCCCAACGTCGATGTCAAACTAAAACCTGATGTTTTTCTGACGTAACATTAACATCCTTTTCCCGCTGGGTTCATTGATCGTCTGTATTAGAGAGAACTTCCTCTTCAAGACCCTCCTAAGATTGGACGGATCGTCTTACATCCTCATCCTGACCACGGTAACCACAACATACAAAGCCGGTGGGCAGGAGGAGAAGACAGCCATGCAGAGCAAACAGGCATCAAAGAGCCACAGATTCATGTTGGGGGATTATTGATCCCTGAGGAAACATTTAAATCATGTTTATGGGGAAATACTTAGCTCAACACAGACTCAAGTTGCTGGATAAATATGTGCACATGTACAGCGGAAAGTACAAAATGACAAAATAGCCCACTGATGCACGTGAAAGCTGGTCTGTAAAATACAGGTGACGAGTTGTTTTGTAGATCAATGATTTATTACTCATATTTCCCCCTGACACGTCAAGACAGGAAGTAGCAAAATAACTTTGAGGATGTGTCATTTATTTACTCGATCTCTCTGTGAAGGGCTATCATCTTGCTCTGTCGGTTTCGGGGAGCATTTTTAGCTTATCACTCCCATCCCAGTTGTTGTAATACACTGCTGGAAAAACAGACTCATCCTGTTACCCTGAACGAGAGGAGTGGGAGCTGGGAAATAAAAAGAAAATGTTCCAGTCATCACCGGCACCCTGCTTCAGTCCGGGCCGCCGATACATTAACATCGAAAAAAAAGGAATGACCTCATCACACGTTCAGCCAAATCATCATAAATGACATGATATTAAGTCGACCAGACAGTTGCCCTTTTTTTTCTTCTTGGGCCGTTCTCCATTTTCGTTTGGGTTTGTGGTTCTGTGCCCTTGTTATCTGGCCGTCCAGACTCTCCTCTGACTGCGAGGCAGAGGAGCAGAAAGATGGCTGTAATTCATTTTGTGCCACGCCACAGGCAAGGCTCTTTTTCCCTTCTGCCCATTACCTCCAGAACAGAGTCCACATCTCAGCAGGACTCCCCCTCCCCTCCACTTTGGCCCAGTCCCAGTGTACTCCAGGGGGCTGAGGTGAGTGGACGACCCACTTCAGATACTGTCAGCGCCACCTGCAATCATCCGAGGCACTCCACTCCAGACTTGGGAGCCAGTGGCTACATCCTTTCATCCAACATAAAAATACTCCACCCAAAGTTGTAATAAACTTATCAGCCATAACATTATAACCCCTTGCCAAAAAATTGCACCATAAAAAGAGAATTGTTTGATGAACTCAAAAAAAGACTTCAACTGGTAACATTCAATTATATCAGTTATTTACAATTTAGATTAGATTAGTTACTGCTAGAGTCATTTCTTTAAGTCCATCAACAATTCTCTTTTTACAGTGCATTATTAGACCCCAAGAGCATCAAAAATAGAAAATCCTTATGGATTGTTCATATCTTTTTCAAAAAGACTTTATTTCACAGTTCTACAGTAAAATAAATATTTGTTTTTATTTAAAAAATCTGATGTTATTTTAATTCTACAGGGTTTTAAGACAAATATTACACACTGTAAAAAGAGACTTGTTGGTGATTTATAAAAAAAAAAAGACTTCCACTGGTGACGCAATTAAATGTGTATGAAATATAATGTTATATCATAAAATAAAATATTTTCAAATCAAATTCAATTGTTTTACCAGAGAGTAAATTCTCTTTTTATACAGTGTGTAAAAAGATAGGTGCCCGTTTGGTCATTCAAATAGCTCTAACAAAAAATTCCCTCCACCAGACCACTGAAGGGGTGTTATCTGACATCACAAAGTTACCAGCGGTCCTACTTTTATATTATTTTAGCAGTTGAAGGAGCAATGTGTAGAATTGAGGGAGGATCTATTTGAAAATATGGAGTGTAGTCATGCCTACACTCCAAAAATAATTTGTTGAATTTACTCAATCAACATATGCCAACAGTTTCCACCTATCTGAGTTGTGTTTGTTGGAACATACCCGTGTAAATGTGTTTATTTTCTTCTACATGAACTAATCGAGGACAAATTTCATCTACTGTCTAGATTCAGTTCACCAAAAACTGGTTATGTCAAATCAATCATTTGTTGTTGGTTGAACAAGACTTCATTTTAAGTTGCACCTATTAAAGTGGACTTAACACCTATGTGTTAGTTCAAATAGTACGTTCATTAATAAATGAACGTTCATTAATGAATAAATGTGTTCATTCATTTATAGTACGTTCATCGAAAAAAAACACAAACTACATTTTTTAGTATATAATCAGCTGAAAGTAAGAACTGGTGATAGCATTAGCTTAGAAAAAGCTTTTTATACCTCTATGGTGAGCGGGTGCTCACTGACGGAGGCCGCCATGATGTGCTGCCATATTTTGTGCAGTAGCCTACAACAGACAAAAAAATAACAAAGGTTATTTGTGTTTTGAGTTGAAGGGGTAGAGAGACAAGGAAAAGAACACTTATCATTAAAAAAGCAATTAAAAAGCCAAAAAAGACGAATAAGTTGTTGTTGGCTTTTTACAACCTCAACTGAAGGTGGCTTCTGTGTGTATAATTCTCAGAGCGGGTACCAAACCCAGTATAACATCCACTTGATTCCTGGAACTGGACTGAGTGCTCACGGAACCCACTCTCCTCCCCTCCCTGAGAAAGAGGGATGAGGCCTACGGTGTAACTGTCAGGTCTACCACAATGTGGACCACATTATATTATAATATATTAGTTATCGTAAATGCAACTTTTGACCTAAAGTTTCAAGGAGTACACCCTTGAAGGCCACCATACATTCTTGGATAGGGAGGGTTGAGCTGGGGTGCAATATAGATCACTACCTGGAACTTCACCACTCGATGCCATTCAATTTTACACACTGCACATATAAGATTATGGACAAATCCAAAAATAGCTTTTATTTCTGTTATGGTTTGATGTTAAACAAGAGGGATCCGGTTTCTTCAAAGCAAAATGTTCTTCCTTGAAAAGCTATGAGTTCTAATTACAGCCCTGAATTTTTAAATAAGATGGTAGGCATCACATCCACGATGCTTTATGAGTTTGGAGTGGTGTGATGGAAAAGCTCAGGTTTTTTGCAATATCGCCTCAATTTGTTCCCCCGGCAAACATTAGGGTTTGTTTTTTATCTTCGTTTGACGTTGTTGTTCATGAATAGAGCTGAAGAAATATTCCATTAGCGCCTCTCTCCTATCTCCTGACATAAATCCCTGCCATGGAAATGAAAGTGTTGTGATAAAAAACAGGAGATGGAAGGAGGAATGCGAATGCATTAACATGACATGCATCCCTAACATAGAGGAAATTCAGCAATTGGAACAACTTCCGGATGGGCAATTAGGAATGCAACAAAAGTCTGAAGTGATTTAAGAGAGAAAATATACATCGGGTGTTATTATAGGACTGTTGTAGATAATTAAGTCTGTGTTTTATTGGTTTCACAGGCAGGCTGATTCATCTAGTCATTGTGGATTCTGATTCTTTGTTAAAGTGTGACAGAGGGAAGGATTCCTGATTACTGTGACAGCAGCAGTACCATCATTTTAATCTAGTTGTTTTTAATGCTGCCTCCTATTATTTTTACCACGGATGTTTCTGATTGGCGGGCACCCATCAACTAAAATCATGCAGTAAGTTAACTTTGATAGTTGTGGGCAGAAATAAAGCTATTTGCATGGCATTTGTTTAAATTGTAATTTCCTGTTTTCCTGAATTTCTTCTTTAAGCTATTTAGACTTGTGAAACATCAACAGAAGTAGTTCTATATCTGCTACATCGGTCACAAAACGTTGTTTTACATCATATTCCTTTGATCACTCCTTGTGAAATCCCTTGTCGTGAGCTCCAGTCCAGTGACAAATGAGCGGACACGCCATCAGGCCAATCTACATGGATCCACAACCAAACGTCATAGAGGTAATGCCGTATGTTTGTGTTTTTCAGTGTGAAGGAATGTCATATTAACTTAAACACACTGAAACTGATTGCATTTGTATTTTTTGTTCACAGTTTTCACCACAATGTTAATGTTCGCTGAAAAAAGTCAAAGTAAAGACTAAAATCTACTCCCGCTTTTTTTCATTGAAGACTGTAAGAAATGTGTTTAGAAATGAATTAAAAACTAATATGTTACCATAGCTGAAACAGTGAAACAGTGAAACAGTGAAACAGTGCAAAACTCCAATTTTTACGTCACAATGTGTGGGGAAAAGACTTTTCGTTGTGAAAATATTAACTTTTGGTAAAATTAATAGCAAAATATACAAGAAAATAATTACCTTTAAAGTATCAGTAGCAATATTGTTGATATGGATTTAAATTTATATTACCAAAATTCAACAAGTATATTTCTGCAGAGAGAGAATATATATATTCTCTCCCTTATATTATAATATAAGGGTCCACAACGTGGCAAATTTCAGATGAGTCTTAATGTTCTTTTGGGTCAGCAGGGGCTTCTTCCTCTCCATGCAGCCCAGTGTCTTCGGACTCAAGGTTATTAATGACTTTATTGTTTATTAAATTTATTTATTGTACAGTTTAAAACAAGATTTAGGTGCAATACCTGAAATAACCTGGCTCGTATTAGAATAAATGTCTCTTACACACACTAACATATTAAATAAGTCACTCACATACACTCTAAAAGCACAAAAAAAAACATTGCTGGCATTTTAAGTCTGGGCAATTCTGTCTAAAATGAGAATCACCGATTATTTTGCTCAGAATCAAGATACATCATATTGGCCTTTGTTATGGACATGAGAAATGAAACATGAGAAATAGATGTAGATCTGTTTACGTTCTAAAGGGTTAACTCCCGACAACTTTACTGCTCTACTGCTGTGCAGCCCCGACCGCATTTTTCTGACCACACCCGGCAGACCTTCTGCTTTTATCTCCGAACTGACCTGTGGTCAACACAGGTAATACTAGCTTTATTGTATTTAAACTCTCCTGAAGACAAGTTTTGCTTGTCCATGTATGTTTTGGTATTTCATGTTTTGTATCAGAAACGAATATTGAAAAACAAAAAACGAACGGCCATTTAAATTTCCTTTTTTAGATACAAGAATCAAAATTGAAAAAAAAGGTGTTTTTTCCTTTTAAGATCAAAAAGAGATGAGAGAAATTTAAAAAATGGTTCGTTTTAAATTTTTTCTAATCTGTTTATAAAAATAAAATCATTAAGAAACAAAAAGAAAAGCTGAATAAGAGTAACCTCTCATATTCCTTTGGCTTGAGATATGGCTGCCACACCTAACGCCAAAGAATATCTAACACGCCTTTATAACCCTCCACATTAATAAAAAAAAGGCCAGTCCTTCAACCATACTACAACTACCCAACACTCAATAGATGGTGAAAGGCCTTTGGATCATCTTCTTGTGAATGTTAACACCAGCTGGGGGTTTGATTTTCCGGTGCATTTGATGTCAACACTAAGTTAAAAATATACAGTGAGGTGAGTACATAGTGGAGTCATGACCTTCATTGAGATGAGAGAGGCCTGCAGTTCCTTAGGTATTTCCTTTGGATCTTTTATGGCTTCCTGAATGAGCATCCGCCATGCTCTTAAAGGAATCTTTGAAGGTGGTCCAACTCTGTGAGGGTCCACTATTGTTCCAAGTCTTCTCCTTTTGTAAATATTGAGTCTCAATGTGGATCTATGGAGTCCCAGAGACTTAGAAAAGCTTACGAACTCTTCCCAAACTTCCTCCTCTCGTCTGGAATTTCTTCAGATTTTGGTATTGTGTGCTGCTGATCCCAATTTACTACTGAGCCAATTTCTTTCCTCTGAAAATGGTCTGTAGAATGGATGATGTGAACGAACAGGGCTGAGAGGAATCAGGTATGGTCAGATGCAGTCCAGTTGGAACCAGCTATTAACTCAGTTTGGTATATTTAAAGCGTTTAGCTTCTAAGGGGGATAAAAAACCTTTTTTTTAGATGACCTTTTTTCGCATCACTGTATCTAATCCCTCTCAATAGTTTTCCTAAACCTATATCCATAGGGGAAAAAATCCAAAATATGGCTCAGAACACCAGTTAGACTTGTTATCATTCATCCAGCAGCAAGAAATCAACGATGTCTTTATCCTCTTTCTTCAAGATAAACTCAGATTGGACCAATTGACACAAGTGTGTTCAGTTGAAATCACAGTCGATCTATTTCACACACTTCCCCGAGGAGCAGCTGACATTTACTCACTTAAATCCATCCCATTCGCCCAGGACTGCTGTCTGTGTCTCTCTCACTGTATTCTAACCTCTAATGTTATAATAGACAACATGTAATTGTCTATAATCTGAGATTAAAGACTAATTTCATCTTAAAATTCTTAATCTTTTCAAAGTCTTTATGGTCACAAACTAGAAAAAACGTACAAAAAGGCACATATAACAATAAAAACAAAACAAAGAAAAGTGCTACAATGTCATCTTGGAAAAAATGGGGAAAAAAGAAAAATTCTAAATATTACTGGCTGGTTCTTAGATACAAAACTTCATGAGTAAAATATAGTAAGAAATTTGATTTACAGCCCATTTCAAGATGTCCTTAATCTAAATCTCATGTAATTTTTAAAGAATTCTTACCAATCTAATTTTCACTAGGATTCTTTTTAATTATTACAATTTTTTATTTTTTTTTTTAAGCTGAATTTTTTTTCAATGATCAGGTGACCCCTCCAACTGGCAAAAATCGTTACAAACAAACCTCTTACTTCTACTTCTAATGCTACTTGACATAAGTAGCTGCATTTATCTCACTTTCCCTGCTTTTGGTCGTGTCGCATTCATCATAACATCACTGCATGATGTGCTGGAAGTAAATGCTGGGTATTGAGGAAACCTCGATGAAGTGTGATGCTGATAGCGTCTGTAATTGGCAGGAGCGTACGTCTCTTTGAATTTCCTCAAAGGTTAAGAATAGTGCATGTAATTTAAGCTTGATTAATTTCCTGAATTTTCACTGCAGATGTTCTTCCATGAAACTGTCATAACAGATGCATGAAAACCAGTAAAAAGTGAAAGATTGACACCCAAACAGCAAGAAAATGTGCAAAGTGACTCCAGCAGTGGCAAGGTGGCTTCTACCAGCAGAATTCAGAGCATTGAGTAAGTTTCCCCTTTGAGAAATTAACAACTTCACAAAGGGGGAGATAAAAGAAGAGACAAAATAACGAGGCCTGTTTTTGTATTCTGGGGGTTTAGCTGTGTATTAAAAAATCATATCGTTAAGCTTCCTGACAGATGCTAATGAAGTGATGTTTACATTTTTGATTCGCTGCCTAAACAAAGATAAGACATGCTCTCGGAAAACAGCGAGCCCTGCAATCCAAACACGTCCATTGAGTCTGTCACCAAAAGACATGACAGCTTTCTTCCCTACTAACAACAATGAGCGACTCATTTCCATATTAATGAGAGAAAAGAAAGGCATATAAATGGGAGGGGGGGAGTCGAGCATAGAGGGGCCAATGTTGCTTCTTGTTGTCTTGGCACCAATTGACAAAGTCTTCAAATGGGTTCTTAATGACCAGCCGAAAACACAGGAGCAGCCTGTGGAGTGATCATACAGACATGTTGCCTATGTATATCATGCCGCGTACCGTCGCCATGACTCCTGCGCGGCTGCTCCTGCGTCGACGTTTACTGCACACACAAGGAAGGTGTTCTCATATCCATGCAGGAACACGTGTGTGCACATGCTCTCTCACTCGTGTATAAACACCACACATGCAGCACTTAACATCTTGTACAATGAGGGACGTCCTCTTCCCACAGGAAGCAGGCCTCAGTGCACCGAGAACACAAAATAAGCAGCTCTAATCGGAGCACTCAGGACCAAATCGAGGGAGGATGCCAAACATCTGTGAGATCTCACAGTATTTAGTCCTTGTAATCTTTAAAACAAGTTAGCATAGCCCACATGCTAAATGTATTTTATGCAAATTCAAGTCAGACTAGTAGTTATGACCATATCCTCTCCAATTATGGGATCAGTTCTGAGAAGAAAATATCTCTGCTGAGCCCTACGAGCCTTAAAAGCTCATGAATGCCTGACTTTTCCCGTTTCCATTCCAAATCTTAATGGTTTCATTATTATCATTAATGGATTTTATATTAGGAGTTTTCAGAGTTCATGGATTAGAGTTCTTGTCTTGTAAATCATTGCTTCATATTTCACTGGAGCCTCTTCACTTGTGCCATTCACAAGGCCAGATAAATCTGCAGGGTTGCTTCGGAAGGGCATCTGGTGTAAAACCAGTGCCAGTTCATGGGACAATGTGGATGAGTAACCTCTAATTAGGAGCAGCCAAGGGAAGAGGAATTGTTTATTGCAATAGTTATTATAATTACCAATTGCAATCCCTCTATTACTATAGCTGTTATTATTGTTGTTGATGTCCATGTGTCTCAGTTCCTCTATCTTTTCTCTCTGCCCCAATCTATCTCATTTTCTTTTGGTTCCTTTAATCCATCTCCACCCCACCTCCTCTCTCATTATCTCACTCACCATTGGGGCTGGTGCGCCTTCATTCTGCCCCATCGCTCTGTATAAGGGCATCTGTGTTGCGCTGTCTGTGAGACAGCAGTGGAGGTAGTAACAGTGGTGAACCCAAAAGGTGGTAACAGAGGTAAACCTGACATGTAGTAACAGGTGAATCGGACAGGTAGTAACATAGGTGAATCGGATAGGTAGTAAAAGAGGTGAATCACATTTGAAGTAACAGAGGTGAATAATACAGGTAGTAAGAGAGGTGAATCAGACAGGTAGTAACAGGGGTGAATTGGACAGGTAGTTACACATGTAAATCAAACAGGCTGTAACAGAGTTGAATGGGACACATAGTAACAGGGGTGAATCATACAAGGCAGGAAGCTGTGTGGCTCATAACCGGTTAAGGAACCTAATATTTCTATCTGTCCCTTAATTCAGATCAAAATATTGGGTTCTACCTGAAGACATACCCAACCATATTAAGTTTGTGTACTCCTACTAACAGATATACAAACAATCTAAGAGGCTCCGATCACTTTCAGAGGTGATGTTGCTAGTTCTAAACAGTTACATTTACAGTGGGAATTTGTTAGTTTCTCTTTCTTTGTACGGTTACTTGTACTGTGTATGTGGTGCGTGACATGCCCCCAACATCATATATATGTTAACTGTTTACCTCACCTGGTAACATCTATGCATTAGCATAGCGATATTCTCTTCTTTAATTTTTGCTGTTTTGCACTTCACTTCATCAGCCTTCAGTTTAATTTCATAAATTTTAAAACTGTCTCTCATCTTACATCTTGAGAAGCAAATATCTTTTATCCATATCAGCTGCAATGAACGCAAATCATACACCAAAATGGAAACCCTGTGCAAACAGGTCTTCACATCTACTACTTAACAAGTCCACATTTACATTCATTTGGCGTTGTGAGCTGCGTAATTCAAGTTCTTAATTCAGTTTGAGCATTTTTTTGGGTTTCAAACAACTCCGTATCTAGCTGTTTAAATGCTTTAATCCTCCCCCATCTACATTAGCTAGCCGCTAACTCTGTTTGGCTGCTATTTCATGCTGAGCCGAGACAAATGACTGAGTTTTAACTATGTAAAAGCTGACTTAGACTAATGGGCTACATTGTAGATATTATAAAGAGACATACTGGACAAGTGCCCCAGCATGAACACCCCCCCCCCGCATCTCCCGGACTTGTCTTTTTGCTCTCACACAGGGTGCGAGCTTCTGATTTTCCGAGGCATTTATTCTAACACTTGACTCTGAGAGGCATCTCCGAGTCATAATCTTCCAGTTCATAGTGCATGTCATTAGCCTCCTAAATTACAAACATCATTAGGAGAATTGATTCAACTTAGCCTCCTGGGGGGCTTCAGTCTGCTGTTGCGACATAGCGGGAGCTCATTTTGGGTATGGTGTCAATCCTATTTTACAAGTTCAAGCAGATCCATTGGGGGTCTGAGCTTTTCAACCCCTCTTTATCCCTGCATGCTAAGGCCCTGCCACCTCATTAGGGGGAAAGAGTAGACAGTGCGTGTGTGTGTGTGTGTGTGTGTGTCTGAGAAGCCTTTATGCATGTTGAGCATTTTTTAGCCTCTTACAAGGGGAGATGAAGTCATTGTGGCACAATGACCTCTGCAGCAACCTTAAAATGCTACGACAACTCTGGCGAGGGCATCGTTGGGTCACGCATGGAAAAGAGAAAATGCTGATTTTTATTCGAAATCTGCCCTGTAGTTTCCCTGCCCTGTAATTCTGTGGTTGACTCTGCCCTGTGTTTCTATCTAAAAACTGAGAAATTAAATTGAGGTAACTTACCAAGAAATGGAATACGGCGCCGACGCATCAAAAAATAGTGTCTGAGCGGAGCGAGCGGAGCAAGATCATTTTGATAGGGGTGGGAGAGGAGCATCAAGGGAAAGCAACTATGGCTTAAAAGGGGATAGGCAAATGAGAAAATGACGAGGCTACACATGCAGCTCGAGCAGAACATCAAAATTCAAACTAATTTGCTTCTTGAATCCTAATGCATCTGTGTCTGTGTACTCCGCCACAGACACTGATTCTGGTCCATGTAAGAAACATGTTGAGGGTGGTGTGGCTTCAATAATTCATCCGGAGATTGATAGATGTGCGTCTCCAGAGGCAGCTGTGTGGATAGCATGTTACTCAGCTCTCCGCAGAGACTCGCTGTGTACTTTACGCTGCCTGTGAATTTGTGAGGACTAGGATCGGGGTCAGAGTTCAGCATGATCTCCTCTTCTAACGAGAAGACATAAATCCAGTCAATACTCTGACTCCTCTCCATCTCTACTGAGAGTTGGACTCAACTGCCAAGGACATCCAATTATGGCTCCAAAATAAAAATGAGTAAAAGAGTGTATCTTGCTGACGATGTTTTTGTAAAAGGGTCGTAGAGTCTTCATTAAATCATTATTATTTACTTTCCAGAGAGACTGGTTGATTGATTTATTAAAATGAACTGAGAAAGTGTTTTTGCCAACTGTTTTCAGGCAGGATTACACAAAAACAGCTGGATGGATTCTCCTGAAAACCTAGTAGGATGGTTGGGCACAACCATGGAAGATCAAAGTTAAGATCAAAAGTTAAGTGTTGGAGTGCATCCGAATAAAGAGACGGAGTCCGAAATAAGATTTCACTTTCTTTAAAAGAGCAAGATAAGGATATTTCACCATTTCTATCTGTTGTGAGAAAAACATCTCAATGGATTTTCATGGAACTTTGAAAATGGTGTAAATACAGGGGTGCTTTATCAGCAAAAGTTTTTGGACTATAAATTCTCACGCATTGGTCTGATTTTGTCCAAAGCTGGGTTTTTTTTTTGTTTTTTTTACAAATAACATTGTTTTCAGTTGTAACTTCAAACTAATTTGTCTGATTTTGTCCAACTTTGGTGAATATGTGTCGACTCAAAAAGATTTAATTTGTTTTGTATATGGGGTATTTTACTCTAAAAGTACACATTTCACTCACTAGGGGGATATCTTTTACGAAAAACAATTTTTCTGACATATATTCACATCAAATGTAAGGAGTTCCATCAGGGGGATTGCTTGTACAATGCAGGGGATTGGGGACTTTGTGGGGATACACTCTTGCTGTTGGAAATGACAGCACAGGCCTAGTTAAATTTTGAAGGGGGTCCAAAGAAAAGATAAGATCCTGGCTTTTTTTCACTATTACTGTTGATGGATTGGGTCAAACCTGGTTGAAGGGTGAAAATAAACCATTTGCGACCTGAAATTGCAGATACTTGTATATATTACATTTCTGAATAGTCTTATATTTAAAGAAAAATCTCTGCCTTAGTGAAGCATTTGGAATTGTCCTGCATCTGAATATCACCATATGAATAAACTAGCCGTGCCTTGTCTACACTCTTCATGCCCACCCAAATGTATTACCAGCCTTCTGACCGTAGGTGGAGGTTCGTTGATACACGGATCAATACTGGAGAATTTTGCGGCCATGCAGAAAAATGGAATGGGGATAATTGAGCAACCTGACAGACACTTCACGCAATCTGCTGCCATTTACTTGACCACACGTAGTGATCACAATAAGTCTGATAGAAACTAGACTCGGCTGTAGCCCCCATGAATGGACTCATTATCCCAAACGTATATCTGAGGTAATCCTTTCATGAATTACTGCGATGATGTGGATCAATGATTGTCCTTTGTGCAACAAGTTCCCAGAAAGCATGAAAAATAAATCACGTGATGTGATATGTGACCCCTGTGCCTTCAGGAAGCACCAGTGCTGAAATGGTTTGCAACATTAAATCAATTATGCATGAATGAATCCAGAACACAGTTAAAGAATATTCAGTTGTTCTAAGTTTCATCGACTCCCTCGATAGAAGCCACTGTAGTAGTAAGAGAATAAAATCTGTGAGAAAATCTAAGGATGTCCCAAAACAATCTATACCAGGTAGCGGCAATTCAGAGATTCAGAGAATCCCATTCGCGGTGAAGCATTTGGGATTACTACAGTTAATAAAATGAGGCTTCCACTCATCTTTTACTGACTTGCGTGATGCGTTTATGAGCTTCCATTAGCAGTATTCCTTTGTGATCAATTCAAAGGACAATTAATTATCTGTAAACATGAAAACACAGGTCCCTATAATGTCTGATTATTACGTCAGTGGAGTACTGTAAATTACGGATTTACTGCAGACAGGCGCACCGCTGACACAACCGTTTGCACAGGTTTACTTTTATGTGCCTAAGTTTTCCAGGAGGGTCCTGGAATTTTTGAAGCCCCCGCAGCACAAGGGAGATGAATGATTCAGCAGTTGTATTGATTTCATTGAGTGTTTTGGCCTTTTATCTTACGACACCCCTCAGTCAAAGCAGGCGCAACAGAGCCTGGTCGGAATTGGATCTGCGTCTGATGGTCAGCATTGCATCAGAGCAGAGGCATGCACACCTCACGGGATATTCATCAGTTTTATTTGTTTAGCGCCAAATCACAACAAATACTTTCTCAAAGCACTTTTAAGAATGAGCAGGTTTAGACAGTCTTCTTAATTTTACAGAGCTCATTTTACACATGAGCAAGAACATGGAAATGGTGTCAAGGGTGGAAAAAAGAAAAGCCTTTCAACGAGCAGCTCCTTTTTTTTTGCCTGGGATTCAGGGGGGGATTAACAAACAGAATTAGTAGTTAACCGACAGTTAGAACAGGGCAAACCTCTGGAAGTCACGGAAGTCTAAGGATGACCAGGTTTAGTTTGGAATAGATGACGATGAAAAGATCCATACAATGTCCAAACAAAGATGTGTAGAAACCATTCAGCTAGTTCATCTGAGGGCTTTCAGAGTGTGAAATATCTGGTTTGATACTTGTTTTATTTCATCGTTATTTGTGTCCAGATTTCCAGATTTCTTTTTAATGATGTGAAGGACATTGTATCCACTTTTCACATTGTATGTCATTTCACCAATAATAATTACGTTTGCATTTTTTTACATTTTTGTATTTTCAACAATTCCATGCTGTTTCCATTGAAACACGATTTTTAAGGTGATTCTGGAAGGGAAACCATAAAATCTAGAAGATGCAAAGCTTAGCTTAACACATTTATGAACCATAAATAGCTGGGCCTTTTGACACTTTTGAATTTTCTTTGTTCTTTTACAGTTGTTTCCTTGGAAACATGATATGTGCAATGTATAGCACTATATATATATATATATATATATATATATATATATATATATGTATATATATATATATAAAAAGTCTTCTTTTCTTCCCCTGTAGACATTAATTTCTCCAAGTCATTTGGTCATATTGCAACTCGCAACCTATGCATGCTAGGTTCACCAAACTGTGCTTATAAATTAACCAATTAAGAGCTATGCCTTATAGAATTTTCAATTTTGCAGACATTTTAATGTTTTGTTATTTCAACAGAGACGTCAGTGGGAAGGTGAGGCTGAATAACGGAGCATGTCTCACAAACAGATGCATTTTCTTTTTTTTCTTTTTTCCACATACACGTTTTGGGTCCCAAGGTTGGCCTTTTTTTTTTTGCAATAGCATACACCGATCAGCCACAACACTGACACTACCTTCTTTTGATTTTGCAGGTCCCCCTTCCGCTGCCAAAACATCTCCTTCTATCCGAATCAGCATTAACTTCTTCAGCAATATCTACCGCAGCTTCAGAGGGATCAGACATCATGACCGTGTCTCTGGTCCAACAAGACCTGTAGATCTGGAGATGCTTTTACCCAGTCGTCTACCCATCACAGTTTGGTCTATGTCAAAGTCACTCAGATCCATTAACTTTGCTGCCTAATACATCCCACCTATTGAGCGGCGCCATTGTAAGGAGACCAAAAAAGTTATTGTGAGTTAATCTGTCAGTGGTTAGGACTGACGAGTGTATATCCGAAAATACAAAACACACTGCTCTTGTGTGACTTAATGAACGGAGGGCATGCCACACATGAATGTACTCCTCAGAGAGTATTCTGGGGTTATGTCACAACCAGATGACTCCTGTTTGTGTGTGTGTGTTTTGTTTGTGTGTGAAAAGACCCTTCAGGCTGATCACAAACTGGAAACACTGACAGGAACGGATTTGCTCATTCTAGGGAATAAAAAATGTCTAGTGTGACCCCATAATTTCTGGACAGAAGGTGTGCGCGGTGGTAGAGGAGGAGGAAGGGGAGGAGGGGGCTTCTTCTTCTTCTTCTTGGTTTATGTCATTGGTTAAAACGACCCAAGACCCCGCCTTGATAAACCAGGAGAGTTAGAGTGTGTTTGAGTACAGCCCGAAAGAGAGAGAGAGAGAGAGAGAGAGAGAGAGAGAGAGAGAGGAGGGGGGGAGAAGGAGAAAATAAAGCAGTGAAACAGTTGGACAGATAGACACCTACTCGGCGCCTTATTCCTAGAAAGCGGGAAGCGCGTGAGCCTGATCTCCATTTGGGTGTCACTCCTACCCATCCATACATCCGGTGGAGGATTAATAAGGTGGAATCAGAAATACTCCAAATCCAAAACATTTCTCCTCCTGGCGGCGGATGATGCTGCCGCCGACGACGTGCGCCTGAAAGAAGTCTCAACTTGACATCATTCGCGCAGGTAGGACCCGCTGCTTGCCTTTAACGAGAGTTCTCTTTCAGGTCCGCACTCACCATGTGTGTCCACCTCACTGCGCCACGGAGATGTGGGCAACGATCGGGTGGTCGCTGTTTTTTTGACCTCGCGGAAAGAAAAAGAAGAAGAAGAAGAAAAAAAAAAACCCCGCACGAAATCGCTCCAACGATGCCTCACCTTTGCATCGCACGGTTATCATTTATTGTTTTATTTATTTATGCACGCTACGATATCCCGCACGGATAGAAGAGACAGGAAGTGCACTATTACAGAGTGGAGTTAAATCCTCTCCAACCTCACACTTGGGTTTCATTTGCAGGCAAATTAGTGCAAGACGTCATCCATGTGTGTAATCTTAATTTAGTCACCGCGGTGGTGCACATCTGCTGCTCTCGTACACATGCATCACTATGTCACCATTTGACTGACCTCTCCACTGTTCTGGCTCAAATCTAAACAAATGTCCATCAAACACATGATTAAAGCAGCGCCCGCCTGTTTTTATGTCGAATCACGCCTGAAAGGGATTCTGTGGGTGCTGTGAATCTGCAGGTGGGCAAATTGAAAGTGTGCTAAAGTATTTGTTGTTTAGTCATTTCCCTCCTGGTGGCTCCAGGATGTGACACAGACGGAGGATGTTGCTTTACCTTTTGTAGTTTTCATGATGGGGACACTCTGCAGCATCAAAACCAGGTTTATTCATCACCTTTGACTTGAGTCACCAAGCAGATATTTGCAAGTTAGAACTAGTGCTGATATGTTTACAACCACTCTCATGCCCTCTTTTCTTACTAAATAGTACCAGGTCCTGTCAGCACTGTCTCACAGCAAGAAGCTTCCTGGTTCAAATACAGGTTCACATTTCTGTCTGGAGTTTACATGTTCTCTCTATGTTTGTGTACGGCTTCATCCTACAGTCCCAAATCATACAATATTAGTGGTTCCGTATTTCCTTTAGGTCTGAATGAGAGCGTGAATGGTTTTCCACAACCATGTTTTGGCCCTGTGATGAACTTGTGACTTTTCCAGGGTTTACTCAGCCTCTGGCCAGGATTGGCATGAGGTGGTTATTACTATTAAGTCATTACTGTGACTTAATGGCATTGCTCCAGTGCCTCTTGGATTTAATGACATGCATCTAATACCTCTGTGACAAAATTACATGACTGTATTGAGCCTTTTCCAGTGTACGACCGAACATGTTATTAGACGGTACACTTGTTAAACCACTTCTGAATTGGCTCCAACCAGTCCTTGATCTAGCACCTGGTTCAAGTTAGTGGGAAAGTTTGAAACTTTTCTCTATTTCTTTGCTGTTGCAAACATAGACATTTGATTTGCCGCTACACCCCAATGATTTCAAGTGGTACTTTCTTTTACCGTATACGTACACTTTCACAAAACATCCTTAAGTCTTTCATTTCCTACTTTTGGTCTATACTACACTGTTTTTATTTTAAAAGTGGCCATCAAAAAGTTTTGTTTGGTCATGTTGGTTTGAGCAAAACAAAAAGTTTTCCAGACCGAGACCCTGTTCTTTGGCATTGGTGGAACCACAAAGAACCAGTTCCAAAATTTGACACTGGCCCTTGTTGGAAGGGGGGTAATAGTGTTTGAAAGAGCTGCTAATTGCCTTGTGTAAACTTGTTAATTACAAACACTCAAGTTTTCTAACACTTTATTGGGCTCACAAAAAACAGGAAAAGTGTTTGAAACATGAAGAGTGAAGCGTTATCTCAGTGTTTTACCACTATCGGCATCAGTCGCGTCAACAAAGTGGAATACTATCCTCTTGGTGAAACATCTAAAAAAAAAATTATTCAAAATAAGACATTTGAGGATTTCGATGTCTGACAGTGTGAATTATCTTGTTTAAGTAACCCTTTGTCTGTCTGGCTGTAGAAGTGTTTGTAGTTGAAGGGGGGCTCTTCCTGAAGGAATATAAGGCCACTACAGATGCCTGCAGCGTGGTCAACCGCTCTGTCGTCAGCCATCGTCAAGGGAACGGTTAAGATGAAGTGTAGCTCAAGAAGCTTCAGTGAGGAAAATGGTCATCCTCATGCGCTATGCACAGTCATTACTGCTCCTCAGTGGACATGTTTGCTTCCTTGGGACATCTAAATCTCCTTTCATGACTAAAAGAACTCGCCACACATGAGTTGACATCGTTTTTTTTCTACATAAACCTCGTTTTTCCCAGCGTTCCATAACACGTTGTGAGACTGTGTTACTGATTATAAATGTGGCTTTTCCAGAGGAAATTGAGCAGACTCAGTTAACCAACACCGGGAAGAACCTGCCCTCTGCCACCCTCTCCTGTGTTGCCGAGCAGCACCCTATCACTCAAGGCAATTGAACGTCTCTGAGGGGGACCTCTGTTAACCCTGTGCAATATTTATTACCATTCATCATACCCAGACTCCCGCTCTATGGGTGAATAACAGTGCCTGCTAAGTTCTCAGTTAAAAATTTCCCTCGCCGGCAACCATTAGAAGGGATTTATGGGGTCAGCTTCCGCGGGAGTACTACGGAAGCGAGACACAGTCGCTGAGCGCCCGCTGGGCCGGACGGTTTTAAGAGCTGCCCCTAACTTCTCTTCATCGATTCCTGTTTGTCTGACCTAAAATGCGTATGTGCTAAAATAGGTCGACTGGCAGAAAATTAATCTACAATGATAAATGGTGAATTCCCCTCTTTCATTGAGCTAAAAGGCCAAAAGTTTGCTCGTTCAAACCTTCTTAATGTGAAAATGTGCCTCCTCTTTCATGTATATCATTTTTAGTGCAACGCTTTTTGATTTTGACTGTTAATTGGATGATGGAAGCCGTGAAGCAGAGCTTTGAGGAAGTTGTGTTGGGAATTTCTTACTTCTTTTCATCCTTTTTTTTTAACCACTGACCAACTTAAAGGTTTAGTTCACCGTGACATTGAGAATCAGGTCCATTATTGCTCTTTTCTCGTTCTTGTTTTCTGAACACACCACCAATAACGCAAACGGGGGTCAAACTTTCAGTTCTGCCAGGTTTCTGAGCAGACGTGTTGAGAATTTATGACGCTGTGATCACCTAATCTAACAGATGGATCTGTTGGATGCTCGCAAGATAAAACCCACATTCCAGCATGTGTCAGTAGGATGTTCCAGTTAGAGCTGTCACAATCAGGGAATGTAATCAGACAATCAATTGTTATACAAGTAATTCCAAACTGTGCTCCTCTGTCTGTTTTAACACAGCATTGTAGTTTCGGGCTAATCGCTGTAATAACTCAAATGCAGCTCATGAAGATGAGGAGGCATTTCGTGGCTGTAGCGTTTATTTTTTGACTCTCATCTGAAAGCTTCAGTAACAGCCACTTTCCTAGATGGACCACCAGCTGTGGCCAGTCTGTCAATGTTCATTGAATTTTGTGAAGTAATGGATCTGCAGAGAGTTGGTTTGAGTGTTGGTATGGTAGCTTTGACCCCTACCTCTTTGGGTCGGACAAGACTAACAACTGGACTCTCCTTTTGTTTATCTTGACTTTGGCTTAAAACCAAAATGTGCCCACAGTGGGGGTTTTTTAAATTTATTTTTTACTTTCGCTGGTTTTACTGCCACAAAATTATCCATGACTTTCACATCTCTTTGAAAAGTACCAGTCAACTCCTCTTATCATTAACAGCTTGAGGTGTAAAAGGCTAATTTAAGTCTGCACTCAGAAATCAAACGGTGAAAAACAAGATGGTGAAAAAAGACATTCCTGTTGCATCCAGCTGTTTTTATACAGATTGATTGGAGCAAACCTGAGGATTCAAAGGAGACGTATTAATTGTCACAGGCCTTCACCAGTGAATATGTATTTTTGCTCCGTTTGAAGGAAAACTTAAAGGCAAACCTTGGTGGTACTTGGTAACTTCAGTGTTTACTTCGGATGTATTGACAGATGAAAATGGCCCCCTGCCGTTGTACCAAACGCTATATCTATGTTATATATACATGTATTTACTGTTCATTTATATTAAATAAAGATGGACCTAATCAGTCTTTCTTGAATTGTATCTGCACTGCCCGTCACACTTTCTGGTTGAACTGCTTGCTTTCATCCGTGTCCGTACGCTTTCAGGAAAGTGCACAAATACAGAGGAGTGTGAATGGAAGACTGTGTGCAAACATGTATGTCTAAAATGTGTATTTATTGTTTGTAGTTTATATATAAACATTAAAACGGCAGAAATACAAAGATTCTTATTATCCTTGTTTGGAGGAAATAAGGTTATGCTTAATTAACGGGGTTTTTTTATTACTAAAAAGTAATAGAAATAATAAAGGAGACATGATACAAGCACATACATCATTTACAATATACACATCCATGCATATCCTTGCCTTACTTTCCAGTAAGAGGAAAGACGATCCATGAAATAATCCCAGATTCCCAGCACCACTTGTCCTTTTCCCCCTATCCTCACCAACGTCACCTCATAAGATTCTGTTTAACTCTGTCTTCATTCTGTGGCCAATCTAATGCCTTAACACAATTTTGGTGTACCTTTTTTTTAACATTTTGCAAGAATTAAGATTTTATGGATTGCAGGATAATGATTGAAGCTACAGTGAAGATTTGCAGATTAAGAGACTCCAACTGGCATAGTGGTGAGGAGATGATGACAAGTTGTCTACTTTTTTCTATTTAAATGAAGACTGAAGATTCTCGTATTTACTGTATACGATGGGAATGTAACTATATGTGTTTCAAACATCACGGGTAATCAAATTAATTACAACATTTACTGTACTGTAGAGGCAACAGAGAAAGCAAATAATTCTCTGTCAACTTTGCGGTTATTTCCTTTGTAGAAACTCTCCCTGCAGAGACAGTAACGATAATGATCTAATATTCGCCATGTCTTTAATGAGGATCATCTCATGTATGCACACTGAGCTGGTAAATCCTGCACACATGCCCTTTGAAAGAGAGTTGCGTGGAAATGAGTATATATGTGCGCGCTCACTACTTCTAGAAATCGCCTTTGATCCTGCGGAGATGAGATGGATTCTTCTCTCTTCTGCGTTGTTATTGTTTGTTTGTCAGAGTAGAAACAAATTTGGAGCTATGAGTACAGGGCAGCGCTGTAAAATGAATACCTCGCCATGCTCCTTTTAGTTCAATTTGAATATGTGTTTTTAATTGGTCTCTGAAGACCGAGGCTTCTTTTCCCTGCCTTTCCTCAAAAAAGTGTCTGCGTGATGTGACTTTGTTGAGCTGAGGAGCCCGGAGGCAACGGTGTTCATTTGAAGCCACGAACAGGCTCATTATCTCCAACCAAAGGCAAGATTGGTTTAGCTGAAAGCGTGGGGAAAGAAAATACATGGAAGTAGAACTATAAACTGATAGAGGTAGTAATTCTTTGCCTCAGTCAAAGTGAATAAGTTTGAAACATCTGCAGTGGAAACCAGCAGCAACTAAAAGCTCCGTCGCTCAGCTGGAGATACTCTCTAATGACTTCAGAACTTACCTTTAGAAATAGTTTATTGAAAAGATATCTCATTGTGCTTGTCATTTCTCTGCTCTCCTGAGGCATTCCACATCTTCATTTTTCAGCACATTGAGGAGTGTTTGTGGGGTACGTTCCTATCAGATTTCTTCCCCCCTGCCATCGCTTCTCCTCCAATGCTATTATTTCATTGACAGTGGCAGCAATTGTGTTTTCTGCAGCTACACAGGGGTAAAGGATAATTGGAGCCATGGATGTCTTTTTCAAGATAACAGGGAGAGTGGAACCCTGTGCCAGCGCTATTCTCTGCTCCGTACAAAGGGACAAGATCCGGCGATAGCACTTGCATAAGGGATCTTCAGTATTCTCTAACACAAACAGATGTATTTTAGTCTGTAGAGCTGAACCTCTTGTGGTTTCAGTTGGCGAGCAGATAGGAATTTTTTTCTCTGCCACTATTGGATTGGATGTAACCGTCTCTGTGCTTTTATCTCGCAACACTCTACATTAGTATCAGGGGACAGAGCGGCTACCATGTAATAAAGTGGAAGTACATCGTCTTTCAGCCGTGCAAAAAGGTCAAACAACTCTTGTACTCTGGCGCCTGTTGGCGATGTCAGATACGTTCCTGTTCGACATTAAGGTGCGCTGTCATTGGGCATATCAGAAGCACAGCAATTAGAATTATTAATTATTTTCTTACAACTTAATACTTTCATTTAATGCATATTAATTGATGTGCTCCCCAATCCGCTCTGGCATAATCCACCAAGGATTTCTCAAAGGCAAGCACAAAAGGCTTTTATTATCTTAAGGAGGATGGGGTCTTTTGGGACGTTAAGTGCCCCTGCTCAATTGTGTATTACATTATGAAACAGACATAAGTGAAATGAAATTACAACGTATCATCAGTGCGGTGAAGGATCCCATTGAATAATTACCTGAGCAGAGCCATTGTTGTAGCGCGGCGCTGGTTCTTTTGTACGTGATGGAGTGGGTTAAAAAAGTCCTCGTGTATGGGAGTACAAAAAAAAAATGAAGCAGTTTCAAGGTTAAATTGTGCAAAGGCCAAATGTTTAGGGAGGGCGGATTAATTTCATGTCCCATAATGTGATTTGCAATATCTCCTCTTCTTGTGCCCTTGGTTTCTTTGGAGATGTACTCGCCTGTTGAGGGCCGAGGGCAGGAGGGCTTCCGTAACTACTGCCTGCATTTTTAAGTGTTTACAGCCCCATCTAAAAAGAATTATGGGAGATGACGCATGCTTTCGAATTCATTCCCAGACACCTGTCTTATTACTGAATACAAATTCATTCCATATTCTTCTGATGCACCGGAGAAAAAAAAAATCTGTTTTGGTGCATATGTGAAAGCACAAACACAGTCACTAACATGAAGCCACGCAAACGGGCAAAACACAAGATGGGGGTGGTTCGAGGAAAATCACTGTGCTTCATTAATTGCAGGGCAGACTACAAAGGAGGGAGAAGGACCACCATGATAAAAGCAACAAGATTCCACGCTGCTCAGAGGGCCTAAGACGCCTGCTGTACACAACACTTTATCTCGCAGTATCTGTGGAGCAGCTCAGTTAATGAAGCTGATGCATCCTCTCATAAATATATGCACCTATTTCTTATTGCAACGAAATTGTGCAAGCAATCTGAGAAAGTGATGATGTCAGAGATTGAGTTAGGTAGTAGTGAGTGGGTGGGCTATGGGCTTTTTCATGGGAAATGGTAAAACTAGAAATAGGATTTTTTCCCAGTTATTTCTATGCTTTCTTCTAATATGCAACGAGTTTAGTGATTTAAAAGCAAAGTGAAATGTCAGTACAGCTCAGCTCTGACGTTAAGACATGTTAAGATATGAGCTGCATTGGACAGTGACGTATCCTGACATTGAAATATATGGAAATAGTTTCAAGGTTGTCGTTTAAACCTGATTACAATTTATGTTTTCCCACAATTAAATTAACATTATTGAGTGATAACGATGTTTAAAAGAATGTTCCACATTCTGCAAAGTAGATCAAGCGCTGCTTCTCCATGCCTGTGCAGAAACATTTCCTGGATGCAGTCCAGAGGAGTAACGTTAATGTTAACAGTATAAGTAATGTACTGCAGCCAGCAGTTAAATATTAAATATCTGGAGCAGGACATGGTGAAGACCTTTTCTCTTTCAGCTGTTCATCGTCTGTTGTTTGGAAATATTAGGGATTTAGGGCAAATTATGTTAACAGAGAACATATCATATGCAAAGACTGTGTGTGTCTGTACTGCAAAGCAATTCAACTATAGAGCCTGAGTTTGTTAAATCAATGGGCAGTTATGATATATAATGTTGATCTCAGACAAGATTTCTTTTTTTTATCATTTGTACCCAAACCTTACGATAAAAATGCTAACTTCAAAGTTAAAATGTGTAGTTTTTCCTGCATCCTAAAGAAGTAACGGGGGCCTAAAGGATAGGCCAGCCAAAGATTAACGTATTAGTCAAATGTTCTTGCCCTCACCAGCTTCATGTCTACCATCACCATCAGATCTTGTGACGCATATTTAAGCTTTACTCTGCGTATTTCATTTTTCTTTTGTGTCCAATTTGCTACGGCTTAATGGCCCCTTCACATTTCCACTGATGACCTAGGGAGACAGCCATGTGGTCCGAGAACCATGTGACACCCATGTCTTTTCACTTGACAGTGGGGAAGGGTGTCTGAGGCTCATTCAGGTTTCCAACCCTCACCCTCCAGAATCCCAGTAAGCACTGTTGAAAAAGGACTCAAATCCTCTTGGGATTATTATATCAGTAGAAATTACCAAAATATTTTTTATCTAAATGAAAAATCATTAGAACTTAGAAGATTCAAAGCTAAAGGCAACACTTTATCAGCAGGATGTTGCTCTGCTATGCTTGTGGACCGAATTTACCAAAAATAGGTCAGAGATGGTTTGTGGTGAAGCGAAATGAGGTGGTGATCCCACCTTTATTTAGTGTCGCAGCAGCTTCTTTAGCTACGAGTGGCGACGCTCTCCTGTCCTCTTGTTTCCTCTCTCCGTCATCATCGCAGAGAATAAATGAAAAGTTTCAGCATTTTATTTTTTTTTTCCAGCTTGAGTTTGCTTTCTTCTTTGGACCATCTTTATTATATTGTTCCGTTTGTTCCGCGGCGACCGTAACTGCTGTAACTTTGTATAATTGTGCATTCCCACTGAAAACAAACCCACCCATGGTTCAGTTTGAGCCAGATAGAGGGTACTTTGTTAGACCAAAGCCCAGCTGCTTGATCTGGACCTTGGTCAGGGAGTAGTTTGTCGCCTGTAATCTTAGTCCAGATAAAGTCAAAAAGCACAAAGGTCCTGAGGAAATGACGTAGCTGTGAACTCACTTTATGTGGACTGTATAAGGTGAAGAAAATGCTGAAAACTGTTCCGTCATACTGGCAAAAACCTTTCCCTCGTTTTATGCTAAAGGAGGAAAACATGAATGAATAGAAACTTTTCTCCTTTAGAAATGCCTTCTTCATGTCCGTAGAAATTTGTAATGTCCTCTTGGAGTTATGGCTATTATCTGCCTTTTAATAGTATATTGAAAGTAAAGTTGTCAAAATGATCAAACGTACGAATGTCTTGTGTTTAAAGAATACATCAACCACATGTGATGGAATTGAAAGCTACTTGCAGCCCATGATTACCAATACAATGACGTGATTACCATTGTGTTGTGTTCAGTGACTATTTCTGCAGGTTGTAAATATAAGTACATAAAAGATCAACCCATAATGTTGGACTTCCTTCTGTGGGATATCAAAAGCTGGTGTCAGGAAAAACTTATCTTAAGTGAGCAGCTCTCCTCAACAGTGCTGTTGGTGTTTCACTGCAGGCTCTGTCATCGCCGTTAGAGGAACCTGCAGGGTGGAGACAATCCATGCGCTGTGACAGCTTCAGTGAGTCGTCAAGGGTTGGGATGATAGCTGAGTAAATGTAAGCACGTATGCATGCTTGGAGATTGGTTTTCCACTGGTGCTTCTGATGTTGCTGTAGTGTCGGCGCGGGGAATATGTGTGTGAACTGAATACATCTACTGTTACTTTCTTTGTATGCCCTGCCTGTTTCACAGTGGACGCTTTAGTTTTCCAGTAAAATCTCATCTTGTTCCCCTGTGAAAGGAGCAAGGCAAGCAATTTTACACAAATGCTGCTCTTGGTGTCTGTTGCACTCATTGTGTTCCCTGCTGAGGATGACCCTGACAGCCTTCACAGGCACATACACACACAGAACTGCAACCAAGTTCTTTATTCTGTTGCACAGCTAATGCTATATTTCTCCGAGCATAGTATCACCTTTGCTTGCGGTATTTTTGGTTTCAAATTGCCTCCTCTCGCAGGGTAGCTACAGTTCGATGCAGAACTGAAGAGAGGTTTTGATCCACCTCTCACTTACTCACCTTGGGCAATTGTTAAGACATACTCAGACCAACAACTGTGCTGCAGCAAAAATGGAGGCTTCTCTGTCCATCTTTTTCCATTATACTGCTTCTGAAGGTTAGAGACGAGAACTCTGGTCTTCCAATAATTCTTTTGTCCCATTGCAACAACATGTTTCTTAAGCCGAGCTCACTCTCCTGTTACATTACATCTTGGGGGCAATGTGTAGTTTTTATAGCAGGGTGTATACTTTTGACAAAGAGATACTTCGGTTTTCTGGGATTACAAACTATTTTGCATCCATCCTCCCGATTGTGGAGTGGTACTGATACCGGTGGTAATAACAGATGCAAATTAGCTTGAAGCTATAATCTTGTACAATGCATCAAACGTTTAAATATTTTAATAGTACGTTGACCACTTTAAATAAAATGTATTTAATTCAAATCAATTGAAGAATCACATTAAAGTATAACAGAAGAACATTCAGTCAGGAAGACTATCCTCTATCTCCGCCCACTCCTCACAGATCTATCAACCTCATTAGTCATCAGTCTCAATAGAGTCATCTGCCGCCACCACCAGTATCCAGACTCCAGGGAAGGGTATGCCTTGCTGCTGCTCAGGGCAGAAACCCTTTGATCAGATACTTTCTTATTTATCGCATGATATATCTTTTACTAAACTTTTATGCTTTCTTTATTCTACATGCCCTCCGGATTGAAATACCTTTTACTTGAAGCACTCCAATAAGACCATAACAAAAACAATGGAATAACTGCAACTAATCAAGACCTCTGCTGTGAGGTGAACTGAGCAGAACACAACATCAACAAAGTGGACAAATCCAAACTTTAAGGATTTCATGACCTCACATTCTTTTATGATGGAAGTTATTGTCAATCCACCTCAGCACTAATTGATTTCATTTTTGTAGCAGCAGCGTGCATTTCTGAATGAATGATCAATGTATGCGCTCAAACAAGCGTTTTCATTGGTTTTTGTAAAGTGAGTTACGTACTCAAGAAAATCTGCTGTTACTTTGTTTAAACAATGATGTCATCAGAGGTCATACGCATTACACAGCTTTTGATTTATATGGTGAAAGTTTAGACATAAGCTCTGGTCACCCCTTCCAGGAAGTTACGATACCAAGATTGCAACAGCTCAAGCAAATTCATTCAGTACTTGCGTATTCTACATGATCTTGCAGTTATGCCAATTTGATCAAAACATATCTGCCAATTTGACCAATCCCCATAGTTTCCCTGCAACTTCATCCAAAAATAGCAGAGTGACTGATTGTAGCAAAAGCCTGCCTTGAATGCTCTTTGGATTTAAAAGGCATAAAAAGCCTATAGTGCTATTGTCTACCTGGAGTATGGTTAGTTAGGGGACTGACAGAAGGTCTAGTCAGGTATTTCTCTTCCAAACTCTTTTCTTTCTCTGCATATATATCCAACTCCATCCCCCCTCCACCCTGTTGAAGGTCTCATTGCTTATGTAATGACTCCAAACATTTGTGCAGCATTAGGGGAAGTCAGGCATGCCAAAACTGTGCAAAACATCCCTCTGTGCGCCCCATAGAGGTGGGACAGATGGCAACCCTCGTTCCCAGTCTTGTAAACTGCCTGTGACATGAGAGATGGCACAATAACCGCTGAACTAGGGCAACACTAACTAAAGCCTCACAGACAGTGGTGGACACAGTTGCACGCATGCCCATTATAAGTGCGATACTTATCGTCAAAGCCATAAAGCATCCTGGTTTCATCACATTGTGTCTTTGGGTGTTAATTACTTCTTAATTGATTGCAGATTCATGGAAATGTGATAATTGCCGTAAGTACACCGTCACGCTGCTCCAGGTTGTAGTTCACCTACAAACAAAGACTCACATTAGATCATCCATCACAATGTTAAAGGTGACCTGGAGATGCTCGCTAATTCGACTGTTAATCACCTCCGCTGCAGAGTGTTGGGCACTTTTGCCTTGTTTGCCCCTTAACAACTCTCTGGGCAGAGTCCATTATTGAGTAAACAGACAGTGAAACAGAGGAAATGAATGAAGATGCCCAGCGCACAACCCCCAGAGGTGAGATCAAATTGCGAGCCCGTTGATGATGAGGGATGTTTACGGCCGGCGCTCCATTAAGAAGAGGCCGTTCCCTGCTGGCGCATAATGAGCATCTACCTTGTGAAATGGTTGTTCTGACGCTTTTCCCGCACACTGAATTACAGGTCATTCTCTAAAAATGTGGCCCAATTGCTCTCAGTGGCAAGTCGAGGGAAGGGCCACTAACAAAGAGAATGAGTTTTCGGGCTAACTTGGCAAGGTGACTGGCTTATGGCAACATTAGCTGTGTGTTGATTCGAATAAATCTCTAATGCCATATTTCCTCCTTTGTATGTTAATGAAAGTCAGTTATATCCTCAGAGCATGATATTTCAGGCTTGAACTGTACTTCTTTTTTTTCTGTGTACATGTTAACGCCTCCTCCAGATGTCCCCCACCACGGGAGGCTGTGAGGCACATGCAGAAGGTTTACCGCCAACTGCACACTCACTCAGATCATCTCTGGGTGGGTTTTTTTTGCAGCTGACCTGTTACAAAATAAGCTAAGAGCAATGAAAGCAGAAATAAGGCAGCAGAGCAGTTTTATCCAGAGTCAAAAATTCCTGACAATAACGCTGTGTGTGTGTGTGTGTGTGTGAGTGTGTGCGTGTTGGGGGAGGGACAAAAAAATATCCCAGAAAGGAGAATGTTTTCGGAAATCACAGACAATGTACCATCTGCACACAGCAGGGTGTAAGAGCGACACTCCACTACTGCTGTGAGGAACTTTTGCATTCTTATTAAATGGCTGTTGCCTCGCTGGCAGCCATATTAAAGCCTCAGATCCTGTGCCTGATGCAAGGCGGCAAGGAGGAGAGCACTGAAAGGGAACTTGAAAAAGAATACCAGCCCGGCCTTCTGGACGTGGTGACACGATGCGCAGCTGCAATGGCACAGATTAAAAGTTGGCATTGCAAATTCTTCAGTATAACAAAAAATAGAAAAGAAGCTTTTCTCTCTCTCTCTCTCTCTCTCTCTCTCTCTCTCTCTCTCTCCCCGCCCACCACCTCCATTGCCGCAGCATCTTATACAAGGTGCAGCAAGAGGACAGGTTTTTTCGTACTCCAGAGCTTAAGAAATGCTAATTTAGAAGCTCTATACATACTTGTTGTCGGGGAGGTTAGATTTTTCTTTTAACACTAAACTTTTCACTATGCACACCACGTTAACCTCGATATTCTTCAAGCAGCTCATCAGAAAAATTTATTTAATCTTCCACTCGCCGTGAAGACGAGTCTTCATTTTTCGCGGCTCAGGAGTTCACTGCTGCCGTAGCAGCGTGTTGACTACTTGATGGTTGGTGCCCTCTGTGCAAACTAGTGGCAGAGTAAGAGTTGATTAGCTCCTCATGATCTCCTCCGTCTCATTCCCTCTCACTCAAAGCGGTAAAATGACTCTCCAGCAGTTCCTTCTTAACTCTGTTTGTGCCAGAGGTCATTAAAATGATGCCGTTTAAATGCATAGTCGCTGAATTGTTGTTGCACACTTGTGCTTCCGTCTGCGACGTAGGAGGAAATGTGTATCAGCAGTTTTTCCTTTCCTCGAAAAGTTTTTGACACTGAACAATCAGGCCTCATGATGATTGCCCAGTATTCCTGTTCCATTCAAATTGGGTTTGAAAGACAATTGAATTTTGATGCTGATTCACAAAAAGCGGAGGATCCTGAATTTTATTTCGATTCTTGCTTAACTATGGGATATGGGGCATTCTTCACTATTTCCCCTCAATAAGCAGACAAAGTTTGTGGAGGAACCGGGAATGGCTTTGACACGAACCTATAAAATTTTTATGTGGAACCGGTTAGACGAATCCAGAACTTGTCAGTGCTGTCATTACATTTTCTCGCATTCTTGAGGAAGGGATACATAAATTGTAAAAAAAAAAAATCATATACTAGGGGTTTAGAATAAACCCCTAGTAGGTCGTGCAAGTGAATACAAATTGCTTTTGTTTTCATTAAATTTTTCATTCTTTCAAATATGAATGATTTTGATGCAATTTTGCAACAAAGTGGCAACAAATGACTTATTAATGATGGTACAGATGCTCAAAACATGGCAGTTTGTATGAGTCGAAAGACCGTATTTGTCTGAAAATTTTTGTGAGTCATTGTCGAGAGTACAAAAAGAAGAATTAAAGAAGAAGAAAATGAAATGGCTAAATATACAGGATATGTTTCGCACAAAACACAAGTCAGACTCACAGCATTCCTGCTGGATTTTCTCTAAAGTTGTTTCTACTATCAGACTCAGCAGAAGCTAAAATAGAGATGGTTTAAATCTTACATGTTTAGAAGAGAATTACTCTTAGTTCTTCAATTTAAGACTATTTTATTTTCATTTTCATATTTTCTTTCATTCATCATTCACTGCAAAACCAGCCCCTAATAATCATGGCGCTGGGATCCTGTTGCACTGATGCAGTAGGGATAATCTTTATTTAGCCGTTGGACGGTAGGAGCATGACTGACACGTGTGGGTTCCTTGGCCTTGGTGCAGGTCTGCAATCTAATGAGTGTCATTCTATTATTTATGTTGCTTCTCAGCATCCATTTTTACGGCGTCACCTGTTTTTGATTGTTAATTGAGAGTATCCAAAGCCTGATTCCCATTTATTTAGGTCTGACTGAAATTCCAGCCACTACACCTGTCCTTCCTCTTTCAGTCCACTTACGTGTCTCCAAGGAAATGTGTAGAAATCAGTAATAAAGTGCTATGATTCATTGTTTTGAACTCGAAGCTGTCACGGGGTTTGACATGCGGTAAATATTTTTACACCGTTAGGCAGACTTTCTCCAGTGAAAGCTCACCTTCAGCCAAATGAGCACTGTTTGCAGGAGCGGTCTTGGTCTTGGTTGAGGACACAGCATGTACTGTCAGTTTGTGGTGGAGGACTCAAGAGGGGATTTTCTGCAGCTGCGAAAAACCAGATATCGATTGCTCGGAGGAAATTGGACTTTTTTATGCTCAATGTTTTGCCAAATAGACTTGAGTAATTGTGAAGAGAAAGAAATGCATGCATTCATATCGAAATATCATACGACTGGCTCTGTTAAACCAGGATCTGGGGTTGTGTTCACACTTATAGGACATCTGTATTAATAATGATGTCCAACATATCTTGCCACTTTCCCAAAGAATGCAGCGTTCTGGGCTAAAGGCGCTCATCAGATTTGGTGTTTTAACAGCTATGAACCAATGAAAAGTTCATGAAATCTTTAATGGAGTCGTAAGACTGCCGAGAATTTCACAGAAACAAGTTATGCTTTCAAATTATTTATAGTTCAGTGAAACAAAACAAGAGTTTTGAAGAGGAACTAGTCCAATTGTGTCTCAGACACACAAAAAAAAATCTTTTCTACAAACCCTTTTTAGGGACCAAGACACGTCTGTTCAGGGGTCTCAATCCACTTGTGTGGTATACACCAAGGTTCAGGTAGTCAAAATTGATACTAGTTCAAATGAACTACCCTAACAGAGATATTATAACAGAGTCTGCTTCACATTATCTGAGAACGGAAAATTTTTATTTGTATTTTTTTTAAAATTCTGGAAACATTGTGAAAACAATCCTCTTCTGCGTTTGTGATAGTCTCTGCTGATAGTGGGAGATTATGGCTATTAGATTTTTCGTTTTGAGAAACAAGAATCAAAATTGAGAAACAGGGATAGGGACGAAAGAAATGAAAAATGATTCGATTTTCATTTTCTTATTTGATTTGATTATGAAAAAATAAAATCACTAGAACCAGATGTGGCCACTTACAGGGGAATGAGAGAATGGTGCATTGAGCGCGGTCAATCATGGCTTTATTCCTTCATAGTGGGAGTTTATTTCAAGCAATATGAAGAAGTTAAAGCTCTTCTAATTGGTCTTGTCTGCATCACAAGACCAATCCTAAGGTCTTTACTCTTAATATGAAATATATATGTCAGCAGACATAAAAGTGAGGTTAACTGATTCTAACCGCTGACACACACACACACCAATCAGTCACAACATTAACACCAGTTAGTGGTTCTAATGTTTCCGGCTGTGTAGAATATACAAAATTGTTGTATATTCTACACAAATGGAAACGGGTGGAAAACGGCTTGAAGAAATGTGCACATATGTGCCATAATAGCTGATGGATTCTGTTGTAGTCCATCTTATCAGAATGCTGATTTATGTTTTGTTCCATCTGCAGACTGGGGTTATAAAGATCTCAGGCGGAGTGTGCTCCAGACTGCTGCTATACTTTTCTTATGCTGCCAGATGCTGACATGGACCATCGTAAAATTAGCGGCTGTTATCGGAAATCTTCCAACATGATATTAGCAGTATGAATTTTATATTTTGTCGTCGTTTAGTCTTCATTGTGTTTTTACATGAGTCAGTGACTGGTTTTAATGTTGTGGCTGACCAGCGTTGGTATAAATCAAGAATTAACCCATTTTCCGCAATCTCTCAGGAGCATCACCCTCATTGGTGCGCTTGCAAATTAAAATATCCGGTATTATTATTATTTAGTTACTGTCTCCTTGTGATTATATTTTTCATAATCAAATTAGAACATGAGAGTCAAAGCGTTTTTTAAATTTATCTCTTCCGGAAAAAAACGGAATACCGAAAAATACATGGACCCTACAGGACAAGCTTGATTGTTCTCCATTGTTTTGGTTATTGTTCTGTCTGTGCGCGGCTAGTAGACGTAAGAACCATTCCTAAAGTGGAGTTTTCACGGAAATTGTGTTTTGCCAGTATACGCAGAAATGGAAACAGTAAAGTTTTCAAAAATTGCCTCCCAAATGACGTTTGTAGCATAAAATCAAAGCCCAACTGCAGCAGGAGTTTACCGTTTTATGTAAAAACCGCCGCCGTCCAAAGGGGGCTGTAAACCGATCCGAAATTGCCGAGGGTCAACCCACTCCCAGTGCTTCTCAATCTTCTCCACCAGTAAGCCCACATGTGTTCTCACACTCTGTTCTCCGGAGTGAATTTTCCTGAGTTTTGTTGCTTTCATCCCTCTTGACAGAACCTGACATTTGGAAAGGTCTGTGAGGGGGGGACTTGCTTGTGACAGCTTCAAATGACAGTGGCACAGAGGCAAACAGGAGGAAGGAGAGGGATTCAGGGATTGAGGAAGAAAAATGGCTCCTGCTTATTTAAATGTCACTTCTACAAGGTGAATGCATAAGCTCTTCCCTCTCCTTTTTTCCCACAATGGAAAAACATTTCTTGCCATGTTTTATTCTCTGTGTGTCTGTTTGGCTCGTTCTGCATTTTTTGGCAGGAGGCTTTAAGCCTTATGAAAAGTCGCCAACATCTTGACAGTAACCACAGACCGTTGAGTCATTTGTTTTGTGTAGGTAGCGACTGAAAGACCAATCGCTCGGCTCCTACTTGGATTTGAGGTTTTCTGCTGGACTTTTATGCGCAGCTGTATACTAATTTCCAGTCTCTCCCACTCTTCTTTTAAGTGCATGAACAAGGCATAAAGTAAGAAATGAAGCTCTTTAAACAAGATCTGTGGGAGGAAAGCAGACAAAGAAAAATAACCGCTAAGTGTGCGGTCATTTCTGTAGATGCGATTTCTCTTCGGTAACAAGGGGCTGCTGCTTCTTGAAGTCGCTCAATGCACATAAATGTACTAATGCTGCTGCCGATGACCTTTTCTACCAAAGGGTGAGGAGACCAAAATACACTGAGTCTCCCGTCACTGATAGACAAATGTCACTCAAGCTAAAGAACTGTAGCCGACCTCTTCATCCTGAGCTTCCAACAATAGTGAGCGAAAGGAGGAGGAGGAGGAGGAGGCATGGAGCCCTCCATCTCTCTTCCTTGACAAATGGCTGATGACACTGTCGGATTAAATCCTCACAAGTCATGCCAGCTGCTGGAATCAGATGACAAGTACCTCCATGTCACGTTTCTTAATCAGTTTCAGATGCCTCATACGTTACCGGAATCTTCATCATATAGACACTGCCTGCAATTGCCAATAAATGATTCGCCGCCTCAGCTTGACAACTGCTTTGCTAAAAGGTATTTGCCCTTTTGCCTGCTTTATCATGTCACCATGACTACATGACACATTTTATCAAAGGACTGTGGGCTATACATCACCGACCAAAAGGTGGAGAAGTTCCTCTAAACTGTGCCGCTGCAGAGGCGTCGGCTCCTGATTAAACTAAGGCATAGGAGACTAAGTTTTGGTGGTCTTACTGATTAATTAATGGATGCGTAATCCATTACGCTGAATTATGAATGTGCTAATGATGAGCTCATGTTGTGTGATGATTCCTGGAGTTTGCTTGTGTAAAATATGAAAAGAGGTGCGTAGAAAGGCTGCCTGTGTTTGCAGATGTTGCTCTAATCACCAGGAGGAAGAAGAAATGTGTGGATTCCTGTAGAGTTGCAATTCCGCCATCATCAGGTCATCACTCCCTTTTGTAGAAAGAAGGCCTCTAATGTTTCCCGCCATGGATTGGAGGATCACTTCTGCTATTCATAACAAAATCCATGTAAATAAAATAAACCGTTGTGACAGAAGGTTAGCATAGTGGGTAAATGGGTAGCAGAGTTGCCTCACATCAAGAAGGTTCTGGGTTCAAACCCACCTCTGCCTACAATAACCTTAGTGTGTGGAGTTTGCATGTTCTCAGCTTGTTGGCATGGGTTCTCTCTGGGGTACTTTAGCTTCCTCCCACTGGCAAAAACATGCAGTATAGGTGAACTGGTGCATAAATTAGTGGTGTGGAACTCAGTTTCATCTGGGGCCATATCAGCATTATGGTTGCCCTTAAGGTCCAGCTGTAGCTGTGAGGACTATAAAAATGTATCTAGTCTTGATCTTATTACATAATTTAATTCTGCTGAGTTATTTTAGTAGTAATTAATAACAAGTTCTGAAAATAGAAGTCTAGGAAAATGGTAATGTAGACATTGAAGTGTACCCCTAATGTGCAATCTATTGAGAAAATAAGTTTGGTAACAAAAACACATACTTGTATATTGACCCAAACACACATTCACGTTTCTCTGAGTTATTATAACATAACACTTAAGAATAGAAAAAGAAATCTTCATCATTACCCATCCATATAAGATCCATCAAAATCATCTTTGATGGATGCGATGGAAGTGAATAATTAAGTTTTTTTTTTCCCCCATTACACTAATAGTTTACAAATGGGGTACTTTGTGACTCTTTTTTTACATTTTCTCTTTTTACCTTTCCAATCAAGCAAGTTCTCTCTCCACGAATTGCAGGTGCACCACAATAATATTATTCTTTTTGTTTCATATTACTTACGGACGTCTCCACTGCACTGAAGATATCACTCCACCTCCTCGTCTATTAAGCACAAACATGTATTTGAAGTCCCGTCTCATTAAATTTAACTTCCCTATGTATCAACTTTTCTTTTCTTAGAAATTTTGGTACCTTAAAATTTTCTGGCCCTATCACTCGGCTTTAAGTCCGCTACTGGAAACAGATGATTATGAGATTCTAACACCTAGCCCTCAGAGCAAAGGTGACAGAAAATTTAATTGATAGACAGTTAAGGTACGCTATTTAATAGAGATACATAATTATAGTCCAAATTATTTACAACATTTGATTATATTTATTACAGTTATCTTTCGAGTTTTGCGACAAAACTGTTTTATTGCACTTATGTTTAAAGAACACTGCTTGAAAATCTTTGCATCGAAATAAAATAGGTCCTCATTACTCACTGTGTGTGTTGCACATATTTCTTTAGTCTCTGGTCTTTGGGAAGCAACTGCATCAATATTGCAATATTTAATCCTTGAGGACGCTCATTTGTCCTTTTGAGATTATGTGGCGCACTGGGGTTTCGCTGCCGCCTCCCTGCAGGGAGGTACTGGGTTTGATTCCACCTCTGCCGTCCTTTCTGTGTAGATTGAATGTTCTCCCCGTCTGCATTAATCCATTATGGCTAAAAGAAAGAAAGAAAGATTCTGATATCCGATCTTTTTTCAGTGCATACCAATTAAGTAATATCACTGGCAATTTGGTTAAATCATCATAAAGAAGGAAGGAAGACTCAAACTTACAGGATGTTTTTGGTGTCATTAGGAAAAGGCACCGCAGAGACCATCCAGAGTCAGGGACAGACACAAGCATAATGTCTAAGGTGAGTCTGATGATGAGCTCAGTTATGCTGTGTCACGTGACTTTTCAGACCCTCTTATTTTATTGATTAAAAGCGATGTGTTCAAATGTAATCTTGTAGACTTTCGTATTTGGCAAGAAACTTGAATACAAATTTTTTGAAGGAGCAATTTGTAGATGGTTTCATGGCAATATCATATTGATATTGGAGAGGGAGTTGTGAAAAGAAAAAATTATTTTGAAAATTTAATTAAAAAAAGACATAAACGTTCTTAGTGCCCCCCTCTTAGTGCCAATTATCTCACAAGTTGTGATGTGCTGTGCTAAGAATCTCTTTTTTTAGTCAAATAAAAGGTCCCTCTGAGTATTTGACAACTCTTCCTTTCTGCCGTCATCTGCAGTGCTGTTGTTGTTGTTGTTGACATTGTCACTCATGTAAGATTCTGCATAATGTTAAAGAGAAATACTAAAACTAGAATATTTATCCCTTATTATTGCTTATAATTAAGCTAAATCTAGTTCATCTCCTTAATTACGTACCAGATTTGTTTTGAGTCAAAATCAGGCATTGGTAGTCGATCAGGTAAAATGACAATGAAACTGTTTGATGCCAATTGAGACCAAGGCCCTTTTTAGACCTAGTTTTAAAATGCGTTTTGGGCAAGTAACAGTGAGCGACACACATGGCCGTTCACACCTGTGTCTAACATTTGTCACATGATGTGTCCAGCTGAAAACTTGTGCTCAGATTTATTGCTGCTTCCACTATGTGCACTAATCACAAAAATAAAGGGAATACTTAAATCACACATCCCAGATCTGGATGAATGAAATTTTCCAGTTAAAAATCTGTATTGATTACATATTGTAAGAATCATACTCAGAATCAGATCGAAAAAATGAGATCCCAGGCAGAACAAACTTTGGTGAATTTCCCCCAAGAAAACTCATAATGTGGCTCAGTAGTGTGTACGGCCTCCAGGTGCCTGTATGAACTCCCTACAACATCTGGATGTGCTCCTGATGAGACGCTTGATCCCCCTGATCCCCCCCAGACCTGGATCAGGGTATCAGTCAGCAACTGGTCATGTTGGAGGATGCTGCAGGCCGCAGAACATTCTCCACAGCGTCTCCTGACTGTTTCGGGCTGCACGGTGCCGGGCTGTGAGCACATGCCCTAACTGTGGACGTGACCCCGATGCCACCCTCATGGAGTCTGTGTCTGACAGTTAGGGTAAAAACATGCACACGAGTGGAATGCTGGAGGTCATTTTGTAGGGCTCTGGCAGTAATCCTCCTGTTTTTCCCTGCACGAGGGAGCAGATAGCGGCCCTGCTGCTGGGCTGTTGCCCTCCTACGGTACCCTCGACCTCTCCTGGTGTACTGGCCAGTCCCCGGCTCATGCTGCCACTAGTGGCGAGGGCACTAGAAAAATGCAAGACTAGCCAAAAATCATCCAGAAAGGATATGGAGAGAGAAATGGTCTGTGAAGACCCCCTGCAAAACCATTCCTTAATAGGGGTTGTCACGCTAATTGCCTCTCCTTTCCACCTGTTGTCTGTCCCATTTGCACAGCAGCAGGTGAAATTGATTCACAATATTTATATTGTATTTAGCGATGTGTCTCGCTGTCCACTTGGGATCCGATCCCCTAAAGCATATCCAACTGTAGTGTGGGATCAGAAAATATTGGCTAGCCTTCACTACAACATACATCAAAGGCTCCTGGGCACCCATGACCCTGCCATTAGGTCACCAGTAGTCTTTCCTCAGACCACTATGGTAGGTAATAACCACTGCTGAACAGGAATTCTTAGTGTGCCCCCAGAGTTCTGCAGATGTCTTTTTAGAGTTGTATAGCCATCAACCACATTTTTACTTTTTCCCACTGACAGGTGCCAATTCCAACAAGATAATCAGTGTTATTCTCACTTGACCTTTCAGTGGTTATAATATAATGGCTCATAAGCTATGGTGTGGGGAAAAAAACGGAATGCTAATATCCTCTTACATAATCTTATTGTTTTCTGTATAGAATGTTTCTTTTTTTATAGAATGAGATAAAATCAATGTTATCTTGCACCTTTTGACAAATATGTCAAGGCAGGGTTAGGGTAAGACATACCTACTTCCTGTCATAGTCATCTATGTGGGCAGTGTACATCTCCTTGTTCTTGACAATTTATTTATTTGAAGCATAAAAAGGTTGAAAATGACAAGAAAATTGTGATGGAAATAATATTACATTAATCTTTATTTATACAGCATTTTTCAAAACCTTGTTACAAAGTACAATGTAAATGTTTGCACATTAAACACAACAATTGGCATATTATATATGGAAATTTATATATACTTTTTAATATAGACTTATACAAATTCAAAACAGATTAAACTAATTCAATTAAAGTTCAAATAAAACCAGGAAATGCTATCTGACAAAAATACGTCTGAAGAAGCGATCCCATCCCACTGGATGTAATACATTTCATAATGTTTTACTTTGCTTAACTTGTATGAAACGTAAGAGTGATAAAAAAAATAAAATAAAGTAGACTCTATTGAAAGAGACAGATGACATAACAGACGTGATTTCCTCAGGCTGATCGTAACAGACCCCGACGTTAATGCGGGTGCATACGGTAGTAAAGGTTTAGAGATGTAGGTGGGAGAGAGGCCAAGCAGGGCCTTAAATGTGAACAGCACAATCTTCAAATCAGTTGTAAAACATACTGAGGGCCAGAGTTATTTCTGTCTTCTTCAGCAGTTAAATTAAGTTCCAGAGCTGATTAATTGTATAGATTAATTCAGGTGATTATAGTTACTATTGAAAATAATTTCAGAAAACTCAAATAATTGCCCTCAGATGATTACGTAACAATTGTGACAGGCCCAACAATCATGAAAAAAAAATATGATCAGCGCTAAAAGTCAGAGTTGAAGCCATGCGGCTTGTAATGTGAACATCTTTGATGTATTTTATTATTCCCAATAATAAACTGCCTGTCATACTGCGAGGCATGTCTCTTATTCTCCCTAAAATAAATAGCAAAAAAGAGCAAATGCGACAAATGTAAAAGTACCGGAACATAAAGTTGTGTCTGTAAGAGTAGTAGTGCTGTTAAAACTAATGTAACTTCTTTTTTTTTTTTTTTGCGGGGACACCGCATGAATTCATAAATGTTTATATGACTCCTCTGGAGAACAAGAGTTAATTGCAAAAACAAGTTTTAATTGGGCTTGTGTTAACAAAATGTTGCCTTCGTGCCCTAGTTACACATAGAATAAACGGGCTTCTCAGGAGATTCATCCTCTCTGATATATAAATACGGTATACATGAACAAGCATTACTGACTACCTTCTTATTTTGATGCAGGAACAATAACGTTTATCAGTGCACACTATGCATCACCATTATTTTTCTACACACAGTGTCTGTTTTAAGTCCACCTTAGATATGGTTCATTTGAAGTTCATTGTGTGGGTCCATTTCCTCAGGTAAACAAGCCAGCCAGGATTTTCCTTATCTGAGAACCTCTGACAGAAAATTGTCCACTCCCCATAGTGTGAATTCTCTGTAGGCAACTCTGTAAATTGTGTCTATTCTGAGAGTAAGGATGTGAAATCAACTGAATAGAAAAAGCATTATTAAGTCTAAAAATGATGCAGCATAGATAAAGATAGAAATGTGTGTTCATGTAGTGATTATTTTTTGTAAAAGCAGATTGGGTCCGGGCCTGAAGGGGCCCTATGCAGATTTTGACGGACATGCACAACCTTTACGTTGGCATGTTGGCTGTTAATGCTTGATCATTACCATTATCAGTTGTATCTGTGTTGCGTACATCATAGCAGTCTGGTTTTCTTTTACTTTGTCATGATTCTTCACCCACTGAGCTCTAAGATCACGCTAGTGTGATCCCTAACCATACATGTTTTTGGGTTAATTACGCCAATTCAGTGTGTTAATCTAAAGAAATAATTGTTGGGTCATAGAAGTGATGTAACGCTGTCGGAGATACCAAAGATTGCCATGATGACCATTATTTAAGGTGATATACACTGATCAGCCATAACATTCTAACCACCAAGAGGTGAAAATAGAATAGCACAGATGATTGATAGCAACAATGGCAACTCTCAGTGGGAAGGATATAGAAAGTGTTGAAAGCAGGAAAATGGCCACTGGTAAGGATCTGAGAAAATTTAACAAAGGCTATATGACTGGATCAGAAACATCTCCAGTACTCCAGATCTTGTTGGGGTTACCAATCTGCAGTGGTTAGCTAGGAAGGACAACTGGTGAATTGGCGACTGGATCATTGGCACACAAGGCTCATTGTTGCATGCTGGGAGCAAGGGCTAGTTCTTTGAGGACTTACTGTAGTACTCGTTTCTGAAAAAGTTTCTGGTTCTAATAGAATAGCTGTTTCATTGAAAAAAGGGATAGCTACACAATACGAGACAGGTCCTTATTAAGTTATGACTGATCTGTGTAAATGGCAGAGAGGCCATAAAACCCAAGATAACAACAAACGTTAGCAAATCCCTGGTGAAACCATTAGAGGTACATTGCAGCTATAGACAATAACCCAAACATCTACACAATATGTGACAGGTGGTCTTAATGTTATGGCTGATTGATGCATAAAGGGTTCGGGTCCATGCCAACTTGACCTCAGTCTCCAAATTGTTAGATTCCTCTCAAAGATGGTACTGAAAGTGAGATTAGGATGTTTAAGGATTTGTTGAGTAAGAATACAAGAAGAATAAAACAGTACTCCACCCCTCAGTTTGCCTCAAACTGCTGCAATTTCTGCTCAAATTTAAAAAAATCCTCCGCAACCTCAGACTCCCCTTCTTATAGGAAAACCTTTCATGACTATGAGCTGTTCTTGTGTATCGGATCAGTCTGTAAGAATGTGTTTTCATTCATTTTTATTTTTATCCATGCAGTTCAGCGCAAATTAAGAAAAGCTTAGAAAACCACATTAATCACCAGACCCTCTGTCTCCGTCCCTCAATGTGAAGCTTTAAGTCGGGCCAACCCTTTACCGTAAGAACTAGTTCTGCCACCATGGTGGAAAGGAAAAAGGGTTTTTTCCAATTTCTTATGACCCTGATGCCAAATGTCATGGATGGGTCATACTATGCTTTAAGCAGAGTTATTATGGAGCATTTCTGTCATGTACACTTGAATCTGGAAGCCCCAAAGCCAGTGCTTTGACACATAGTTGAAGCTCGCTCCTGTGTTTGAAAGAGGTTTATGTGTAGTGAAGGTTCCTCCCTACTCTCCAGGCTGCCAGCAACACAGAGTGTTTTGGTCGTTATAGTGGGCCTCTGGGCCCTGGGCCACCAGCTCTGCCCAGTTCTGCTCTGCTGGCTGCTTTGGCCTGCTGTGAAATGTGATCAGTCAGTTCCATTAGGGTCTGGACTCGGTGCCGTTGGGGAGCAAACAGCCCGATACTTGGTAGCACCACCCAAGAGTTGAACTCCAAAGACTGGTTATAGCAACATTTGATGCAGTGTTGTGTTATTACAGGGAATGCGGCCGTGTTGCGTTGTCGCTGTGGTATCACAGGCTTGTTTATCAGGTTCATGCTCGAGCTAACATTGAACAAATTTGACATGTTAAATACTAGTCGATTATGTAATTGCCTGAGCAGCACAGTATTAGGCCTTTGCACATTTTATTCCATTTCACTTTTTATGAATAATTTGAATGAAATCACAGGCTCGGCTTATGTTTTCCACATGTTTGCACCAGCTGGGAATCTTTAAAGCCTCTCAATTTCAAATGAAGACGGATCCCATGCATCATTTTACTTTGAGGAAAAACATTAAAGGCCTAGCCATTAAGTGAGGGTTGAGGATCCGCCTATTCTGACCATGTGAAGAGCCGGGGGAGGCCACTGTAACAATTGAAAACTAATGCATCTGATGAGTGTAAAACCTCCCTTTAAGGCATCACATGACATCTTCTACCACCCACTGGGGTTTTATTTTAGACGCTCTGGAGGGTTCAAATGTAAACTTACTAATTCAATTCCTAGACTCTAGTCGTGTTGCGTGTAATCCACCAATGCTGCTATTTGATGGGTTGGGCCAATGTTACATGTTTGAAACTGGTTCGAAGTAAAATCCCCTCGCCAGTTTACTGAATTCTACCATAGCAAGTTTGTTTGACTTGTCACTGTGCTCATAATGTCGTTGTAGCAGTACTACACTCCATCAGGATAATTGCAAAACACCATTTAATACTTGCAAAAACATTTATTTACATTTTTCCCTCTGAAGCTTAATTCCAAAACCATAGATAATTTAAGGAAGCTATTTCCAACCTTTTCTCAGTCACTGCCCCCTTTCAAAGCCTGCAAAATCATTAGGAAGCCCATTCTAAAATGTATTTAAAACTTTACATCCCTTGGTTTTTCAAGAGAGTTGAGAGGTTGATAAATGTCACTTGCTATCAGTGGGTATCTGAGCCTTGGAGGATACTCATACATCTACTATGTTCTGGCAGGGATAGTCAGGGAGAGTTAGCCAAAGAGCTCCTTATCCACATTCCTCATTCACTCCCCTATATTGGTTCTTCACGTAATTTTGAGTCCAGATGCTCAGTCTACACCAATATTTTGTTGAGAGTGGTGCTACTTGAAACCCATGGGTACTGCTTCTCCAAAACATCTCAAAAGCTAGGTCTTGAAAATGAACTGTCAGTTTCCCCCTCTTATGCCAGTAGTGACTGCTCTTTCCCTGACACTTTTAAACACTTCATCATCACTTGGTCTTGCCGGCGGATTTTTCAAGTAAATAAATTAATCCACACCATTACTGTCCAGTGGCAGTTGATTCAAGGAGTCCTTAAGGTTTGCTCACAACCATTGCTTGATTTGAAAGTGTCTTACCATACACCAGGCACAAAGAAAGAGGCCACGATGGACCCTTGATAATCATTAAACCATCCAGTAACTGTCATCGCACCATCTTCTCTTTGTCTTGCTGCTGGCCTTTACTACCTTTGCTGCTAAGATACCACTGGACGATGAATTTGATAACTAAGATTCAGTAGGATCTCATTCTGCAGCCTTCGGTTTATGTGTCATGCAATAGTCGTGTAATGCCTTGTGCATAGATGAAGTTCTAGCAGGTAGTATCACGTAGTCATTTGTCATACATTGACTATTTGACAAAGGGAAAGAGGCATGTGAGAGAAAATTGTACAATGTATGAGTAAGGTAATAATTTGTGTTTTTTAAGGAAATGTGTTGCGGCACCCCCGATGAACCCAAGTTCCTTGGTTTAATCATTGAGCTTCTGTAAGCAGATACAAATATTGAGTTTCTGTCAACAAAAAAATTCAGAAACTTTAACAGGGTAGGGCGAGTGGAACAAAAATGGGATTCTGGAGTAAATATAGCAATGCTAGATAACACAACCTGCTCTGAGTCTGATAATGGATGTTGGTCGGAGTAGGTATGTGCGCACAATTTTCGACTGTCAAAATAAATGGAAGCTAGGTCCCTCCAGGAACACGTGACAAATTCTGGTTGATTGTCATGAAAATAAACCAGTCTAAGACGTACCACCCAACCCCTAGTCCCACTGCCGATCTAGCAGGTTGTTGATGCTTGTCCATTGCAATCATTTAGAAAAACATACGTTTGGGGACCTTTTATAAACATTAGGACGAAAGTGCAGGGCACAGAGTGACGACTGGGTCAAATAGGTATGGAGATGAGGCCACATATTCAGATGGTAACAATCGACCAGAGGGAGATATGCAAAAATGAGATTTGCTGTCAAAGGAAGTGTACTCCGGTTCAGACTCCTACCATGGAAACTTGGAGCCTAAAAACAAACTTGACATAGTTCTTCTAACCTGTCTGCTTTAAACAAAGTAACTTATGACTGCTTGTAAGCGTTCTCTCCTGCAATTAATCCACAAAGTGGATCCTCTCTGAAAGGCTTCATTGACCTGTGTCTACGAGGCAACCACGGCCTTCTTGCCCCCGTGACTTGCACTAAGAGACCACCATGGTTCACATACTTTCTCCTCTCAGAGGTAGCCATAATGGGATGCAAACCCACTGCATTTTATATTCATGGAAATCAGCAAACATGAGATGTTACTGAATTATACATGGATGTAGATGACAACATCTCCTATAACATCGGACTGATTATCTTCTGGAGTTTTGTGCTATCTAAGAGGGGGAAAAAATGGTGTCATTGTGTCGTCTGAGCACTTTAAATCGGTAATTCTTGGTATTTTGCAAGTTTTTATGGACTCTACAATTAATTAAAAGTTAGCCAATGAGCTTTTGAGTTCACCTGCCTCATCTCATCTCTGTTGGACTTTAGAGAGATCACACAGGAATGATTAGAGGATAAAAGTATGGGCTAGGAAGGAACTGATTACATTTTGGTGCAGGTCCAGATAAAAAGGGGTTTTTGTTGAACAGTAGGACACGGTTTAAGAAAGCTAAAGAGACGTATGTTGGACTTTCAGCCATGGCAGAGGTATTCACTGTACTGAGCCCTGCTTTCGTCGAAGTAAACAATTTATCCCTGCCGATAGGAGTATTAAAATCACATCGGTCGAACTCCGCTCTCCCCCACTATTCAACTTCTCAAATGGAATTGCCGACTTGGAGGGAAAATAATGGCTTCACAGATAAAAGAGGGCATCATCTGCACTTAGTGCAGTCTGGATAACCACTTTTATGTTTGGATGGAACAAAAGGAGAGGTTTAACGAGCCATAGTTTATCCTCGCCATGTTCCTCACAGACCCCTCCACTGCATCACGCATCTGAAAAACAGATCAATTGCAAAATGTAATTATAAAAAAGCAATAATTGTCTGAATCTCGGTTTAGAGGTGCAGTGGAAAGATGGCTTAGCGGGACTTCTTGACATGATAGACGGAATATCATGGATACTAGTGGAGCGGAAGCACGGGAAAAGTCTCCTACATCAGTTAAGTCCCAAGTCTAGGAGCGTTATGACTTCCCTGTAAGATATATAGATGATGGAAGAAGGGCATTTGACAAAGACATCACTGTCTGTAGGGCATTATTCCACGAGAAAGCCAAATGACAATGGGAATACATCGAGCAAGGTCACATCTTTGAAGATAGCAGCTTCTCAGCATGGCATTTAGAATCAAAGAACGCTAAAGCTAATACCAAATCTATTGGGAGGCATATTGTTTCAGCCGTGAAACCATATTCTGTTGTGGAAAACAGGGGCTTTGAAAATATGGTGAGCATGCGCAGGCCATGTCTGAAAATCCTTTGGAGGAAAGATCTGAATGGCAACAAATTATCCAAGGCATCTTCTGACATGCAGTGTGGTGGCAGAGTGGTTAGCAGTTAAGATGTTGTCCTGGTGACTGAGTGCTTTTCATCTCTGGACTCCGGCTTCTTCTTATGGTCTTTGCCAAATGTCAACTGGGATATCCTCCAGAAAATTAATGGATGTATCTTTTGACAGGCAAGTAGACCTCCAGGTCAACAGAGAGCGACGTGACTTTCTGTTTAGTTAACAGAAACATTTGAGTACTGTAACATTAGACTTCTTGAATGTTGTTTCCATGTTAGATCATGGGCAAGAGTTCCTCACCTTAACTTTTCAATCATTTCCTCAGGTTTTCTTCCCTTTTTTTGCTGATATGAAAAACTATGAAATCTGTTCCATGACTCAAAGGCGGGTCCGAATGGTGAGTTTTGAGATCCACAGACACGAGTCAAGGCTTTGTTAGGTTCATGGTCTCCCCCTCTTGCATCACCACCCCTCATCTCCCAGAAATAAAGCTGTCTTCATCTTGTTTAGTCAGCTTGATATCTTAGCGGGGCGTTTCACAGCGTCAGCATGCAGTGGGGGGACCCAGGAGACGTGGACTCTGTAGGTGAATGAGAACGACAGAGACACAGGGACACTGCGAGGCGCGTCTCCATTTGGACTACCACCCTGCTGCATGTGTGTCAGTTCACCAGCTTGGCCCACTTCTGCCTGACCGACTAGACTTGGGGCTCTTCCCTCTTGTCTCTTTGTATTTCATTTGCTCTCCTTCCTATTCTCCTCCTCTTTGTCTTCCCCGTCTGGGGTCCAGTTATCTTTTCTCTTCTCAACAGTCGGAACAGAACAACAAAAGCTTGCACGGATGTCGAGCATCCCAGGTGAATCAGGCAGAAGGTATTGGCTCCGAGCCAGCTTGAATCAGAGAGGACCACCCAGAGCATACTCACACTAATACAGTTCATTTTCACACCAGTGCAAGGACACACATAGACAGACACACACACACACACACACACACACACACACACACACACACACACACACACACACACACACACACACACACACACACACACACACAAACACACATCTAGGTCAGAGAGTGAAAGGGGAAGAAGGGAAACCTTTGGCCTACATCATGGCAGCTCTGGTTTCACTGGTCAGTGGCTCTTAGACCTGGGCTTGACAATACGGTCTCCCCGCTCATCTATTACTGAAACACCATCACAGAAGATGCATTTAGATTGACATGGGTGATTGTTGTCAACCTTTCAGTCCACGTATTTCACTGCATCTTCCCTCACTGTCAAGACAGGAGATTGCACCAGCCTTGCAGAGCGCTCCCGGGAACACATGCTGGCAAATGTCAGGTTCACGGGTGTACATCTCAAAGCAGGGATTGACGGATATTTTTTCAGTGCGCATACTAATTATTTTGTGCAAAAGACAAAATTTACTCAATAAATTTAATTTATATATTTTATTTAATAAAAAATATATTTTATATATATATATATATATATATATATATATATATATATATATATATATATATATTTTTTTAATATATGATTTGCCAGTTTTTAAATTATACTTAACAAATTTCGCTTAATAAATTCCTCAGTTGGGATTGACAAATATGTTTCTTTTTTTCAGTGTATCTACTAATTATTTTGTATCCAAGGAGTAAATTTTACTTTTAAATTAAATATTATTTATGCATTAATTTTATTTTATTACTTAATTTATCTAAGTATTGATATATGATGTGTGTTTATTGATTAATATTATAATTATTCATGTATTATTTAGATTATATTTAATAAATATTCAATTTGACTTTACCTTCAGTAGAGATCAACCACAATGTTCTTTCAGCTCCATTTTCTAATTATTAGTAAGCAAGGGCTAAATTTGATTTTATCATTATATTTCTTTATTTTATGTATTTGTTTTGTTTTTTGCATTTCGTAACTTATCATGTTATTTAAAGGTAGAGTGTGTAAGATTTAGGGGGTATTTAATGGTATCTCCTCGAATACATTTAATATAATATTTAAAACAAGGCATCATTTTGTGTACTTAATATTTCTTGAAAGTTTGTTTAGAAAAAGACCTTTTTATCTCCATAGATGGGGTCCTGATGTTCCGTATAGAGGCCGTTATGGTGGAACACACGTAACTAGAGGGATTTTCATCTTTTAAGCTGTAACTGTGTTTTGAGAAATGAAGGATCTACTTAATATTTAGAACAAGAAAAAGCACGGGAGAGCCAAGCCTTGCCATTGAAGTAAAAAATTAAGTCCCACCGCTTCCCGGGATCGTGGGCTGAATGCACTCTATCTATCCACCTGGGAAGGATCACTCCAAACCGGCAGCCGTCCATGGAGTTTATTTCAGCGGGTGAACTGGACAAACCTCACCAGAATTAGTGCTTGCTCCTCGTTCACATTTCCTTTGCAGTGGGGCGACGCAAATGCTTCCTGGTCGGCTTAGCAAAAAGTCGACCAAGAGAAGTAGAGGGTCGAAGCGAAATCTTAAGAAACTCTACCATTAATAAATTTACATTTCACTCCAAAGCATAACATATAGGTGGTGGGATCCACCAATATTCTGGATTGCGCTCCTTCCACAATTCATTAGCTCACATTTATTCAGAAAACTATTTCCTGGTTTTCCAGCTTGACATTTTGAAAGTTGCAGCAGCGAGGAGATCTGGTGGGAGGTACACTGCCCTGATCATGTGTAGGAAGGCTTCTTGTCAGTGTCTTCATGTCAGCTTGTCCATCACTTGTCATAAAGCAGAGCTGAGGGTGAAGGAAACGCATGGCGAGCACAGAAAGAGCATGTTGAGGAAGGTAAAATGTGTTGGCTTTGCATGACGACCTGTCAGACTGTCACTGCCTAGATGATTGGTTTGGCTTCCTACCGTGGATATGTCTTGGATATGAACTCTTGAGCAACTTCATCACTGACTACCATCATGGGTGAGGATTTTGCTTTGAGTCTTGCCAATCATGTCATGACTTTACTGATCCCTCATTTTATAAGACATTTAACATTTAACAACATTTGGCGTGGCAAAGGCAATGTAGGAATGGATCGTCTGTTCAGCATTTTTTGTTTAATTCAGAAAAAACGCAGAAATTTTGAATATTTTTTCAGTAAACTTTATACACACAGCAGGATAATATTATTTTTTCTGTTCCCATGGTTACAATATAGACTTAAGTTTTGTTCGGTTTTGTTTCCGGTGAAGAACTCCGATATAATCTTTAATATTTCTCAGCACAACTATCATCACACAACAACCAAATACTGAAAGGATCTCTTGTTTGCTATTTAGGAGCTCGATTGGTTGTGGGTTTCTTGTTTGTTGCTGTGGTTACAATTTAGATTTGGAGAGTTGGTTCAATTTAAACAAACTATGGAACAATTGCTCTGTGCGGTTCATCTTAACAACACCCCCACCCAAACCTTAATGTGGACCAAACAAACTCTGGTGTGGTTTGACTAAAATATGGAAGCTGCAGGGGCCAAAGACCAAAAACAGTCTTTATTTATTTGAGACTTTGATACATTTTATACATATATTTATGTGTTTTGCATTTTAGCACCGTGGATGGAGGGAAACATCATTTCAATTTCTGCATTTGTCTGGCACATGTGAGAAAATGAGAATAAAGTTGACTTTGACTTTTGACATTTTATAAACTCTTTGTGAATTCTCAGCCAATCATTAAATAAGCTAAAAGAAATTCAGCTCAGCACACTAAAAAGTGTCAAGCTCTATAGCTCAGTATGTGTGCTAACTACATAATACAAGCTGTCCAATCGCTTTGTGTGTTTGATCCGGTGTGAAAAATACCAATGTGAGGACTACATATTTTTTCTGCAATATATCTTGACAAATATCGGTTTTGTTCCAGGACAAGAGAACTGAATGACAATGTTGAACGTACCCTTATGTCTGCGTTCTCACCAAATGTGAGGCAAATTTTTTAATGGCGCAATTACACACAATGTTCATGGATTTGTTTTCTTGTTTTTCTTTGTCAAAGTTTGAATCTAAGCTTATTCTGTGAGTGGGATTTTTCTCAGATGAGGGTTTTCGGGGCTTGATTCAAAAGCTGGTTATTCATTTTTTTCACTAAACCTATGAACAGACATACATTAAAAAAAAAACATTTTATGTATTTAAACAATGTTCATTTTGAAAGGTATTTTTTGTGAGATTAGGAAGTATGAAAAAGAGTTGAAGAAGCGGGAGCAGGCAGGGTGGAGTAGGTGGAGAAGAGCGTCAGGAGTTATCTTTGATAAAAGAGTTGCACCTAGAGTGAAGGGGAAAAGTTAACAAGACAGATGTGAGAGCAGCTTCACTAAATGGCTTAGAGATGGTGGCACTGACCAAAACACAGGAGGCAGAACTGGTTTTGGCAGATTTGAAGATTCACATTTTCTTCTGGAGTGACGAGGATGGACAGGATTAGAAAAAAAGAAAGGCTAGATAGAGATGGATGGAGATGTGAAGAGGAGGGATGGCGGATCTATTGGTAGAATGATGCTGCAGATGGATAAAAAGGGGAAGACCAGGGATGAGGTTTTTAGGATATGGTGAAAGAGGACATGTATTTGGTTGGTGAGAGAGGGGAAGGTCAGGGGGGATCAGAATGACAGACACGACAACTACGCCATCATCTTTCCTTGCACCCTTGGTCAAAAATGTCCCTCCACGCTGCCGTGGGCTCATTATGCCATTAGCTGCCTCAGGCCTTAGTCCATTTGCTGGGCAGGGAGTGTGACGGAGCCCTCTCACAGGGTCACCCCTCCTGCTGGAGGCCGATCAGCTGAGAGATGTGTGCGTGGAGGGACAGAGCACCATAGTATTCTCCTCAAACTTAGAGAATGTAAGTGACACTAATAGTGATTAAGCACAGGATGTGAGCTGTTATGTATTATAATCACTCCATATATGTGATTTGTGCTGCTCCGCTTTATCCATTGGAACATGTCAGACAGACGATGTGCAGATCCGGAAGATGGATTCCCTGTTTGGAGTGTTTCTGAGCTGTGAAAGCAGTATGTACACCTCTGAAGCGTAGCTCAACAAACCTCCTAAATCAAGTCTAATGAGGTATCCGTTTGTCGTCTTAAGACACGCATACGCTCTCCGAGCGGTGATGTTCACGCAGCGCTCCATATCTGGGTGCAGGAGGGGTTAATCCGTCAGAAGCAAGTGTTCATGTGTAGCCGATCTACATTCCCCAGGCCTTTCCCGCCCATCCATCGCCTGAAGAGGACGACCAGCTTATTTTCTCTGCATATTAAAAACTGCTTTGAGAGGTGGCAGATAGGGGCCTCAGGAGGAAGGCAACAGAGAAATGGGGCAGACAGATTGTGAAGGTAGGAGACTTGGTGGGGCGTGTTTTTTTTTTTTAAATAAATGATTAACTAAATACATCCCCCGGTTCCTGTCCATTTTGAAAGGGGGTCTAGCTTTGATCACCGGTGCCCTTTGAAATGATCTGAGGAATTCGAGTGAGGCGTGTGAGGAGGGAGGGAGGGGCGGGGGGTAAGTAAAGAGACATCACCTGTACACATGCAGAGAGAGGGGCAGAGGGAGAGGGGTGAGAAGGAAGAGGGAGAAGTTTACTCAGTTAAGCTTTTGGATGATAAATCCGATCCTGTGAGTTGTGTGGTTAGGTGAGCGGGCGGTGAATATACCTGGGGATGGATTAGCTTCCCTCTAACCCCTAGAATCCAATGGGCTCGTACATTAAATACGTCGGTGGTGGTAATATAAGGTATTTAACTTTCTTACCTGAAGTTGATGCGTTGCAAGCAGGAAAAATGGGCTACTGTGAGGATCTTTAATAAAGGTCAAACTGTGAGGCTAGACATCTGGGTCAGATCATCTCCCAAACTGCAGGTGTTGTTGGGTTTTCCCAGTCAGCATCTTGATTAGTACCTACCAAAAGTTGTTTAAAAAAGGACAGCTGATGAACCGACAACAGTTTTGTGGGCGTGATCTCACAGAGTGGATTAACTTGTTGTTGGTTCTGATAGAAGGTGAGAGAACACACAGTGCATCGCCACTGGCTGCATTTGGGGCTGTGTAGCCTCAAAATAGTCAGAGGGACCACAATGACCCCTGTCCACTGCCGAATGCTCCTACAATATGCACGTCAGCATCAGAACTGGACCAAAGAGCAACAGAAGAAGTTGACCTGGTCTGATGAATCATGTCTTCTTTCATCACATGTACAGCTTGGTTGCTTATCTGGGGAGGAAATGGCACCAGCAGGATTTATGGGAAAAAGGAAATCTGGGGGAGGCAGTGTGATGTTTTGAGCAATGTTCTGCCAGGAACCCTTGGGTTCTGCCAGTCAAGTGGATGTTTTTTTTTGACACGTACCAACTACTTGAGCAGTGCTGCAGACCAAGTACACCCCTTCATCCGAACAGTATTCCGTTCAGGCTCGAGAAGCACAACAACGGGTTGAATGCGTTGACTTGGTCGTCAAAATCCCCTTATCTAAATCCAATCAAGCCTCTGTGGGATGTCCTGAACAAACAAACATTAAAAGTGTGTACATCTACATCTACATATATTTATATGTGTCAGGTCAACATGGTGGCGTAGTGGTTCATACTGATGCCTCAGCGTAAGAAGGTTCAAAGTTCAAATCCTACTATGCTGGAAATCCACGAAATACTGACATTATTAAACCCTAAATGCGACTAATTAATACTTGGACTTAAAAGTGATTTATGTAGAATGTTAACCCGAAACCTTGATTTATTAGGAGCAGATGGTGCTTCTTGATCAAACAACAATGGCCTAGGAGGAGCGCAAAGAGACACTCCTTCGCACATGTACTCCCAGCTATGGAGCAGAACAGCCAAGCTGATCATTGGCTGGGGCTCTTCGATGACGGTCATGGATGCAAATCTGTCAGTGCCCCTGGCTCCGGTGAACCTCTGAGGTCTTGAGGTGGACTGCCAGGGATTCATGAGACTGCATGGACAGTTGCTCGGAGTTCTTTCCCAAAAAGCCCAATTTTCCTGGAAACAAGGGACGCGTCTGGTCAGCCTTCTCCCCGCCAAAAAAATCCTACAGACGTGGGCTTGGTTCTCTCAGTCCACCCTTAACCCTTAGTGCAGCCAGAGAAGGCAGACCCAAATACTAGTCCGATGAATCTTATGTGAAAAAAGATTAAAATAAATAAATAAAATAATGTGTGGGTTTTTTTTCTTAAGTGGCTAGGCGGGTTCTACTGACATGGTTCTAATAATATAATACCAGCATTCGGTGCATATGAAATGATGATCCAGCCACAGATCCATCCTGAATTTATCGTATTTGACTCTAACAGTTCATATTTTATTCATTAGGCGTACCTTTTTGATGAAAAGCACTTATTTATATATAACTTCCTAACCGTTGGTTCGATGTAGGCCAAATTTGGTGAATATAAACCGACTCAGGCAGATCTACTTTGTCTTATTTTTTTCTAATAGTCCATCTTTGATCTACTAGGGGGAGCTTTTTCTTTGGAAAAACACTGTTTCTCCAACATAACTTCCCAACCTATGGTCCGAGTTAGTAGTTCATATGAACCGTCTCAAGAGAATCTAACTTGTATTCTGAACTTCTCATTATGCCCCGTTTGGCTCACATGAATCTACATTTTGTATATATGTGTATATATGTACATGTATTCAATCTTGTAGATATATTATTTCACTATAATTGCTCATATTTTACTCATAAGGCGGAGCTTTTTGTGGAAAACACAGTTTCCCGTCTGTAACTTATCAACCATCAATCCAGCTGGGAAATCTGTCTTGTTTTGTCATTCAATCAATTAATCTTTATTTATATAGCGCCAAATCACAACAACTGTTGTCTCAGGTTGCTATCCAGAAAGAGAATGTCTAGACCGAACTCTTTATATAATCATCGTACAGAGACTGACTGAGCTCAGAAAAAATAGGTAACTGTATTTATCTTCATTATTGAGTCAGTATGGGATTTTATCTTGGAGCATATTGCTGACTTCATAGAAATAGTTAGGTTGAGTCAATATGGACTGTTTGAGATTATTAATGAGTCACATTTTGAATTTGAGGAGTGATTCATTGAACATCACAGAGGATTGGGGGCTTTCCAGGTATATAACCCAGCTGTCATGGATGATGGCATAGTCCTTGATATTACTTTGAGTATAATATATCGTGAACCAAATTTATTTATTTTTCTATTCCAGTATTTATTTCTTTGAATTAGATATACACTTTTACAGTCATTTTGGTTCTGGGAGTTGATTTTGTTGGATTCATCAGATATGTAGAGTATTATAGAGTTCAATAGATACAGTTTTTCTTCAAATTCCATATCTTGTATGATGTAATGCAGCTACATAATCTCCAACCTCACATGCCTGGTGTGAGGTTGGAGATTATCTTTAGCTGCTTTCATGTGCATTTAGAGCTAAGAAATGAAAATAAAATTCTGTTCAACGTCATTTCACTTTCGTTTCAACGATAATAATCCATAAAATTTGGCAATTCTAAAGAATACATCCAGATTATTTTCCATGTGATTTTTCACTATTTCACTGCTGAAGCTGTGTTACTCTTTCTTCTACATATCTGCTCATGAGCCCTGGTGAGTCACAGTATTTGAACTCCAGTCATTATGGCTTTTGATCGTCTTTGTGCACAATTTTAACTCGGAGTTAACAAACTTGAAGTTGATTGAACCAACCCAGATCATATGTTGTGGAATTGAGGAACTCCGAACTCAGGGTTAGACTCAGAGTTGTTTGTTGAACCCGCTTTCTGGAATACACCCTTAGGGTGTAATCTTTTGAAAACACGGGCGTTTGAACAAAACAATGTCGGACCATCTGGCTGCTTATTAACATACCTCCCATCAAACTGTGGCCCTGCTTCACCATTACTCTGATAAACAGAGATCATCTACGCTTCCCGATCGTCTTTCTTCTGTGGTGTTGATCAGGAAAAGCTGTGCCTGTACCTGAACAGGACTAGCAGCTAAGGAGAATGAGAACCATTAATGGCCTGGAATACAAGCCAGAGCGTTTTCAGTCATTCGTACTGAAAAGGTTGTCTTTCACCATTTACCATGAAAGGTAAACACAAAGAACAAGGGGAGATTATCATACCTGTAGTATCAGATTTTACCCCACTTTGTTCAATATTAATTAGATGTTAGTTTTGCTTGGTGATGTTGTATTGGTTTTTCTTACCAAGAACTTCTCTCTATCTGATGTAAACAATGTGTGATAAAGGCATAAAAGATGTTAGAGAATAGACCCAAAAGATAATCCCTCATCTAAAGTCTTTGGCATCTTTATCTATTTTCTCTTCCGGTAAAAAATATTAAAATATTTTTGAAGACTCAGGGCTGTTAACCAAAAATTACCCCATCTAATGTAACTCCATGTGATCCGCTTAGCTAAATCAACACTTAATATTTGCTTTTGTGTGCTTTTGTGAGATTGCAGCACTGTAGAACTTTGAGGCTCATCTGGCAACCAATTATTTATTTTTATCAAAAGATTACGGTGGCAGTCTGGTCTCTTCATTGCTCTTCTCAACTTCTGTCTCCTGATTTAACCAGAGGCGGAGTATTAAAACTTGCCATGATAATATCACGGTATTATGTTGCTATTATTTTTGTCTAATTATAGCAGTACAAAATAGCCAGCAGCCACATTCATTTCATAACTCGTTTTAAGAGCAAAATAGTTACCATTTGTTGGACTTTTATTACCCCGTCTAGAAATATTAACCAAAAACTCCTGCTCATTAGATGCACAAAAAGCTGTTTTACATCACTGGTACTTTTTTTTTTTTATCTCTATTCTTTTTTAAATGAGGAATCTTGGGTGCTTCACCGAAGTCATCTGATACTTTTGATAGCAGCACGTCGGTTATTCTGTTGAAGAACCGGCACACCAATTCTGTTCCCATGAGGCCACTGGATCCTCACTTTCATTAAAGTTGTTTGGAGAGTCTCTCAGTGTCAGTGCCTCATAAAACAAACTGCCAGGTTGAAAATAACTTAAAACCACACAGCCTAACGCTACTCCCCTGTTTTATTAGTACATGCACACGCAGGCAAACATAAACAACAAAACGGTCTGTGTTTGTTGAGGTTCTAATGAGTCCCAGTAGCAGCGATTTCATTCTTTTTTCTCCCTCCTAATTTGACATGCTTCACTTGGGCTGGGTCCCTATCGCTCGGCAGAACTCAAATCCTCCACGCCGAGGCCTAATGAATCTTTTCCATGTACACAAACAAAAGACCAGCAAAACAAGCAGGAAACACCCGCATCTTGAGCTTCTAATTGTCCCAAACACGTCAATCAATCAGGACGGCTTACTTGAATCCACGTCTCATACTGACAAAAGTCTCACTCGTCACCAGTGAGACCACTCCTTAGATCACTGTTCTGTTTTTTACTCCATATTACTCTCATGTATTGGGATACCCCCTCGTACAGCAAGCAGTGTTTCTTTTCCCCCTGCTCCTGGAGTGTGAGAACATTTGCCGCCGCACTTTGGGGCTTTGGAAGGTGACATGAAGAACAATGAGTCGGGGCTCGCTCGGTGTCCCAGGGCTCTCCGTGTTGAGTTTCAGCAGTAATTGAATCGGGGCCTTTGCAGCACACAGAAGACGTTGTGAGTGAATTGTCTCAGATAGTTTATAGGGTAATAAAGTCCCTCCAGACAAACACCTGCCAGCTGCGCTCAGCTTCGACAAAAACAGTCTATTTAATGCCTCCCACTGTGCACCTGCAGCCCACCCGTAACGGTCAGCGCACAACTCAATCACACCATTAACTGAACCAATGTTGGGTTTCTCTCAGTCTCTTGGATGCTTTTGAAAGTATTAATCCGTCTTGACTCAATTAGACATTCATTCATGACCTTGTTTGGAGTTTTGGTTGCTTTAGCTGAGGGTGTGTCCACAGATGGTTTGATTGAAACAAACGCTGATACTCTTTTAGTGGGAAGTATGAATGCCGCCAACCAAAACTTTGGATCAAGCTCATTAAGACTTGAATAGAACTTTTTGGTCGTAGAATAATAGAATAGAATGTTTTCTACTTCATGGTAGAATCAATAGAGCTAGAATTAGGGGACGTCAGCAAAATGTGACATTCAAATTTAAGTATGTGGCAGGGAGTTGAAACATCATGGACAATAAACCGACATTATTATTTGTTAATGTGGACTTGACACATGGAAATACTCCTTGTACTTTAAATGCCCACAATCATTGACGTTATCTAAGGACAGGAAAACTAGCATTAAAAATAATCAAAGCACCAACGATCATTGAACACTGTTGTTTTGATAAAGCTGGCCCCGAATTCAGAGCAACCTAAGAAACAACACGGTCCATCACCTGCTTTCTGTGCAAAGACCTATGATCAGACTTGGTAGTGGAAAACAACGGCTACCGTCAACTTCTTAGAACAACCGTATCCAAGCTCTATAGTCTGTGTGCTGCATGATCCAGTTCAAACCAGTACGTTTGACTGAAGTGATGATAAAACAGATGTTGATACAGCTCATCTATTGTATATAAGTATTGCGATATACTGTTATGTTACCGCAATACACAGCAAATCGTAAAATGGTAAATCATAATACTAAATTGTCCTACGTTCACTCTGCCAATCTCATTGCTCTATTCTGACTTTTTTGCGTAGCTTCTCACATTAGATTAAAAATGTTTCCTATAACAGACTCCAGTATTAACAGTTCATGGACCTAACAGACTCAAACTGCCATGAAAAGAAAATCACATATCAGCAAAAAAAATCAAACATGGGCCACATTTTTCCTGCAGTGTGAACGTAGCCCTATCCTGACTTAAGAGTTGCGATTATAACTAGCGGTACATCGATAGATACGCCGGCTGCATTAGCAGAGAGTTAGCGGAGAATTCAGAGCCAGCAACAAACCCGCTGATTGTATTTATCATAAACCATCATTCATGGTTTTAAATTATGGACAAAAAAGAACCTCCGGCAGAACAACCCCGAAGGTGCTCAGCCCTACTCTATATCTATTAATTGCACATGTGGATGCCATTTTTTTCTTTTCCATTTTGTGCATCAACATGTGTTGTGTCTTGCTTGAGAAAAAAGACCCCCGTGATTTTCAGAGGCAGATGCGTCCATAGGCTTTGGGAAAAGGCTCATAAATATGTGCAAGATGAATGCAGGATGCGAATAAAAACCTGTCCAGTTCCATCTATAACACTGAGCATTAATGAGCCAGTTTAAAGTGCTTTCCCTGGACTTCTTTTCTCTTCACAGAAACTTACTACTTTTTGCAAATCAACTCCGTCTGAGTGGGTGAAGAGTAGTCGGATGAATGGATCCCGCTTTGATTGCATCTGAGGATTGTATTAGTCGGAAAGATTCTTTCATGCATTATAGCCTGTGTTTACTCATGCCAGCTTTTAGCCTCGTCTGTAATGTGCAAATTCTAAGAAATGCTGTGATGAATAACGCTAATTACCATCTCCCTGACAAAAGCGCACTCTTAAAACGCTGTTATTGGGCGAGCATGCATCTCCCCGTTGCTTTTTTTCCCCGCCGCCCGCTTTCAGTTTATTATTAAGGAATCGCGCATTAAGTCAGCAGTTTTCGGTGCTGCAATCTCATTACATTTACAGGGAAGGGATGGTGTGCAACAAAAAAAATTAATTGGAGGCATGCGACAGTTAAGACAGGGGCCTGGGCAAGGGCGGGATAAATCAGAGGTCAGTTTGACAGCTTTATGGCACTGGAGAGAGAAGTGGTTAACTTTAATGGGAGGAGATAGAAATGTTGAGTTACTTTATTTTTCCTCTTCCCCCCCTCATCCCGTCCCCTTCCCCCTCATCAGCAGAGGCGCCTAGCCCCTCACCCCTGAACTAGTTAGACTCATCTTGATATATAGAGTTAATTCAACCCCCCGCGCAATAATTCATGCGTTTCATGCATTTAATGTCGCGCAGGGACAGCGGAGGGCGGGTAATTTTAATTTTCTGCGCAGCGATTGCAGCCTACCTCCACTCACACACACACACACACACACACATACAAACACTCACACACACACACACACACACACACACAAACATACACACACACACAAACACAAAGATACACACACACACAAACACAAACACTCTCACACCTTCCTGTCACCTACTCTACATCTGCGTCTCCACCCCCTGCTCCTCCATCAGCCATCCTCCTACAAAGCTGTCTTGTATTGTTTTTTTTCCATTACATTGGATCTGAATTTGACTAAAAGAGACTCCACTCCCTGCAGTATTTCCTGCAGCATCAGGTTTCCTCTTCTCTTCAAAATGCGTTGTTATTGCCGCAGCAGCCAAATCTACAATCTTCATCATTCTGGGCCCTGACCTCGTGGCCTTTCGCTCACAGCCAGCCCTCACCCTCATCCCCAAGTTCACTTAGGTCATCGCCAGAAGGAGCAGACCCCCCGACCTCCCTGCTGACTTAAGCTTTGTGCTTTTATAATTGGGGGGAAACGCCGGCAAGTAAAGCAAACAGTGAAGTGGCTTCCGCAGGGTAATGGGGCCCTGCTCTCCATGCTCTTGATTTAATCCGCGCCGACCTCTGTGTCTGTGTCTGTGTGTGTGTGTTTGTGTGTACTCCTGGATGGTTGTATGCTTTAGGGAGCAGATGGATGGGGTCACACCTCATAAGGCATTACGAGTTCTGTTAGCATATTATTACCAGGCAGTGTACACACGCCGAGCGTTTGAAACGCAGGGCCGCAGCGATTATTTTCAGTATTGATTACTCTTTAGATGAATTGTTCCTACAAAACACATAACTATTTAATCCAGCCATCTGGATTTACAAGCCTAGCTCAAGCAGAGAGGCCTAATTAACCTGAAACACCTCCCTTTTTTGTTTTTGCACATTTTTTACTTGCCGTTTCAAAATGCTCGAGTGCGACTACATTCTTATTTTTCCTGCAGGTAGGAGCAGCTCTTTGGTTTCTGGAGTGTTTCAGAGGTCTCGGTTCAGACCAACAGTGAGACGCATTTCCCCCCGGGCTTCGAACAAAAAAAGCATTATAATGTTGGCGCTGACACCGTAACTCTAGCGCAAAGAAAAAGACTTTTAAAAACTTCTGTTCGCAAGGGTTTTATTTATTTTATTTCAGTTGGCAAGGTAGAGGTGAGTTTTTCTTCTTTTGATTCCTCCTAGCAGTGGGAGGGGGAAAAAAGAGGTCACATGTGTTGGCAGAGCTGCGGGAGTGCGCCGATACGAGTATGAGGGCTTTGTGTCAGGAGACATTTTGTGGCAGGCGGGAGAGAAGCATTGCGCTGTGACAAGGGCCTTTCTCTTCTTTAAAAGGCGTGGCGACCCCCGTGACCCTCCGAGTTGAAATGGAGGCCACTGCCGATCCCCGTGCCCTGACAGAGAGGAAAGAAAAAAGAAGTTTTCCTATCATTAATGAAAACAAAGAAATGAGGATATCACATTTTTTTGTAAGAACTATAATAATGTTTTGTGTGTGTCTTTAGTTGCCAGTGCTCAGACAACACAATCGACCTAAACCCAGAGGCGGTCAGTGTGTTTCCAGTCTGGATATAATCATCTTTTTTCTTGGCATTTTCTCCCCTGTTGTGTAAGGCGAGATCTGCACTCACACATCTTTATGTAGCCTGTTCACTCATGACTGTGGACTTTAATGCATTTAAATGGCCCATCTAGTGGAGCACTGATATTATACAACACTTAGAGCAGTTCAAAGATAACGCTGACGACATTATATCCATATTAATGGTTTTTATTGGCTTCCTTTGATGCTGAGATAGTTGGTGAAATCATGCTTTGATTGGCCTTTGAGAGGAGACACTAAATTGTAACAGATGGCGGTATGAGGAGGAGAAGGAGTGCAGAGCTTCTGTTCGGTCTATCTGTGCTGAATGATCAGCTGATTGACCGGTAGATAACCAATTAATTATCATCGAGCCATAAGCCACGATGAGTGCTTTTCAAACGTGAGAATTTACTGCTCTTTGTTTTGTACTCTTCCACTAAATCCAAGTGAATCAACTGTGTCGTTCATTTAAGTGCATTTTTGAATCTCTCTAGTGGAAAGTTTCCATTTTAAACCTGTTGTCTTTAGTTTGCCCGTAATCAAATAACATCCGCTCAGAGAAAATGAGAAGCGATGCGAATACAGAAGTATTTTCAGTTAAAGACCCAGTAAGACATTTTTTAATATTCATCGAAAATTCTGTCTTACACTGTTGTGTTTTCACAATGCGTGTGGAGTTTTTTTCTGCACATTCATGTTTAGTGACAGGATGGGCAACCAGACTGTAAAAAAGAGAATTTTTAATAACCTTAAAAACACTTTCTTCCACCAAAAAATACTTTCAACTTAAATTGATTAATGAGACTCACTAAAAATGGAGCCTGTTATTGACATTAAGTCAATTTAAGCTGTGTTTTAGTTTTATATCAAATGAAAATTCTACTCTGTTTCAAAGCCAAAAACAAAACAAACAAATATACAATATAGAATCACACAAATTGAGTTAATCTACCAAAGAAACTACCCAACATTTTTGGGTAACACAGTGGCACTGAACTTGTGTCTTGTCCAGGCTGTAGCCCCTCCCTCACCCGATATCTAGGTTCCAGCGCCCCCCCTACCCCGAACTGACTATAATGGATGAATAAATGAATGAACGGATGGATGGATGGATGGATGCCACATTCCGGCTCGCTACTCAAGAAAATATAATGATTAACCCTTTAATGTCCTGCCCAACTGTTTGGTTGAGCACATATTTGAGTCTCTATAGCCTGAACCTGTCTTGGATATAATCTAGTGACAGCATGTATAAGCTAAAGAGTGAGATTAAAATACAAAATTCCATTATGAAGAACATATTAAAATATATATATAAAGAAAAGTATCTCACTGTGGAAAAAAATTGTTTGTTAATAGCAAAAAATGGTGTACGGCTATTAGACTATTGTAATTGTTTTACTTTATGTGAATGCAAGGCTCTCCAAAAATGTAAACCAACCTAAAAAACCAAATCAATACGTATATATAGATTTACATATACATATATATACACAACCCCTGAAGGTTTTATTAGATGAGCAAATAAAACCTTTAGGGGAGCAGATTGGTAAAAATTAAAGCAAGAATCTGTATAAATTAATGAACTAAAAACTAAACAAAAAGCAATGTTTGCAATTAATATCTTTTTCATGCTCTTTGACACAAATTATTATTACCTGTCCTTACCTGTCCTCCACACATTTGTGGAGCCCACATAAATGCAGTTTCTGGATACAATACCCTTCAGAGTCACCCTAAAATCATCCTTCCATGGAAAACTCAGAACATAAAATTTAAGTAAAAATCTAAATATAGAAAAATATATTCCTCCAATATAAAAATATGAAAAAAGAACATGTCTACATTTATACTGAAAGGATACTGTTATTTCAAAAATAAAATAAATAAATGTATGGTTTCCCAGCTGTGCTCCAGACCTGACGACCACCTGAAATAACATGTTTCCTTGGAAACCACGCAACATGAAATTTGCACAAAATTCTAAATATTAAATCAGTGCTGAACGAGATCGATGCCAGTGAACAAGGCCAAGAACCAAGATTATATCATGTAATTTAATTTCCGTTTGATGAAGGGCTTGTCCATGGTATACCTTCCCTTTCACCCAATGTCAGCTGTGATAGGCTCCAGCCCCTCCATGACCTTGAACGGGATAAGCAGCTACAGAAAATGGTTGAATGGATGGATATTGCTATTATTATTATTATTATTATAATGTGCAAAGTGAAATAAAATACGCACAACTACTTATAGTGGATTTATGTGTGCAGGTTGGTGAACATAGATTGTGTAGTTGTCGCCTAAAACATCTTTTTTGTTTATAAATCACACAGAATAACATTAGTATGATATCCAAAATATCCGTTCTGCGATGCATGAGGTAGTCCAGGCAGATTCAGTGAGGTCAAGACCCGAGAATCATTTGCCTTCTGATGTACTTGGCCAGGATGTACCCTCACCTCTCGTCCTGTGTCGGCTGGCATCGGCTCCAGCCCCACCGTGACTTTGCAAGGAAAAGCAGCAACAGAAAATGAATGAATCAGGCCTAAATAAGGTGCAACTGTGTAATCTGTTAAAACATAAATGTAACGTTTCTTGTATAGTAAGAGAGATAAACTCTGGACAGAAAACAATTACAAACAGACAGACCCACTGATGACTGGATGACTAGGGCCCCCTGTGTCTCTTTCATGTTGGGGAGGGCTAAAAATGCTGACTGTGTAATTAACCTCTAGATTGGGTCAAGATGGAAAAAATTTCAAGGAACTCACATCTGAACGTTAGAACCGAGCCAAGTTTGGGTTTTTGGAGGGGACGGTTAAAGATGCCTGCACACATTTATTACTTAAGTAGGAGTACAGTTAAACAAACAAATAGCAAGCTTGGTAAAAGCAGTAATCTATATTCTTTATTCTAGAAAACATGAAAAAGTACAGGCTCCTTAAAGGGCTTCAATTTAAGTAGCCATTTGTTCTACGGGTCGTTTTTTGTGCAAACTTGACTGAACTTCATATATCATATTAATACACTATTAGTTTTAGGGGTTTGGAATTTGATTTTAGTTTCTATTCCCACCAAATAAGGTATTAAGCATGAATGATCTTTAGTCATAGGAAAAGAAAGCTGATTTTGAAAAAGCTGACTACCTGTCTTTGCACTTCTTCACATGTTTCCTGTTTGTTTTGTCGTTTTGTTAGAGATTGTTTAAGATTTTTGTAGCTTTATTTATCATATTCATACACACTTCATTATAGTGAAATTATTTCCCTGCATCGGACCCATCCCTGTGAAGCACCGAAGGAGCATAATGGGGTTCATGGTCTTCCTGATGGAAACATGTAGGACTTCCAAAAAATGTGGATGTTTCTAGCCATTAAACTCTGGGTTATGTGTCCAGCAGGTTTCCCCACCTCCTGTCTTTTTTCAAACAACCCAGATGGGGCTTAAACCCACAATCCCTGGCGTAGGAGGACTCCACTGAGGACTCCAAATAATTTATACACTTTATCATTACTTTTTTTACACAGGAAAGTCACTGCCTCAGCATTGTGGAATTAGTTCTCGGCATTTGAAACATCCATGTGTAGCAGTTTGAGGCCCACTGAAGTGCCCATAGAACCCTCTGACATGTCGGATTTGTCGTCATCATAATCAATTTAGTTGATTATTCGTTGCAGCCTTATTCTAAGGTAACAAGCCTGTTTTGAAGATGTTAAAAGTAGAGAGCACATGTTGGGAATAAAAGTAAAAAGTTTTTAATAGTCAAGTGAAGTTCAGGTTTGATTGTCCGGACAAAATTTGTCAATATCGGTCATTGGTATCAGAATCAGCTAGAAGTACCTTCATCTCGGTTTTCACACCCACTGGTGTGTGAAAACCAAGTTATAAAATGTTTTTACAATTAGAAATGATCTTCTCTTAATCCACAAATAGAAGAAACTAATTATTGTTCTTTTTGGTCAGTTGTTGAATAATCCTATTGTGCATACATAGACAAATATCTCTGTCATCAATCTGTACGCAGCATATTACTTAGTTACCGCAGTTATCTATGTGCCTGTGGGGACTGGAATAAGAGCATGCAGGGCATGTAACATCTAAAAATTGATTCTAATTTCACACATATGCCCCCGGTTGATTTGTGAAACTGCAGCGACAGCAGAAATCAGAATTGTTTGAGGGAATGACCACGCCTGCTTGATGATCTTCAAAGAAATAAAACATGTGAGACTGTGAAAACTCCGGTCCAGTTGTAACATGAATATTCACCTCCTCTGCATAGAGGACATGTGGCTCCATCTCTGGAGAAAGAGGATGCGTCCTGCCTCTAATCAATTCAGGGAGGGCAGCATTATCTGCGGAGCCGCCAGCAGACCCGCGCCGCGCCATAACTCAAGCAGGGCATTTTGAAAGTGTGTTAGTTTGATCCTGTGCCAGGGTGATGAATAGCTGTTTTTTCTCTTTTGTTGCCCATCAGCACTTTTATTCTGCTGTTAATCCACCCAGCACACACTGTAATTTTTCAACCTTGTGTGTGTGTGTTTGTGTGTTTCCATATCTTCCTGTCAATAGAAGGGCTTCCACCTGCACCCCCCTCCAAACTTCCCCCTCCCCGGCTGGCATCAGAGGGTGATTTAAAGGTTTATGTGCGCACCGATAGGAATGATGTCTGGTGAAAAGTTAGCATGGAGTGAAGGCCTTATATAACCTGTCAGCGAGAGCCTGTTGAGGGGAGAGACTTGTTGTTACGGGGGTATGTCAGGTGTTAAAAGGATTGTCATGTTGTTGCAGATAAAGCGGCTCTGCCTCTTTGATTTACAACACCGATGGCGGTGAGGCGCTATGCCTGGCCCTCCTCCAACTAGAGCAATGTCCACACCGAGACACTTAAATGTGAAGATCCATCTTTTCCTTGGTCTGTGTTTACTTTGCATTCACACTAAATTTGCCCTTTTTCACACCCAGTAATGGATCTTGTTGGAAAAAAACAACATGCAGCGTCATGTTTTTGAGGTAATTTACAAAACAATGGGTTTATTTAAAAAAATAGACCGGTAAACTTTTGTTGCGGCTTTGCCTTTTCAGAACCTGAAAACACAAACTTGAAAAAAAAAAAAAGGGGGCGGGTATAGACAAGGGGAAGAAGCAGCAAAGATATCAGTTATGGTAATCCACTTGCCTCCACCTCTCCAGGTTGGGCTTCGGCGGCAGCAGGGATCCCAGGTTGATAATAACATTAATAGTAATGTAACATTTAGCAATAGCTTATGGGGAAATACTATACAATAATAATAAAAATAATAATAGTAATCATCACCATGATCATCTTGAAATCAGTGGACATGGAGCAGGTCCACAGCAGCAGATGCAGTCAACAACCATGTGACCTTGCAGGGTGAGAAAGCACAAAAGCTCCAGGGAAGAAGTCAAGTTAGTAAAATGCAATAATCCAGTAACAGAGTTTTTTATATGATTCAGTTGTTTGCCTGTCATCTCACCTTAACCTGGGGGACCAGAGGCTGCACTTCTTCTGGGGAAGAGAAAAAGAGGTTGATGAACAAACGCCTGGATCTCCAGGCAGACACCAAAACATTTTTTGAAAAAACATTCACGCTCTCATTCACACCTACAGGCAGTTTACAGTCACCAATCCACATGTATTACATGATTTTTGTAGTGTGGGAGGAAGCTTGATGCCAGGAGACAATGGACGCAATCACAGGGAGAACATGAACGGCACTTTCCTGCACAGAAAGTCCAAGCAGAGGTGGAACTGAAGCTCGAACCTTCTTCCTGTAAGGCAGCTGTTCTGCCCCTGGCCCAAAGCAATTCTTGTGAGAACTGTGACAAATAACGGCCGCAGCTTATTCATGGTTATAACACCTTCATCCTGATAGTTGCATGCGGACAGAGCAAAAACATAAACAAAGACAGACCTTTCTTGTTTGTACGCAGGAGCTTAGTTTTATTCTGGGGTGCTGATGATGCATACTTATCACAGCATTTTCATTCATGACACTCATTCATGTCATTTTTGGTGAGAACCTGCCAATACTCAGGATTGATGGTGATACTATGCTTGTCGCCTTTTACTCATACTCTCAAACTGACTCCAATAGAACTGCACTTGATAACACCTTACAGAAATTTCTCTATTTTAAGGCATTGATACCACATTATGGCAACCTAATATAAACCTCTATTAGTTTGGCAGTTCTGCAATCAACTTTACACCAAATAATGTTATACAAATTGCCAAAGCAAACCCACCGTCAGTTAAAATTCCTTAAAGGCTTGACCAGTATTTTATTCTTGATTGTTGGATTTTGCCATCTTCTCAGTGTACAGGCCATCACTACATCGCCCACACTGTACTACATACTACGATATGTTGCACTGCAGTACTCAAATTGAAGTACTCTTTTGTGTACTTGGTCTGACAATAAATAGAATCTGTGCATAAATTCAATTTGTACGTCGTTGTGCACAAGGACTATTTTCACAGCACTACTCGAGCAGGGAACCTTTATAAAATGCAAAGTAAGACTTTTCAGTTATTAGCAATACCGTTGTTGACGAAGGCCGCAACTCCCAAGAAGACATCGCTCTGAACCTTGTTTTATAAATCATTATCCAATCAGTTTTATACCTGTAAAGTTGTGTGAAGGAGATCTAAGTATTTTGTTACATCAAAATTAGCGCTTCTTATCAAGTATACGAGTCGTAAGCCAATTTTGGTCGTGATGGTTTTGAGAACAAATAAAAAGAAAGTTTACAGTATTCCAGATGTTTCAAAATGAAGTTAACGGGCACTAAAAAGGCTTGTGTGGATGCACTGTTGTCCCATGTACCTAAAGCCATTTTCACATTCAACCACCATGTTTTTCTGGGAAACATCCAGCAGCAATATTAGATCCTTTACAGTAGACAGGTTACAGCTCTACTGCACAAACAAATGGTTAACATGGTAACAATGGTTAGCGTTAGTGGAAGGACCTAAAATAGCTTCACAAACCTCTGTCTCCTCATTTTCTCAGGTTGGCTCTGATCAGGGAGTCTTTAGTACAAGTCGGAGCACTCTTAGCTTTTCCCTAGCCTCGTGCTCACCATGTCTCATCACAGTGGAGGGGCTAGCATTCCTCCAGAGAGCTGTTCTACATACGGCGGACAAGAAGCACAGCTTGGCGCAAAAGCCTGCTGAGACTCCACACCATTTATCTCTCAGCTGCAAGGTTGGGCCAGGACTAATTGACTGAGCTGTGTGTGCGAGCTGCATGAAGTGTATGTGTGTGTGCGTGTGTGTGTACGTGTGTGTCAGGCGTAGTGCCTTGAAGCACGGTGCATTAGTGGAGGCAGTGATGATAGGATGTGGTAAAGAGAGAGGCCAGCCTTGTGTTGTAAGCCTGGATAAAAAGCTCCACTGTAAAGACAGTCATCCCTCTGGCTTTCCAAAATATGGCCAGCTAGACTGTGCTAAACACTGACAATAAAGCATTTAAAAAGAAAGTTCTGGTTTCAATATGGGTCTTTTTATGTTGTTTGCCATTCATCACTGATGGTATAATTGTACTTGTCAGAGTAATTGCTTGGATCTGGGAACGAGTGCAACAAACACAAGGCGTCATATTGTAAACTATGCCTTGTATTGTGTAGAAAAAGTGAGAGCCACCAAAATGCTGGTGACTGAACTGTGAATACATAGTAGTGTGCACCCATAGTAGCAGAGCAGAGGAGGTCAACTTTGGGCCAAATTTGTAAACGGCAGTGTTTTGAAGCTACAAATTACCTGCCACTGGAAAAGTTGAACAAAAGCAATGCTATAAAGGAGAACTCTTATGTGGTTATGTAAGTGAAACTACTGAGAAAAAGTGGTTAAAGCTACTTCTTTTTAAAGTTGGAACTCATTTAAAGAAGTCCAGTGGTTCCAGATTCAACCTTCAAGGCATTGCAGTGATGTGACGCCATGACCTGCCTTACTAAGCTGCTGGCTTGGCTTTCTTAAGTAGTCCCTCATTAGAACTACCTGAGGTACGCCATTGTCATCCCAAGACCATAAGAGGCGGAGTAGGGCAGGTCAACATCCTCAAATGGTGAAATAACTGTCCTATCTTACAGATGTCTGATTCGGTTCTGCTACTGCCTCCGCTGTCGTCACAAATTTGGAACATCACAGGCCCTCTCATTTTGTCTTTTCATAAAACAGTGGTGGCAGAATAAAGGTGCTAGCTACAATGCCATCATGAACATGCTAAAAGTGGTCTAGAACAGCGGCCCTCAATAGGTGGCCCGCGGTCCCTATCCGGCCCGCAAGCTGCCTATCTGTGGAGCCTGACCTCAACGTTTGACAGGGTGGTTTACATGGACAGCGTAATGCCGATTATATTCGGAAAAGATGTCTAATCAGAAAAAAATGCTGCATGTGAACACCCCTTTCCGAATGGAAAGAACATTTCCGAGTTAGATTTCATTCCTTTGCAAAGAGGTAGTCTAAATCCTTTTGGAAAGCCTTTACTATAGCCAGTTGCTGCATGTTGCATGCTGTTTCGGAAAGCTTTCTGTTTGAGTTGTATCTGCGCATGCCCAGTGACGTAATGCTCCGCTAAGTTTTTTCAGCGCCGCAACACATCTTAAATACGACAACTTCAAAAATAGTACCGGTCTGCATTGGAGAGTAATTTATTCATTGACACATTGAAATATTTTAACATTTATCATGTTCTTCTTCTGGGTGCTTGTTGGCGCTCGGCGCACAACTCACCTAAGTATTATCACCACTTTATGAACGGGAATGTGGATTGCCTGCACATATGTGAAAGTGTTTCCCATTAGATGAGTCGATGCATGTCATCACCGGGTCGGAAAAGATCACAAGTCATGTAAACAGGCGACCGATAATGCAATTTGGAAAGGTTTAATTTGGAGAAGAGAAAAGTGTCCCATGTAAACCCACCATGTGACCAAGTAACAGCCTATCAGCGCATCATTGGCATTGAGACCAATGATGAAACCAAAACACACACACTACACTACTGACACAACAACAAAAAGCAACAGAGTGCTCATTCAGAGTGGCGTGGGTGTTGGATAAGCACAAGATGCATTTTCTCTCATTAAGCAGCAGTGTTTGACACAAAAAATTGTTTTTTTATTGTACTTTGATTCCTGAGATCTTGATATATTTGTTTACCAAAGCATTCTGTGGAGGGTTTTGTTTTATTGGAGTATTTATTTGAATTTATGTCAAAATGGAAGTGGCATTTTATTTTATTTTGGTTTGTATTTTTGTACTTGTTTTGAATGAAAAGGACATTTTGATTTGTATATAACAGTATTATGGCTTGTGGCTTGACCGACTACAATAAATGGACCTTTGACTCGTTGAAAAAAACCTTTAAAATTTGCATTTGAGTCTAGAAGTAAAAATTAAAGTTTTTCCATTGCATTCATGATCCACTTTAGCGTATTGATTTAGCGTCATATACAAAAAGTGATACCAACTAGAATCACTCATTCAAGGGAATATGAATGTATTTTGACTTACTGAGGGCAAAACACATTTAAACTACTGCTGTAATTACACATCGTTAAGACACATAAACAATCACTGACTTACAACCGGCAGCTGACATCGTTTTAGCATGTTCCAAACTCTCAGTTATTAATCTGATGAATACGCTGTTATTGTTCGCCATGGGACTGATGGCCAGAGCTCGGAAAATGAGACAAACTGAAATGATTATATTTAAGTGTTCCTGCCTGTTTGAATCCCTGTCCTCTTGTATGCAGCCGGGACCTCGTGCTCTTTCACCATGTTCCTCTCACCGCGCTGCTCTGGACTTTATCAACACATTGTTTAACTTGGCCTCTTCCCAATGTAAGCCCAACTACAGCACAGAGTTGGCCGTCTCACCGTCCACAGGGATTGGGCTGAGCGATGTGTGTGTGTTCGTTGGCACATTCTGGTGGTGGGGTGGAGGAGGAGGGGGGTAGTGGAAGCGCCTCATTCTCCTGGATCAGGAAGCTTTGAATCATGCTAGCTCTTCCTGGAAGGACCCAGTGGGAGCCGGACCGGGCCGGCTGGACTCAGGCAGGCTGTCTGAGCAGGAGCCTGGCCTCTTGCTGACTTCGAGCTCAGTTCTTACCTCACCCTCGGAGAAGCAGGCCACGCCCTCCCTCTGGTCACCAGGTTGGCACGCCGCAGGCTTTTTCCTGTACTGGGAAGTGTTTTCAGCCTTGGCTGCGGCTGTTGCTGGTACTGATAACCTCAGCCTCTACAACTCTGAAAACAAGAGTGTATTGATTGGATGTAAATAGCTGGGCTGTAGCAGCAGTTTGTGAATTCCATTTTTTCCTTCCTGATGCCACTAATTCAACCATTCGGCAGTTTTAATGACATGCTTATATGTGTCAAGCTGTCACCTGCCCACTATGTCACAGGATTTGTTTAATTCATGGAAATCTCACACTCCCCTGCCTGAGGTGCTGATGTATGAAGATATGTTGATATTAATAGCCGAGTGGAGCTGGTGCTGCAGGGTGTCCGCACCATCCTGTTCTCTCTTTTCTTCGTTTTGGCTCCTGCGCTGACAGATTTAACTCCAGAATCTGAAAGGGAAAAAAGGCCTCCAATGTTCAAATGGGGCTCGAGTGGAAAGAAAACAGGGTGTATTTTTCTTGTGTTAAAGACAATAAAAAAAAGGGGGTAATAATAACGTATTAACGTATCAATAGTATAAACTACCTCAGAGCACTGTTGTTATTTCCAAGAGGATCTCTGAAAAGTAAAGCGTGCCTCCGTAGGGGGGAAAAGGGTGAGGAGAAGTTTTACTTGCTTTGAGGAGGTTTTCATTGCAGAGTCTCTGAAGAGGCTTTTCGAGCTCTGGTGTTTTATAGGAATCAGCTGGAAGTAGGATGAATACCGCTGTGCAAAAGTTGTCCCTCCCAACAATTTTCTTGTCAAACTCCATGGGGAAATTAAGTCAGGAGAAGTAACTGCTCAAGTTATCCAACTATATCGTAAAGCGGGTCCACTGGGTTTTTAGAGTCTTGGCAAGGATAACCACAGGACCCACATGGAGATGTTGAAATTCATAGTGGCTGTAGCCTCAGCTTAGAAGATAGATACGGTGTATTTAAGGACTTGTTGAACGTTATATCATAATCATATTGCTGCAGTCAGACAAACCTAATCTCTCTAACTGTCCATGCAATATTGATAAAAATATCCTGCCTGTATTTGGCCCACAAAAGTCTAAACTCCATCACTCAGCACAATGAGGCAAAGTTTTCACAAAATATGAAACACTATCTAAGTATTTCATTCCGTCTGTCCACTGATTAAATCCCGGCGGTCTCAGTCTGCCTTTTGTAGTTTCTCCACACGCTAAAAATGGGCTTCGATTAGCTGTGAAAGATAGTCGTAGAGACTAACGACTTATGGTAACTTAATACAAATCAAGCAGAGCTAAATCAAAATGACTATTCCCATCTTATCCTTCCTCGATCTAATCTTTGGAGCTTTAAACTGTGTGACAGTATTTTAGTGTCAAGTTAAAACCCGCAGCAGCTGCTGAATATTTCTTACCATAAAAAAATAGATAAAGAAAAGTGCATACCCATGCCAAACCTGGACAATCCTCTACATTTTTTTTTATGATACAAATTTGTAATATGAGTCTAATATCTTTGCACATTTTTTTGCCGCCAAAAAAGTTCTGACCCCATGAAGCATGGATTCCACCGAGCCCCTGAAGGTGTGTTGTGTTTGAATCACCAAGACGTTATCTTCAGACCCTTTAAGTTCCCTAAGCTGTGAGGTGGGGCCTCCGTGGATCTGACTTGTATGTGGAGCAGAGCTCACAGATGGTGGATTAGATCACTCTTTGTTTTGTTCCTCATAACATTCCTGAACCGCTTTTGCAATGGAAGCATTATCCCGCTGGAAGAGGCCACTACCTTCAGGGAATACTGTTTCATAGAAGGGGCACTTGGTCTGCAGCAATGTTTTAGGTAGGTTGTACGTGTCAAAGTAACATCTACATGAACGGCAGAACCCAAGGTTTCCAGGAAGAACATAGTCCAAAGCATCACACTTCCTCCCCAAATGTAAATGTACCGATCATCCTCATGATGTGAGAGAAAAACATGATTCATCAGAGAAAGCCACCTTCTTCCATTGCCATTTGGTCCATCTACAGCAACAGTAGCTCCACTGTGGGATCTTACTATAAGGTCAGCAGTCTTTCCCCACGCACATCATTGATCCTTTAGTTCCTTATACGTCTTTGGTAGCTAATAACCCCTGCAGACCATGAACACCCAACAAAACCTGCTGTTCTGTAGGTGGTATGACCCCGTTGTCAAGCCACCACAGTTTGTCCCATGTCAAAATCGCTCACATTCTTACGCAAGATGACGAAATGTTCACTTACTCCCCAATGAATCCCTCCACTGACAAGTACCATTACAATGAAAAAGAAAATTCTTAATCTGATCTTTGCCTGTCAGTGGTATAGTGTTATGGCTTATTGGTGTGTATGCAACGGATCAATCTATTCTTTCTCTCAAGTAGTGCACAGAAGTTCAGGGAAAATAACAATATGATTTATTGATTTGCACTTAAAACAGATTTATTTAAGGCTGGAGAAATGTCCAAACAAAATTCCCCCAAATCATTTCGACATGGAGCCAGAAACAGAATCGTCTTGCTTTGACATGATGATCATAAGTCAAATTCATTTAAAATATGTATCATTTCACTACTTTTTCAAATTAGAATTGTATTCTAGACCTAGATACAGTCAGCCTTCAAAAACCTGTTTGAAATTCCTAACATAAAAAATGTTTGGTTACCAGATTTTTGTTTTGCGTGTTGCCTTGCAGAAATCTGGCTAGCCAATCCCAACTAACCCCTGAACCTGTAGTACTCTGCAAAGGCTGAACGCTTTGACGTGCAGTTTGCAGCTGCAGAGGGCTTCAATAAGTTGAAAACTCTTGAACGTCTTATTGGCAGCAAATAAAGCTGTGGAAACTGTCTCTCGGTATCTCTAGGAGTTGATGTGTTCATTTCTGACGATAGCAGAATAGAAACCAGAACCAGTATGAGACCAGTACTTCATGCATTGAAGACTATTTGGTGATAATAAAATAACTAAAATGACTATAACACTGAGCAAGTACTATGGGGTTGACCACAACATGATAGAAACTGGATAAAGCAGACAAGTCTGTATAGTAGCTCTTAATTTTTAGTCACCTTTAGAATATCTGTATGTTGGAGCTTCTGCAACGTCAAAATTTCCCCTTTTGGGGATTAATAACGTTTCTATCTAACTATCTTCGAGACACACCAGTGTTCTGTTGCTGCCCTGCTTTTACTATCACTAATATTCCCCTGATGGTTGTTTCCTGATTGTTTGCAGGATCACACAAAAACTACTTCAAAAACTTCATGAAACTTGATGGGGAGGTCGGGGACGTGATGGACGAGAACACAGGACATTTTAGATCTCATGCAGATAAAACTTAAAGAACCAGATTAGTTTTTTCTTTCATTGCAAGATGAGGTTGTTTTTTTTCTTCACAGATCCATCTATAACACATAAATTAACTTGATTTAAATGAAACTTGGAAGAGGTTTTGTTGCTGTAGGTAGGAGGATCATTTAACGGTCGCGAGTGTAAAATTTAGTGGCATTTACCATTGAAGTTCTAGAATATAGGAGAGGAGGGGCCTTAGGATAACTATTTAGCACAATAAAAAACAAACGAGTATCAATATCACTGTCAAAATTAAGTTTAAAAGGGATTTTAATCCCACGGTCGGTCTGCATGGACGGCATAAGTTTACCTGTCAACGTTTTCACGAGTCAGGTCTTCATATCTCCCTTTTCGGACGTCAAGGCTTTTTCTTTTACTACAGAATTTTGATCCCCAATATGTAAAAAACACAAAATAGTATCCAGCAGCAACATATTTATCAAGTGTTTCTTCATCGTCTTCCTGCTTCTTCAGCCTACAAACGTGAAAAGCCTTCCCTGGAGCCAGTGTGTCCGTTCTGGCTACTGTACAAACATGGCAATCAAAAAGACATTCCCCTTAATTTTACACAGCGCACCTTTCAGTAATTATTTGATGCTTTATTTTCTCTATGTTAGTAAGAATGACGACCCAAAGCTGCCTTGGTGTGGGTTACTTTTGTATTACAGACGGTATAACGTAACAACACTGTGCAATTCAATTCTGGTACCGAAATTCCAGGTAACTGTTTTGTTGCAAATGACAAAAAAATGGCCAACCCCGTTATCTATCACTGAAAAGCATCTTTAAGAAACTCCAGGCTTACATTCCGGCGTTCTGCTCAGTAATCAGAACTCATACTGACACATGTTCTAATGCACTTCCTGACATTTACAGCAGATATCCAACAGAAAAACCCTTCCAAAGGAGTCTCTCCTTCAGTGCTGAGCCCCAGGCGTCACCAGCACTCCTTCACATCCTTAGAAAGTCTTAGTGGAGCAAACCCGAAGGCTTAATGTCAGCAAATTAATTATGGATTCACCCAATTAGTTCACAAACTACACTGTGTTCCAGGGAAAATGATCATTCCCCCAAATGACTTGTCTCTTCAGTCTTTTCCCCAGTGTGTGTTGTGACTCTCTCACAGCTGTGTGTGCACTGTGTGTGTGTTTGCAAAGAGAAACACAGCAGGCAGGTAGCCTGACCTTTTTAATTATTCAATCTCTCTAACTCATCCACCAACGCTGTCTTAGCAAGCTCTCACTCCGATTTGGCTTTCACCTTCCTGTCCAAACAAATTTCCATCTGTCTTTAAACAAAAGGAAGCAGCTTCTCGGCTTCGTTCTCAAAGCTCCTCCAAATCACACCGATCCGCGTCAACGCATGAAGTGATATAGTAACTTTAATGACTGTTTTGACTGTGCGAGATTGCCTCGGATCTGTGGTGCCCCCCTCCCCTGTGGGCCTAATAAAGTAAGTAATCACGTCTTTCTAATGAGAATCTGTCAGGGGCGGCGTTCATATCTGTTTACAGAACTAAATTAATCTTTGGCAACGTCAATTAATCACATCGGAGGCAATTCTGTTAGTGTTTGCTTCTCGATCGGAAGATGGATTCTAACAACGGCGGTGTCATCATTAAATTTTATTGCCTTAGGAGACGATGTTGCAGAATAATTAGACTTTTACTTTTCTCACCTTCCCCAACATGTCCTGTTGTCATCTGGATGAATCAGACTGCCTTAGTTTCAGTTTCATCGTTAATTCTATAGCTTATATTTTTGTTCAATGGATGTAAAGATATATAAACATCAACACATAACATTAAACGCAACGATGAGCTCAAATTGACTTCTTCAAATTGCTCCTATTGTCCATAGAAAAATCAAAACAATAAAAACTGTCACATTATTCATCATAATAATCCAAAACACGTCCAATTTAACTGTGATGAATGTTGCAGGCTCAGGCTCCAAAACGGTGTAAAATGGGTACATTTACACACTTATCAGCCATATCTTTGTAACCAACTGCCTATTAGTCAGTAGGTCCTCCTTTTGCCGCCAAACCAGCTCTGACCCATCAAGTTATGTATTCCTCAAGACCTCTGAAGGTCTGCTGTGCTTCCTGGCACCAAGATGTAAGCAGCAGATCCTGTAGGTCTCGTATGTAACACGGAAGGGCCTCAAGTGATCATATTGTTTGTCACTTCCTACAATATTAGATTGGATTGAGATCTGGGGAATTTGGAGGCCAATTCACCACTTTGTTTTTGTTGTGTTCACCAAACCTCTCCTGAAGCATTTTACAGTGTTGCAGGGAGCGTTGTTCTCCTGGAGGAGGCTACTACCTTTAGGGAATACTGTTTTCATGATGGTACTACTGGGTCTGTTTCAGTGTTTAGGTAAGTGGTATCATCTACATGAAAAATTGAAACTGGTGAACCTGTTCAAAAGTTTTCTTTCCTTAAACCACTTTGTGCGGTACAAACCAGGAACACCCAACAATACCTGCAACAAGCTCTGTCCCAGGTGATCTAGCCTTCACAATTTGGCTAAGATCCTTATACTTTTCCATTTTTCCAGCCTCCAATACATCAAGTTCAGGACTGCATGTTCTCTTGTTGCCTGATATATTCCGCCCACTGACAGCTGCCATGGTAACAAGACAGTGAATGATATGCTGACCTCACCTGTCAGTGGTTACAATGTCGTGGCTGATCAGTGTAGGTATTTACAACAAGACATTTAATGTCAAAGAAACATTTCCCGGGAAATTTGCTCTTTACCTCCACCAAGAAGGCTGTATTTACAGCCAAGTGAGTTGTTGTTTGTTTACTGGATGGCTGGCTTGTCAGCAGGATCCATTTCCATGAAATTTGTTGGAATTATTGAGCATCAGCTCTTAAAAAATATTTATTTTATTATAGTGGCTGATGCATGATAATGTGTAGTCCATACTGGTGGTGATGGTGGCTGATGGCCCTGCTGAGGCTGATGAGCCTAATTGATTTGGTTAATCAGTGGAGCCTGGGCAGTGCATTAAGAATTTTCTGCAACTTCCATGGAAATAATTCTTATATTTTAAGATTTTGCAAATCTTATATATTATGTTCATATTCATGGTTGTATATATTGATTTGATGCACATGTGGCGTAGATCATTTTTAGATACCAAATAAAGCCATGTATTTACATTAGCTGATGCGTGCTAGACGGATGTGTTGGATTTTTCTGCTTTGACAGAGAGCCATTCTGAATGGCTTTTTATAATAGCAGTCTCATGTGTGTACAGAAAATATGAATCTACAGCCTGGAGACGGTTAGCCAGGCTTTGCATAAAGAATGGAAAAATTTCAGCAAAAGCAAGCCTAACTCAGTGTAAAAGTAACAAAATCCCAGCATTGCTAATTAATGCATGTATTTTGTTGCACAATATGCGCAAAAAATTGCAAAGTGTACCAATATATTTTCAGCCTTTAAGCTATAATGTCCTCTATGTGAACATATGTTTTCCTTAAATGTAGTACTGGTCCTTTAACACATCAGAAATTTGCTGTCAGATTATTTCTGCGACACACTGTTCCAGCACTAATTGACACGTCTCCTATGTGTTTATTTGTCTCAATTTGTGCATGCAGCTCCCTCCCCCCTCCTCAGAGAGAGATCTCTGCGCACCGCTAACCCTGAGCGGAGCTGGGTTGCTGCTCGCTGTCCTTGGGAGACAGAGCCGGTGGTCACAGATATGGACTCCTACTCTTACGTTCTTGGCCTCTTGTGCATAAATGTTTCTCTTTCATTGAGCTGCGCTGCTGCAGGCGGAGAGTTTTATCGATCCTCTGACTTTTAATGCCTCTTAAATATTAAGATTCATGTACATGACCTTTTGTGCATAGCTCGGGAGCACTCGCCGTCTGCCTCGTTTTAGCTGTTCTTTCGGAGAAATTGTACCCAGATCCTTAAATTTTATGGGTGCATGGGCGTCATGCTTGACTGTATTTAACACAGTCATGAAGGGAGATGTTTTTTTGAGACCACTCGTGAAAATAGGGCAACAAAAAAGGAGTGGAATTGAAGAGAAATTGAAGAGCATTTGGTCTCTGTGTCAGTTTTATGTACTTCATTTTTCTCTACTTTCCTCCCTCTGCTCTTTATGTCTCACACACACTCACACAGCAGCGTAGAGCTCTGGAAGAAGGCCCAGTGATTGATGACTGTGTGGAGATCTCTTAGGCCTCAGCAGTAAAGAGAGATGGACAGATGAAAAGGATGCAGGAGGGGCAGGAGAAAGAGTCCTTGTAGCGCTCCATTGTCATACAGTTCTGGCTGACTGCTGCCCGGTTGGAAAGACACACCAGAAGTGACCCTTTCTCTGTGTCTCCCTCGCTTCCTCATCAAAATTTTGACTGCAGAAAACATTTCTGTCTGTCGGAAGCAAGGAGTAGAGATTAACCTGATGATGAGCAGATGATCTGTGAAAATGAGTCCAATAGAGAATCTTTGTGTCTCGGACTCTTTAGGGTGGGGTGGGGATCGAAGGGTATCTGTGTTCAGCCCCTCGTCTCTGGAACTCTCCCTCACAAACTGTCCGCGAAATTGTCTCCCCCCCCACTTTCAAATTCCGTATGGAAAGCGCCTTTTTAGACTCGCTTATTCTGTGTGATCACTGTGTTGACCTTGTATTTATTTTTTTTAGCTTTTATTTCATATCTTTTTACTATGTCCTGTTATTTATTGTTATTTATTGTTTTTTATTGTGTATCTAGAAGGTGAACTTGAGATTCCTGAAAGGCGGCCATAAAATAATGCATTATTATTATTATTATTATTATTATTATTATTATTATTATTATCTGCCATGAGCTGCAGACGGTTTATTACCCTTTGGAGTCTGGATACTGGTGGTGGTGGCTGATGACTGCTGACACAAATTGAATTGCAGCGCTCTTCAGACTTAATGGCATCCTGTAAAGAAAATATGTTGCAAAAATGTCTTTTTTGCTTTTTGTTCACAAAAATCGAACTGCTAATTCAAGTAATAATTTATACCCTAATTTATTAATTAGGGTAACTTAAGGGTAATAAAGTCCTTACTAGTCCTTACATCTGGTAAGGACTAGGCGGAGATGAGGAGGTGGAGGGCATGCAGCAGAATGAAAAAAATAGAGGAATTGGGAGAATCATATTTAGAAGACAGCCGCTGATGTTGATAGGCTCAGTATGAAGGTGTGACAGCGATTGGATGGATGAGTGCAGCTGATATCAGTCGATGCCCCCGACCATGAAACTGGTAATTGAGACTGAGCACGTGTGAAAGGTGAGGATGATAAAGTGGAATAAGCTGTAAGGGAGTCAGCCAGGGGATAGTCCTGACTCTACTTGAGATAGATTTTAATTATAGACACAAATTCCTTCCTGAAAAAGCCCTGAAAACTTCTTTTTTCAGTTTCTCTCTCCCTTTCATAGAATATTTGCAAGATGATATTTGAATTAGGGCCCTGAACATTAATGCGTTAATACTTCTGATTAATCTAGAAACCTTAATGGGTAATTTTTTTGTTTCATGCAAATTAATTAAATCACAACGCTTGACCCCAATTTTGTACAACCACCCACCACCAATTTCAAGTGGACATTGTTGTTTTTGCCATTCTGCAGAACAAGCAGATTTTAATCATGATATCGACCTTTTAAGTAATTTTACTGTGATTTTTACGCCGATGTCATTCTTCGCTGGCCTTTTTGTTAACCCTTTAGTTACTCTTAGGTTAGGTTACTCTTGTACGTGTGGTGTGCATCTCAGAATCAGTGTCTTCAATTTGCTTATTTTTACATTTCTACGCACATTTGAACGCCATCGATCAATTTTCTTACCCTTATCCATGTCCTGCTTGCTCTTCCTCCGTTTGTTTACAGTGTACAGCCCTTCACAACACTGCGAGGATAAGTGGTAACAGATAAATAGATGAAAGAACTTTGTACTCTAAAGGAATATTTTGACTTGACACTAATTGTCTTGATTACAAAGCCTAATTGCTACTGTTGGATTTTACACAGAACCATTTTGTAAAACTAAAATGTTAAATGTCAGGATTTAGGTGTGCTTTAAGAGCTTCAGATTTGTTCTGATGTTCTACAAGGGAGACTTCCAACACTGAAAAGACAGGAGTGTTATCAAACGCTTCATGTCTGACCTGCTCAAGATCTCAAAGCTTCCACGACAATACACCGTGAGATTCACATATAAATTTCTCCTGGAAAGCTTGCACTTTTCCCTATACTCCGAAGTCAAAAGTCCTTAGGGTGCATGTGCAGTTTGCCCCCACCTTTCATTTGAAGCAACACAGTTGCGCCCCTTCATAGCATAACGGCTGTCAAAGGCAATCTTGGAAACATGCAATAAGTAAATGTGCTTGATTGAGAAACCTCCAGCAGCATCATCTGTTCGATATCATCGGTGGGAAGATTCTTCCTCCCACAGACAGTTTTCACCTCGCCGTAGGATGCGTCTGCAAGGTCTAATATTCGTAGACGCGTCCTGAAAATGTCACATTTTTACCAGCACTCGACAAATTATACTGACGTCCGATGAGGCGCTCTCACCTTCACACCAGCCAGATTGCTCGAATGGGGGTGGTGTACTTTGTTGAATTCTTCACCTCCTGTCCTCCCTTCACTTGTATTTTTCTAAATTCTGACTACAAAGAGTTGATCTTGACTTCGAGTCCTGACTTCGCCCTTGCAGACAGAAATATTTTCATGGTATCAGTGCTTTTCGAAGCAGAGAAGTATTTCTGGCTCTGTTCCCGGACAAGCATGAAGTAGAGTTTTTTAATCTCTGTTGTGTTGCAATAATATTACTCTAAATCACTTAGATGATGATACCCGCTGTACTCTTTGTGTAAAACGAACACACATGTCTTCTTTCATTTATACATAAAAAGGGGGTTTTCTACAACAATCCCAAATGAGGGGGATACCAATGGTAGTGGAGTGACGGTAGGCGGCGGCAGGATGGTGCATAGTTTATGAAATTTCAGGGGAAATTTTGCTTTTCTTGTATTCTTGCTGAAACCACAGTGGAATGAAACTTAAGAGATGCATTAGGCAGCATATTAACATTATGTCTTCAGGTAAATGTGTTGGAAGCAGGAAAATGGTCAAGTGTAAGGATCCGAGCAACTTAGACAAGGGCTAATTTGTGAGGCTAGATGAGTGGGTCAGAGCATTTGTAGGTCAGATAGTGTAGCTCAAAAAAGTTGGTGGTTCTGGTTCTGATGGGAAGGTGTTAGAGAACACAAAGTGAGATCAAAGAGCCCTTTGGGGCAAAAGATAAACATGAGGTAGGGGGTTTTAATTTCATGACTGATTGTGATATGTTGTCCACTGGGAAGTAGGGTTTGATTATTTATTTCAACCTTCGGTTATCGACTCGGTCAGTAGTTAGTTATAGTTATCGTTATATATTATTATTATATCATTATCTAGTTATCGTAAGTCGACGTTTTTTAAAATCGTTACTTTTCCTAATTTCTTTACGAAAAGGAAATGTGAGTTTGTTTTTAATTTGAACATTTATTGTCGAAAGCATGTACAATTATAAATAGTATAATACTAAAAATTAAGAAAAAATAAGACATTTAAGTAAGTATTATAAATTGTAATATAGTAATGACATAATAGTTATAATAATAATAATAATAATAATGATGACAGTAAAGAAAATCCTTTATTCCAGGGTGGCTATAGCTCAGTAGAGTTGTAGAGCTCAGTAGAGCTGGGAAACTACCACAGAATGGTGGTAATATAGACTATTGATATAATAATTTGTCCCACAGTGGGGGAATTTCAGTGTTAGAGCAGAAAAGAGCGAGATGTTATACTAAGTTTTTAGGGCACAGTAGGAGCAGCCTTTTCAACAGCACAGTATTGCACACTAGTTACAGCTGTCTGGCTGAAAAGTTGTATTGCACAGATGATAATAATAATAATAGTAATACATTTAATTTATAACACACTTTACATTTGGATCAAATCTCAAATTGCTACAATGACGATGAGCAGATTGCAGGAGGAGATGCTTGGAGGAGAGTATTGCACAATAATACAACATTATAAATGTATTGCAGTTGGGAAGAAATATGTGTATTGATAGGAACAGGTTTTTGACACCCATTTTTGATATAAAGACGACGGCCAGCAGGAAGGGTGCCGCAGCCTGACACTGAAGGAGGGGAGATGGTGTGTTATAACACCCTTAAATGTATTGCATGAACCTATTTTGGCAACAAAAAAAACCCTGATCAATTTGCATTCTTGCTAATCTATCAGGGGTATTTTGAATAATGAAGTATTGTCACTCCAAATCAGGGTGAAATCATTTCACTTGGAGGAGCTGTGAACTCTGACTCAGAGGAGATTAGAGGTGTAATGCATTGACACTCACACCTTCTCTATTAGTGTAGAGAAGGTGTGAGATGGTGGGCTCCCCTTCCCTCTGTTGGCCTGAATGTGTCATTACACAGCCTTCCAACCTTCTGGAGCAGCTTCATTTTGTCAGTTGATGACAGTAAACCAGTCCTATGGAGTTCTTTCATGCCTGCAAGGATCTACTGTTGTTAGTCGATGTGTCTTTCTGTGCTCACTTTGTCAAAAAAAGGCTGTGCTGGAAAAATGACAGAAACAGGTAAAAGCATCTTGCCATCTGGCTGAGGCGCCGCACCTCCAATGTCACGGCGATCGATGCTGAATGTGACGCCTCAGACGACTCCTCAGATGATTATTCGTTAGCGGGAAACACTTCAAACAGATGAAAAGTGGAGCTTTTAGAGCGGAGGCTTTGTCACTCTCTAGAGCGCTGTGTCTGAGTAAGTGTGTGTGATTCACTGATTTTCAGTATATCTATTGCCTGCAGCTTTCCGGGCTGAGTGACTTTGTAGTCAAGGATTCGTTAATACCTCCCCATGTCACCGTTTTTTTTTGTGATTGTACACCAATAATGCGTCAGTGTTGTGTTTAACTATATTCCCTTCTCTCCTGCAGGTGTATGTGCCGAGGCGGTATGCCCCGGGGAATAGTGCTGACTGTGCACTAGGAGTCTGATCTTGTCAGTATTTGTGGCTGAGGAGTGCAGAAGTACCCTGCCGTCCCACGCCGTGCCGTGCCGAGCCGAGCCGTGCCGTCCTTGTGCTGGAAGCCATGTCCCTGACTGACAAACACAAAGTGAAGAGGCAGCGACTGGACCGGATCTGCGAAGGTAAAGTTTTTTGTCAGCAGAAACTTACCTCAACTCCTCCAAGTGCACCAGTGCATTTTTCATGGCTGCCGAGGAGATAACATCCCATTTATAACCATAATCCTGGTTCACAGTTGATTTAACTCACTCTGGCCGTGTGATTAGTGATGCTTTTGTCTTTAGCTCCAGCTTGTCAAATTAAATAGTCTGTACTCATAAACAGTTGGATTATTATAATGCATGATATGAGTGGATGGAGCCAAAGATTCTTTTTTTCCCCCAATGCGTTCGGTCTATTTAGTTCACAAAGGTCTGAGAAACAATTCAATAAAGAATTATTGTTCCATTAGCGAGCAAAGTGTTTATAATTATCATTTGAGTTTTTGTATCAACAGCCTTTTAGTGTACAATATATTTCTAATATTTCATTTTAAATGAACACTCCACCCATGCATGATTGGACGGATGATTGCCTCGGGTGCAGATCTGAGGCAGCGCCATGGAGGGAATTTGAAAAAAATAAATAAATGGAGCGTTATTTGGTTCATCCAGTTAAGGACCTGCTGCTCATTAAATTAAATCATTATCTACACTGCCCCTGATGGAAAATCAGACGAAGATTCTCAGTCCACAAAACACTTCTTGATGTTGAAATGGCATTTCAGCGTTTCCTGAAACACTGATGAAGATGAAGACTTGTTTTAGGATTTTAAATATAAGAAAGGGACAACAAAGAAAAATTGACTCCATATAGTTCCTGCAGTGTGGTCCCGGTCACCAGAAGATCCAAAAAATGTTAAGACTTTATTTTCACCATTGTCTCCGATTAAATCTTAAACAGAGAGGCTCTTCACGCAACCAAGGACTTGAAAAACACAAAAAATAATGATAATGACGATGTGAGTAATCAGGGGAGCAGATTAGCGGTAACCATGGTAACAATTGTAAAAAATTCAGTACTTCAGCTACCTGTGTTGGAGTCATGTTGAGTTTGGACATTAAAACCAGAATGTCTGCTGGGTTCAGGCCCGGCTTGGTTGCTAGTCTCTCAGCCTTGGTCAGGCTGGGACAGAACAGCGCGACCCGACCCGCACTCTTCTCCACAGATGTCCGTTCTAACTCTGTACTCTGTGCCCCTTTACACTTCCACTGCCTTTACGGAACTGATGAGTGCAAGAAAGGCACCCCGGTTGAAAAGATACTGTAAAAGCAGGAAGTGACTGATGCATTTTTCTAATTGGGAGGATCTGCCCTGTTAATATGTAGCAGTTTTTTTTAAACTATACTAACTCAAAGGATGTTGGTGACCAAGGCAAGACCAAGAAATCCTCATCGTACTTTCTATTTTATGTTTTTATATTTCCTCCCCGGCACATTTTCACAGCTGTGCACTGCGAGCCAATCATCTTTATTGTTATTAGCACAGCCGGCTGACCTATTGGTGATCAATAAACATTGATCGTTGTAATTTTCTCCCGGCACACAGCACATGTCAGATCCTACAGTAAGCAGTGTATAAATGTGGACCTCAGCAGCACGCAGTCATCTGGCGGATGTAAATAAGATTATTGCTTTCCTCTGGTCTCTCTTAAACTGCCGTTGCCTCTGTCTGTGTGGAAGTGTCTCCTATGTGACCTATGGTTATTGAGCATCTCTAAACATCTGAACCTCAGTTAGATGATCGCAGGGGACTGGATGTTTGAGCGGCTGCTTGGAAGCAGCCATTTGTGCCCCATGCTCCGCGGCGATTATTAGGTTTTAGGTTGCGGATTAGAAAGAACCGGCGTTGTTTTGAAGGGCTTGGACATGGAATCGGGCCCCTGCTTTGCACTTAGCTACAAAGTCGGCCCAGGCAACGAGGAATCTGAGCGCGTGTGTGTGTGTGTGTGCGGGTGTCTGTGGGAGTGTAAGCAGTGTCTGAAGCCTGGTGAATGCATTTTTTAAACCCACTTGTTTGACTTTGCCCAGCACGCGTGTGAGTGTGTGTGTTTTTGCATCTGTCAGTCTGTGTCCTGAGGTAAAATCATCTCCTCTCTGCTGACTGGGTCCCCGAGAGGCTTGTTAAACCGCTGGGCCCTCCTGGAGCCGCCGTACGGAGAAACAGACATGTCTGCAGCAAGAATGAAGCTAGATGAAGCATTACCCCCAGCGCCAGCATATTTGTTTTACAGCATGATGGAGGCCCCTCAGTGTTGAAAGGAAGGGCATATGCAGCATTTCCTACACAAGCCCACAGTCAGGCTTCAGGATTGTTGTATCTGGCTCCCACTCAGGCAGAAACGTCATAATTTTGATTTTCCTTTGGTTATAAGTTAGAGAATATATATCCAATGATCAATGTCGGTCAGAAGAAATGAAGAACCTGTCACTTCAGTGTTCTTAAAGGTCCAGTGGGTGGGATTTAGGATGATCTATGATTCATTCATTGTGTTTTATCCATGTATAATTCAAACGCAGAAAAAGTATTAAAGATAATAATTCAAATTATTTATTCAGGTATAAATGAAATAGGGCAGACTCTAAAATGCTCTATATTTTTTTGTGCCCTTGTGATGCACTTTGTAACAAGGTTCGTTTGTTGAAAGGCTACGACAATAAAAAAGAAAACATAATTGTAGCAGTATCTTACATGTAAGCTTGGAACTATAGTTTTATAGAATAGCTTAATGTCTAAACATGTCTCCCTAAAGGAACCCCATCACCTGACAGGCTGCTTGATGCGGTCGTAGATGACGCTCAGGTGTTATGTGTCCTGCACTGGAAACTTCACCACTAGATGCCACCAAATTATACACACTGCACCTTTAAAGAAAGAGGTCATGCAGCGATTTTAGAAACTATACAGCAGTCGTTAAAAACACATCATCTGAAATTTTTATTCCTTCATCAACGTGACATAGAGACGCACCCTTGTCCGTCAGTCCATCCGTAAGTCGGTATTGGAGATTGGTCTATTTGCATCTTTGTGCTTTGGAGGAACCCGTATTCACTTCTTTTCTGGAGCACACTGGAAAAATACATCTTAGCAAGGTTTTCTTTGAGGCCCTGTTATGCCATATCTTTAAGTAGGACTTATTTCTCCTCATTAGCAAGCTAAGCTAAGTTAGCTAGCTGCTGGTAGTAGGTCTATACAGTATATACAGCATAGAATTTGGTGATGTCATTCGTCTCAACCTTTATTACGTCCTGAAATCTGGCAAACTGTCTTTTAAATGCTTACATTTGTCTATTAGATAGCTTTGTGCACAGGAGATATTTAAGATAAGAGAGTCTTGTTTCATATCACAGGTGTGTCATTGATTATTTGAAATCCTTCCTGATGAGAGGTCCAGTCCACATCCAGCTGTTGCAGGCATGTGAATCAGACAGCTGAGGTAGTTAATCATTCCGGAGGGAACAACAGTTAGTCTGCTCCGCCGGGCGCGAGCTCAAAACCCACAAGAGACACTCAGAGAGATAGTAACAGGTGTTGCTGTGATGCATACAGAGCTATCTCATGGTGAGCATACCTGGCGATGTTCCGCTTCACATTGACACACATCCACACACACACACACACACTTGTACACATACACATACACACACACACACACACACGCTCTCCAGATGGCCATCATATAGGATCAGTGAATCAGTCCTCTGGCTGCCATTGTGAGGGCGCCAAGAAAAAAAAAGCAGATTGTGATTTGCGATCTGTTCAGGTGCCAATGACCAGAAAAAGTTGTCTTGCTGAATGCGCGTGTATTGGCGTGATAAGGCTGCCATGGCGATCGTCTCCACGCAAGGAGAAAACACACATTACACAAAGCTCTGCTTTTCATGTTACATGCAGGTAGGATCCTCACAGGGCTTATTTGGCTGTTGTTGGGTCTAACTTATCTTAATCCACGTTTGCACTTCAACCAGGAAACTAGTTGGCAACAGATGAAGCCGCCATTGGTGCCGTCTCTCCTCAATCTCTTTCAAGAGAGAATCTGAAGCGTTCTCTTTCAAAAACGAGACTCGAGCTCTCTCTGCTCTGTCCAACTGAGCCATCGCCATTGTTTTTCTAATGTTTTTTCAAAAGCTTCCAAATATCTCTGGTTGTCCATGTTTCCAACTCCATGCTAGGTGTATATGGCACTTTTGGGAGCCATTATTAATTTATGTAAACCATTAGCTATGTTGTTCATTATGGATTTCCTTTTTTTTTTAACAGTGGAAATTTACATTTTTCAACAAAGGGGTCATTTACAATTTTTTTTTACAAATTATTGAAAATGCTGGCCAACTTGCTTTGTGTCAACGTGTGTCAGGTTGTCTGATAGCCATGCACGGACAGACTAGGGAAAACTCTCTGTGCTGCAGTTTCTACTGAGTTTTTTTTAATGTTTGTCCAGGAAAAGGGAGATTTTCAGCACCATTTCTGTGGTTTCATTTTTTACGATTCCAACTACTGCCCTTGAATGCACACAATGGCGATTTCAATTCTTTTTTGTGGATCCATGTGTTTCCGAGGATCGTTTTCCTTCTTGTATGAATGTGGAACTATATCAAAAGGCTAAGGGAATGTCTCTCCTTTTAGCACAACTTTCCATCTAAAACAAAGAACATTCAGATGACTCAGGCGACAAAAAATGTTGGATTGGTCCTTTTCTTATGAAGCCAAAACAGAGAAACCAAATCTATGGAGAAACTGAACTCAAAGAAAAACTGAGAATTTGAATCTAAAGATGAAGTGAAACTACAGAGAAATCAACGCCATAGAGAAATGTAAAGAACATGAAGGAAAACAAAAACTACTGAGAAAATGAAATGAAAATAAACAGAAACTGAATTCATAAAGGTGTTGTATTCAAAAAATATATATAAAAATTGAGGTTAGGATTTAAAAGTCAAAATATTACGAGAAAAAAGTCATAATTTACGAGTAATTTTAGGTTACTCATAGGAGGGGGAATGAGGTATGTGGAGCATCTTAATAATTCAATAATAATATAAGTTTTACAAATCAAATAGTATTCAATCTTTTGGCACATGACCAGAAGTATTGGAAATTTGTAAATGCTGTGTAAGACAATGGGTTTGTTCTGAAGAAAGAAGCAGAGATAAACTCTCTTTTGTGGAGAAGTAGATTTATTAATTCATTAATTCATTATCTACCGCTTATCCTGTTCAGGGTCACAGGGGGCTGGAGCCTATCCAAGCTAAAATTGGGCGAGAGGCAGGGTACACCTTGGACAAGTCGCCAGTTCACCGCAGGGCAGACACATAAAGACACACACTTACTCCTACGGGCAATTTCGTGTCACCAATATCATATGTTTTTGAACTGTGCGAGGAAGCCGGAGATCTCAGAGAGACCCCACAAACTCAGAAAGGCTGGCAGATGTGGATTTGAACATGGTACCTTCTTGCTGTGGAGCAGCATTGCTAACCACTGCGCCACCATGCCACCCAGCAGTAGATTTAGTTTTCACATAATATTTAGGGAGGCTTATACCATAAACAATGATCCTAAAGTAATCTGAGGACTTCATTAGCACAGTAACATGCATCAGAGTCTTAAAATTCCGTATTTATTCTAGTAAAATTCCAAATATATAATTGTTATATTAGATTTTTTTTTTTCTCAAGATAGGCTGAATACTCATTTGTACATTGGAACTTAAACTACAGAGAAACTCAAAATAAACAGAAACTGAAGCCACATTTTTTCCCCAAATTCTGGGGCAAACAGACAGAAAGAGTGTGTTTCTGCAGGTTTCATTCCAGTTTGTCAGACACCTCACTTCCGAGCTTTCACCTGTCTGAAAAAAAGAGAATAAATGCTGCTATTTGATATGATCCCAGGACAAAAATTCAAAAATAGTTCTCTGTTACTCTCTCTGCTTCAGGTTGTTCAGAGTGAGTTATTGAATTCCTAACAAAAATGTATTTTCTTTCAATGATCAGGTTCTTATTTCCAATCTGGAGAAGAGTAGTTCACTTATTTATTAAATGGGTCTTAAAAAGATACAATAATAATTATAATTATTATTGTTGTTGTAGAGAAGAGCTTTCTCTCTCTCTGTTTCCCTCTGATGGCTGAAGGAATTCATTTCTGTCATCTGAGCTGATGAGGACTGATCTGCCAGGACCTGTGTTCCTCACGGCCTCAGGTTCTTTCATGTTCCCAGCTTAATTTCAGCCAGTGTTTATCAATTCGCAGCAAGCGGCTGAGCAGCTGGGAGGAAGGACAGATCTCCTCCTCAATTTTAGTTTTAATGTTGCTGAGTTTGTTGTTGTTTTGCTTGTACACTGCAACACTGATTCCCCTCTGGGTTGAAATAGAGCCGCTCTAATCTAGTCAGATAATGTTTTAATCAACACTTGAATTTTAATAATGCTGCATTACATGCTGACATTTTATGCCGCATAATTACAAATATAATCCATAACAGTTGCTAAAAGTAGCTTAGTCGCGCGTTAATTTATGCTGTAGTCACTTGAAACGGAAATTTTCTTTGAGTTATAGCAATGGATGATAAACAATGTGATCATATTGATTGAGTGACTGTAAATACAAACATCCAACTAACAGGCTGTAAGCTGAGGCTTACTTGGTCAATAGCGAGATAAAATGAGTTAATAACAATGATGAATGCACAATGATTTTGGATAGCTTTTCTCATCCATCCTTGTGTATGAGCTGGAATTACATTGATTACATGCCGGTTGACTGAATCGGCTTTTGTCAGGTGTAGATGGAGAGAGCTACCAGCGTGCATCTGGATAGCAGGAGCCCCTGGGTGGATCAAGGTTGTGTTTACTGAAATGAAAGAGAAACCAAAAGTATAAAACAACTGACTCTACAGGGAAGCTAAAACTGAAGAGAAAATGAGACTACAGAAAAACTAAAACAACCGAGAAACCTAAACTACAGAGATAGTAAAACACTACTGGAATTTTCAAACTACAGAATAACAAAAACAACAGAGAAACCTAAACTAAAGAGAAACTAAAACTACAAATAAGCTAAAACTACCGATAAAATGAGACTACAGAAAACGGAAGCAAAACGGAAGCCTTTTGCTAAAGAGAACCTGCATTACAGAAAAATAAAACAACAGAGAAACCTTAACTAAAGAGAAACTAAAACAACAGAGAAAGCTAAAAGACAGAGAATGTAAGCAAAAGGGAAACCTTAACTTCAGAGAAGCCGAGACTACATAAAAACTAGAATAACAGAGAATCTGACACGACAGAAAACTAAAACTACAGATAAACCTCAACTACGGAAGAACTAAAACATAAGAGAAACCATAACTACAGAAAAACCAAGATTACAGAAAAACTTAAAAAACAGAGAAACAGAGACGACATGAAATGAAAACTACAGAGAAACGGAGACTACAGAAAACTAAACCTACAGAGAAAGACTTAAACGGTAATCAGTTTTCAGGTTATGTTGTTTCAACGCCATGTTACACACGATAATACTTTTTTACATTGCCTCGGTTTGCCTCGGCTGCTGTTTGCCCTGTAATTTCCTTTTACTACACACACATTTCAAACCAAAATACCTCTTGTTTCTTGTGGTCGTGTTTCCTAACAAGGCTTTTATTGTGAAAGAATTGCAGGAACAGCTTTAAACTCAGTTACTTTTAAGGTTCCCATACACACTTGTAATTTAGCTACTACCATGTATTTGTCATGTTGTTCTTTGATGTTATTATCTTCGTCGCAAACCAAGTGAGGAGATTGATGCAAGAATAGGTTCCTTCCATGCACTAAAGAGGTAAACATTACGTATACTTTTTTAGAAATCAACTTTTTTTCAAATATGAATCAGTCTTCAATGAAATGCAAAGGAGAATGGGTTAACTAGCTCTAGCTACTTTGCTGCACTATTAGAGGTGTTCCAGTGAGCTGAGAAGCGTAAATGTGGGGATGGAGGTTTTACAGACATATGTCACTACAAGTTATCTACCTTAGAGGTGTCTTATATCCCATGGTACTCATGCTGGACCTTATTCCACGCCTTCAGAGAACAAAAGTTATAGTCATAACATTTGGTGTGTATTTATCCAATATCATGTGACATGACAGCACTAAGTTTTGTGAAGTCTGAGCAAAGAAATAAAAAAATTGGCTATACCAGTGAAGAAATAGTGTGTGCACAATTTTTGATTTAATCACATGATGATGATGAACAGTTCAAAGATTTATTTTGCTACGTGAAAAAAAAAACTTGTTTGAAGTTCAGTATGTACATACTTTTACTCCCTGCTAAGTCTCTGCCTCTAACCACAGCTGAGTTGAACACATTGTAAAAGTATTCTTGCGTTAAACTGGGCCCCGAATCTTTTTTCCATCAGCGATATGGAGGCAAATTACATTTTCCATCCTATCCTCCTATTTTTCTCTCTCTCGCTGTCTTTCCCTCCCTCTTCTCTCACTCAGCTGCACACTCCTCGACTCTCCAAAAAGCAAGCGGGCTGCCGCCTCCTCCTTCTGTCTGCCCCATCTGTGATGCAGTATGGGCCCTGGCTTAATAATGATAGGCAGGGCTGTGCACGACGCAAACGGGGAGACAAAACTCTCATCGGTTGCCTCAAAACATCTAGCACAGGTCTCGTCTTGTGGTTAAAGGTTTTGCAGTAGCGGCTTTAAACCTGAACCTCAATCCGTAGAATTGAGGGGCAGCTTGACATGCTGTGTCACACACTGCACAGATGCAAGGTTGTAAAGAGGCGAAGGACAGCGTCTTGATCACACAGCAGATGTGAACCCCTCCAAAAGCCATCGGATCAGAATTGGTACCATGTGTTTCTCCTGTCCTCCTCGCCGCTCCCTCTTAGCTATACTTGTGTTAGAGCGAGCCAAAGCCCGGCGGCTCGTTAAAACTTTAATATACTGTACAATCACAGTAATTGAGTAAAATTTTCAAGTTCTTGCAGTCATGCTTTTAATTTATGAAGCCCTCATGAAAGTTTAATGGATCAGCAGTTGTAGGGTTGCAGCTATCTAAATCATTCTGCAGCTATCTCTGCCCGTGCTGCCTGCCAAGTCCTGCCGTTAGCATCCTGCGCCCTAGAAAGATGGCCAGATTGCTCCAAAGGCATGACTGTCGCTGGACGTCTGTTCAACACATTGCACCTAGAGGTCTTTCACAGAGCCGCGCCATTGGCTGCAAGCTGGTAACCGAGTGTTGGCATCAATTCTGATGCTGTACCCCAGATATCCTCAGTGTCAGTTTGGGGCTTCTTTCCCTCTATTGTATTATTCATGCTTGCAACTACAGGGTCCCTGTTGCTTGATGAATGTAATATAGCATGCTCACTTAATTATGGAGCAGCTCTCATGAGAGGCATATCAGAGAATGTAGACAAGATGAATATGTAGTCCCGGCTTCTCATGCTTATGAATTGTGGGGCGTAGAGCAATTTGCATCGCAGGAGATATGACATGCCATATCCTTGTTTCGTTTTAAGCAACACTTGCCTGGCCGTGCCGGGATGTTTATTGTTGTTATTAATATTTTGCCAGGAAGCTAGGGGTTTGAGTGACACGCGGCTCTGGAAGGAGCTTATTAAAAGAAGTTATTGTCGCCGATCACTGTGGAGATACACCACTCTGATTAATGGTGTGTTTAAAGCTGGAAAAAAAACGCAGGGAGACCCGGGAGGATGCTGCTGTTAAAGCACTGCGAGGATATTGCTAAGTATAATCAGCCATAACATTTTACCCACCTGCCTAACATTATGGAGGTCTCCTCCATGGATCCATAACATCCCACAGATATTTGAATGTATTGAGATCTGAAGATCTCAGAGGCTAAGCCGACACCAAAAAACAAGTTTTGTAGTTTTTTTTACATGGTTTTTTTTTGCATTGGCTGGGTGCATTGTTCTGCTAAAAGAAGTGACTTTCATTATATACTCTAAACTCGAGACGTAGGTAGACCATAGGTGCTAACAGCAGTGGACAGCGGTCAGCATTGGCATTCTGACCGGTCTGCAGCTCTGCAGCCCCATATTCAGTAAGCTGTGATATCGTCATGTGTTCTGACACTCTTCTATCAGATCTAGCATGAACCTTTCCAGCTAGTTTTGCTACAATACCTACAGTATTCTATGGGATGAGATTACACAGGCTAGCTTTTGTTCCTAATGCTCATCAATGAGCCTTGGACACCAGTTGACCAGACACCAGTTGGACTTGGACACCAGTTGACTACTTGGGTACTAACCACTGCAGACTAGGAACACCCAACAAGTGCTACAGTTCCATAGATGATCTGACACAATGATCTAGCCATCAGAATCTGACCCATCTTATGATTCTTACACTCGCCCATTTTCTTTCTTCCTAAACATCAACTTTGAGGAGAAAATGTTCACCTTCTCCCCAATATATGCAAACCCCTGAAACTGTAACAAGATAATCAATTTTTTTCACATCAACTGCCAGGGGTTATAAAGATATGGCTGATCGATTTTTACTTTACCACTATGAAAGAAGCCATGTTTCAAATGTGCATCATCTGGGGAAAAATGTATTTTGGTTTTGACCTACTTAATGTTCCAATTAGAATGTTCCATAATGAAAAAGCCAATTCTTGTTTTTAAGGTTATATCATTGTTGCATCACTTAAGCTGTCAAAGCTTCTTACGGCATTCCCCGGTGTAGTTTGACAGGTAGTGAAAGGCACAGCGCTCACTGCAACAGTCTCTTGTCAATCTTAAAAGTAATACATTTAGCCCACGCTGTGTCTGACCCTCATGCCACATGATGTCTCTGGTAACGTGCTTTTTTAAAATTCTGCTGTCTAGTAGAGACGGCTGGTGGCCGTCGCGCCGTCACAACCCAGTGCAGTCCAATCATATCCCCCTTCTGTGTTGTCGTAGCCAACTCTATCTACCTTAGAGCTGAAGTCAAAGCCTGCTGCCTTATCAGCTCCTTTCCCCATCGCACACTTATCAAAGCCCCCCCCCCTCGCCGGTGCTTTTTGTTTATACTGCTCTTGTCACGGCGAGTAAACAACTGTCTGATGCCAGCGTCTCAGATAAGCCACATCTGCTCTGTCGTATATTTGGTGTATGCAGCAGCAAAGCGCAAGCTGTGTGAGGAGAAATGCTGCGCAGCAGTTCACGCTTGTTCCATTTGTGAAACAGGAATAGCACAGCTTTATTATGACGCCAGTACAGGACACGTTTCAAGATGCATCTCCTCAATCATGCGGATTTAATAAGATTTGATTTACTGATTTTATGACTTGAGAGAAAATGTAATTTAACAAGCAAGATCTTCACATCTCTGATTTCATTATGAGCAGATTGGATATCTTACCTACCAATCTGAGGCCTTAGATCTCTGCTGGAAAAGGGAGGTGAGTTGCCGTCTGAAGAGAAGGAGTTAACCCTTAAATGTCCCCACAAAGGAAAAAAGCGGCTATGGAAAATGATTTCTTTGGCATATTTTATTGTTTTTGCAGCATTTATTAATTGAATATCTCATATACACTAAATTTTCAATAAACTGACTAATCATTAGGTCAAACATGTTTTTAAACAAAATAAAAATGAGTGAAAAATGAAAGTTATTTTATGATGAAATTTTGTACGTTATGGAATGTAGTAAATTTTAGTTAGATTAGCACAACGTTTGGGGAAAGCATGTTTTTTGAAAACTATTTGACCTTTATTAGAATTGTTATGGTTGTATCATGTTTGATGTTTTCTGTTAAGTAAGTCCTCACATGCTTTAATATGCCAAAAATCCTACTTATCTTCGGTTGCCCTTTGACCTGTGGTGTCCTCCTGGGCTCCATCCGTGACACTATACTATTTAGCATATTCATACTGCCGTTAGGTCAATTTAGAAACAGGATCAGTCACAGTTTTGCAGAAGAAATAGTGACTCGAAATGTGCTCAGCCGAAAAGTTGAGCAGGACATTAAAGGGTTAATTATCTCAAGAGTCTTGTTCACAGGTGATGGGGAGGTGGTACATGAAATGTTCAGATGGCTTGGCGCTACATCAGCTTTTATGTGGTTATTGTTTCAAACCTCTCAATTTACCGGTCCATGTATGTTCCAACCATCACCTATGGTCATGAGCTCCTGGTTGTGACTGAAAGAATGAGGTCAAGGATACAAGTGGCTGAAATGAGTTTACTTCTTAGGTTGACTGGGTTCAGGCATCTTATTAGGGTTCCCCCAGGGTAGTTTTCCAGGCAAGTCCATGTCCAGGAGGAGACCTCAGTGTAGACCCAGAACTCGCTGGAGGGATTATATAGATCATCTGGTCTAACCGTGCCTGGGATCCCTCAAGGACGAGTTGGCAAGCTTTGCTAAGGAGAGGGCCGTTTTGAAATATGCCCTGCTTGGCCCGCTGCCACCACAAACCGATCCCAGATACACAGAATGAAATGGAGGGATGTTGGATAATAAATAATTATAATCCAACATCCCTTATAAATAATATGACGGCTCTCCATCATATATTTGTAAATGGAATACATTTTTAAGATATTTGATTGGTGGTCAAACAAAACATGAAATCCCGAGGTATCATTTGGATTTGTGAAATCTGATACCTATACTAGCCTAACCAAAGTTAATCTATTACAGAAATACAAACAAAAATTTGTATCTTTCGATATTTTTAATTTTATGCCATATAACTTTTGTGTGGTTTGCCTGGAAACATGATTTTCTGGATAGTTTTCATCTTTTCATATATGGAAAAGCCAGAATCAAAGAATCATAAGAATATTATTAATGCGCTACATTACTGCACCTCACTCTCTTCGCTCCAAGAACAAATGGCTTCGTTTGCATAATGATTTTAATTTTTTTCTTCTTTTCTTTGCACTTTTCTCACATCTTTTTTGTACATGCATGCGGCCACTTTTTTATACATATATAGAAAGCCCACATTATTTACACATTCTGAACAGTCTTTAATATTTTTGTTTACATGCATGTTATACACCAGCATGCAAGGTCAGATTCCTTGTTTGGCAATTAAACTGATATTCGACTTTAATATTAAGGATTTTTCTGCAAAGCATTAATTTTTTAATTTGCCAAAGAAAGATTATTTTGAAGGGGATTCTAAAGGCTGTTTTTTTTTCTCCATGGAAACTATTGGAAATTATATAAACTAGTCTAGGATCACAAAAGGAATGGAAGATAAGTAGGATCTCATCATCATCTTCAGACGGCTCTAGTTGACTATTTTTCTGTTACCATTGATTCAACCAAAATTATCCACTTTAGCCGTACTGTTCAAACAGGGGAAAAAATTATGGTTGAATATTCCTGCTTTCAAACATTTGCAGGTGTTGCTGCTGGTGTTTGTACGTTCATATATATATATATATATATATATATATATATATATATATATGTGTGTTTAGGATGACCCACTAGAGGGTTGGAATTCTACGTTTTTTGTGTCGAGTATCTCTTGGCTTCTTGCTAGTAGCCACCAGATTACATCTGACCCTCAGGGCTACTTGTGTATTCGGCATTTGCAACCGACACCTTCCCCCATCTCTCTAGGGACACGCTAAAACCTGTGTGCAGTCCTCAGACTGGGATTGGGAAGATCCATTCATTCCAAGAGGGATTCTGGTCATTTAAGAGGGTAGTAGTGACCACTAAGCAGCGTAAAAACTCTGTGAATACATCCAGCGGGCTTCAGCGGCGTGCTGAATTTGTACACTATCTGGTTCAAATGATGTCACAGGGGACAGTGGCTAAGCAGGTTTAGTTTGATGCTAATCCCCTTGTGGCAAATGCTGTGGTTGAGAGGACTGTCCCTGCCAATGGCGTGCATCAACCCCATTGGATTAGTCTCATCCCCTCCTCCATTCTGCTGCCATTGTGCAGCATGTGCTTTTCCCCCAATTTCTTGACTCTCAGTCTTAGTTTGCAATGTGGGCATCATTCCTCGCACAAACATGATCCCTGCTGTAGAATGGACTAGAGCCTCGTCCTAAAGGTGTGTCTTCTTTCTGTCAGTATTTGTGTTTACTCAGTTTGTCCATCATTTTGTGCTTCTCTTCGTGGATTTCTAATGTTTCCAGGGTTGAATTATTTAGATGCCAGGAGGGAGCTACATGATACCACAAACCTGAGAGGGAAGGGAGGAGGGAGCTCTAGCTGCATATCAGGTAAAAGGGTACCTCATGTTTCACCTATCCTTCTCACCTGTCCACTCCTCCCTTTCGAGAAGGGGTGAGTGTAATTGGATAGTTGGTAACACAATACCCAGCTCTATTTTCTGTTTTTATCGCTGTCCTCTTTATTGTCTTTACTAATGCCTAACTCAAGTGAGCAGTCGCAGTTTGGTCGCTCTCAGGGCCATCGCTGTCCTGAATGGGCCGAAGGCCAGAGCGGCAGGGTCGAAAGTCGCTGTCACCACTGTGGCACCATTGCAGGGTGTCGGAATTCGTCAGCACTTGTTGATGGAGACAATGGACTGTGGTTAGAGCAAGATCTTGGTGAGAATCAGGACCCTATCCTCCAGAACTCCTTATACAGGCAGATGCAGCAGGACCGGCATGTCCAGCAGCTGCTAAAGAAGAATTCTGTTGCAGACCTGAGCAGCAGCCTCAACCTAGGGCAGATGATGGCAGGGCAGTCTTCTGCGCCAACACCGGATTACTACCTGACTGACTCCTCCTTATCAAGGCAGCCACCTGAAGAGTCTGGGTCTTATAGGGATAACCAGCACCTGCTCACCAGATCAGCCTTGCATTATGGGCCAAGAGCAGGGGGGGTGAGGCCTTCTTGGGATCAAGGACAAGCAAGGGCCACACCTTCCATGTTGGCGTCTGCTTCTACCCCTACTCCTGCACCTCATCCTCCCCCGCTGCCTCCTCCCCCTCCCGTTCATGAGCTGAGCCGTTTGTTCAGGGAATCTCTAGGCTCTAAGGTGATCACAGACGTCCAGCACCTTGGTGGCAGTTCTCCCTCTGCTACAGTCTACAGGATTCAACCCCCTCTTCCTGCTTACGCTGCAGAGCCACCATCTTTTTCTGTGCGCCAAGTTTATAACAATATCAGTTTGGACCAAAGCCAGCGAGGTGCCACCAGTTCAGGGGTGAACCCGTCGTCTCAAGGAATGGACGGCGCTCTTCCTCGGGCTTATGGAGCAATAGCCTCCCATCGGCTGCCTTATGATCCAAACTATGACCCGAGCTCAGCCATGATGGCTGACACAGCTGGAATGAACTCAAGCTTGCCTCCTCACCCTCCCAGCGCCACAGATCCCAAGAGGATGGTGGACCCTACCTTCTTGGCTGCCCTGCGATCTGAAGGCTTGGCTGAGAGCACCATCACACTCTTATTGCAACATGGTTTTGATTCAGCTGACACCCTTGGTATGATGGAGGAACATGATGTCCGCTCTGTGGCCCCCAACTTGGCCCAGGCTCGTGCTCTGTCCCGTGTAGTGCTTGGTTGTAAGGCAAACGTACCGGTAACTCGTACACGATCCAACAGCTTCAGCCACCGCAACGACATATACATGCAGCCCCAGGGTTTAATCATGGACCCTAGCCTGATGCAGCATCCACCCACCACCATCCAGACTATTTCCCCCAGGATGGGGGAGTTTCTTGGGAGGAGACCCAGCAGTGCACCCTCCCAACACCTCCTGGAGACCACCACTTACCCAGGAGCACGGCCGATGGCTGCTGGAGCTTTTCCAGGCTGTCCTGCAGCATATGGCGCTGCTACGACTCTTGGGAGACCACTGTACAATGCCCACACAGGTCTCGCTATGTCTGCTCTTGGACAACAGCCTCCACAGGCTCCAGGCACACCTGGAGCGGCACCAAAAACCTTCTCTGGCTCCTTTTCTCCCATGGAGCTGATGAAGAGAGCCCCTAACGTTCCTCTTCCATCACCAGTAGTAGCGCATAGCCCACTTCACAGCCCTCAGCTCCTCCGGAAAGGAATCAATGCTGTTCCTGAGAATACCCTTGTTCCTGTAACTTCTGCCTCGGCTCATCAAGTGCAAAACCTTAACAGCAACAAGCTGGTTGGACGTCGGACCGGTCCACCTGTCATAGTCTCAACCATGACCACCACACCTGACACAAGTAAAGTCAAACTCCACCTTTCTCTCCAATTTCCTCTCTCTCCTTAGAGATGATTTGTGTTTTTTTCTGTTGGTATATCTGAGTTGTTTGTCATAGATTAGATGTACAGGGCGATGCAAATGGCGTATATGTGAAGCCGATTTGTGGCATACTTCAAATAAATAAGACTGACAGCCTTTTTGGAAAAGCAAATCAGTGTGTAAGATGCATCTGACAAGTTAAGCAGCTTTGCTCTCAGAGATTTCTTTTTCAAATAATGCAGCAATTTATACATGTATTGCAGCAGAGTTGTGTCATTTGCCAGAGGGTATCCTGTCTCATCAACAACATGAACCATTTCTTGTCAGCAGCACTCCACTTATTAACCTCAATGATTTTCTCTGTTTATATTTTGTTTAGTATATTGGCCGTAATAATTTTTTTCTTGTTTTTGGAGTAGCCTCACCTTGCGTCTTTTATAGTCCGCATTGTATCAATCAATCAAAAAATGCTCCTTAGACAGGATAATGACTGCTTGCTGCTCTCTTGATGTACATCCACACCTCCTCTTTTATTTTTTACAGTTAACTTGTGAAACACATAAACGTTTACATGCTAAAGAGGAGCCGGTTGATTATTCCTTGATGCAGAATTGCTGTCATTCTATTTTACTCTCTCTTAATCAGTGGCTTAACTGCCTGAAATCCAATTACGCTAATTGGATGTGTAGTTGTGTCGACTATAATAGGTAGGTTTATGTTTTTTATAGACACCCTGTTGTCTGTTTGAAATTCTGCTTGTTTTCCATACCCTGTAACGTAATCACTCTCACCTCAGACAGGAGGTGCGTGGAAAGGAAATTTGCTCTAAATCCTCTCAAACATGAAAAATTACTTTTGATTTATTCTGCTTGTTTTTGCCAATTTATGACACATGATTTTCATTTTTCATAGTGTAATGAAATAACTCTTTGCTTGTGAAGGTATAGTTACCGTGCTGCTGCGTGCTTTGGCCTCACAGAACATGTAATTATGTTGATTTTTATTTTTTCAACCCTCTAATAGCAGTAATAATAATAATAACAATAATAATAATAATAATAATAATAATAATGATACAGTGGTACATTTTAAGGCCTACCTTTCTTGCCTTAGTTTTAAAGGTCTTGATTTACCACCTCAAAGTGTTGACGTACAAAATCAGCCACATCATTAGAACCCCTAACTGGTGATGTCAGAATAGCATTGATTATCTCATAACAATAGCACCTACGAGTGGGTGGAGTCGATGAGGCAGAATGTGAATATGTGTCCTCAAAGTTGATGTGTTGGTGGTGCTGGTGGTGTGGGATAGCTGATCAAGTAGGGGACCCATATACAGAGGCCATCAACCCTCGCAGCCACGTGTGGCCATTTGCCGCAGGCTATCTATCCATTTCTCTGTCCCCCATTTTCTGTTTGTCTTCAGCCTTTCCTATCAATAAAGGCTTATTTTTAAAAAAGGAGTTGAAAGTAGGAAAAATGACAAGCATAGGGATCTTAGCGACTTTCCACCGAAATGGACAACTGGTGAACCGGCAACACAGTCAAGGGTTCCCAAGGCTCATTAAGCAAAGACTAGCCTATGTTGATCCCACAGAAGCTACTGTAGCACACTATTTTGAAGATGGTAATGATTGTTCTGATAGAAAGGTGCCAGAAAACACTATTTTCTGTTTCGGTTGCAAAAACGGGATCTATACATGCTAAGGTAGGTGGTTTAAACCCACAGGAGTCTGAGGCCCTTTTTGAAATCAAGCCCAACCACCAGCATAAATATACCATAACATTAAATCATGGCCAACATGCAAATGTTTGTTGGTGTTTTATTATGCAGTTCTTTGACAAAATAACAATTTATTTACTCTACTCTACCACCCTGTAGGGTCACCAGTGTGATTCTAGCCACAAAGGGTTAATGTTAAGGCTGACTTGAATATTTCCCTGTTGAAGAGTTTACATAAGAGTTAAATCCTTTAACCTTACTCGTAGTCACGTAATCTTGCATCCTGTCTGTCTCTCTAATGGCTCCGTGTGCTGCTGCTCTTGTTTAAGTGTAATGACTTTTATGAAGTAGCTTCCCTTCATGTGGCGTCAAGGAAATTAAAACCGAGTGGGAGGAGTGGGCGGGAGGTCCCTTTTTGAGCTTCATGCAAATTTACACCGCTTTCCAAGGTCACGACACATACACACACACACACACACACACACACACACACACACACACACACACACACACGCCACACTCTTCACACACTTTTATCACAACAAACTCATTTGCATGTAGCTGACATTTGTTGCTTCACTAACTTCATCTGATAATGGGCAGCCCTTGCCTCCGATCAGAAAGCATATTTCTTAATTGTGTGTTGCTAGGCAACCAGAGGTTTCGGTGGTAATAAGAGATAGATAATCTTCTCATTTAAGGAAAGGGGGGAAGTGGATTCAGTGTTGCACATTCATTTTTGTGCTCTTTTTTTTGTGAAGCCATTTGCCGTTAAGGGAAGGAGCAAATTGAGTGAAAAAAAAAAAAAAGATGTAGCAGGGCGCTTTATGAAAACATCTCTCTTCATCTCTTTCCTCTCTCTTCTTCTCTGAACAGTATACGTCTCAAGAGATTGCCTCTCATTCTCGCGGAGAGGCTTTAGCAGTGAAGTACGTCTCTTATTACATGCATGGCGTTTCTTGTGCAAACATGCATATTGATGAAAAGTTGACATATAATTCCTTTTGCACCTACTGAATAAATTGGTTGTTCTTCAAATACAAGCCAGGCTTCTCTTCATCTAACATCAAAGTGTAAATTTACACATCGCTGGCGAGGCACACGAATTTCTCTCTCAAAGTAGAGTTTTGAAAGCAAAGACGTGAGTGGCAGTGAAGTTCTTAAAATATTTAAATAATGGCTGCAGGTGCAGGTGGGAGGGCCCTTTATGTGTACTCCTCTCTGCTGGGCGCTGTCTTGGTTGGCTAAAGCCGTAAGTAGTGTTGATAATGGCATTAAACGGTTGAGTCAAGCTTAGCTTCAACAGTTCCTTTCCACCCAAAGAAGAGAGAGCGCCTTGCAGCACCCGCATTGGCCATGGAGTTGTCTGTCAGTAGCATCCCGCAGAGCAAAACAGGTAGGTAGACCTAACCCCCGTGTCACGTGACGTTGGATAGCCAACCCGTTAGCTAGAGGAGTGATTGGCCAGCAGCCTGTGTTGTGTGCGTGCACAGTAGATTAACTAAGGTAGACTCTTGCATGTGGTTTGCTTTCTTGAGGAGATAATCCCCAGAACATCTTCAGCTGTACTCTTCTGAGCCAAGAAATTAGAAGGTGTTTTGTATCAAACAGGAGAGAGAGAGCAGGACTTGGCAACAGCTCCTTTTTTTTTGTCATATGGGCTATGTCCGCTGACGTGTTCACCTGTATGAGTCTGTCCTCTTGGCTTCCGCTCTTTCTTGGAAAAGTTGAAAATTCTAAACACGGCTCCTTTTTTTTTTCTTTTTTGACAGGAAGCCTTAACTGTCACTGCTGACAGTTATGTAACCTTCCAGAGCACGGCTCCTATGAGGGCCTGAATGGGATTTTTATTTCTCTGCTTCTGTTTGGAAGGACATCCATGAGGATGCATGCTTAATGTGCTCTCAGCCGTCCTTGACTAAAGTGCTCTGTTCAGGTGTCTGACATTGAGTCCAATGCCCCTGTTTTTCACTGGCTAGTCAGGAAGAAAACATTTCCCCCAGTGTCAGCCTTAAACCTTGTCGAGTGCTCTGATTTACTGCTTAAGTTGCCTGAAATTCATGACTCCAAAGTGTGAAGTTGTGATATATGGACGTGTGGATGACACACAATGCCGATGCCCCCCAACATCCTGCCTCCGACTGGAGCAGGAAGTGCTTGTCTTCATCTGAGGCTGCCTGAATGTGACAGCAGGACACGGACAAGACTTAAAGTTTCCTCTATCTGTCGCTGTCTTCCTTTCACTCACACTGATTGCCGTTGAGATGTTTTGAAGTGACAATGCATTAGAATAATGATATCCTTGTCCTTCTTGTGCCAATGGGTTTTGAAATGAAACAGTGACTGCAAGATTTGAGGTCGGTTCAGGGTATTGTCATCTATTTTGGATAGCAGTGTAGATATCCGTATTTTAAAATGACCCGCGAGATCAATGCAGCACGAACTCTTGACCTCATCAGGTTTCAAAAACCCTGGAACACGCAAGAGGTTATGATAGCTCCAGTTCAGACCTGTCAGACACCGGTCAACTAAATGATTAATTCATCATAATTATGATTACTAATATCTCTTAAGCCTTTAAAAGAACAATAAAAACATGATTGCATGAACTTTCTTTAATTGAATATTTTACACTCTCTGAATTTACAATAAAATGACAAATTATTTGGTCAAGATTGTTTTTAAACATTGAAAAAAGAATCTTACTTATGAAATGATTTGATAATGATTTGACATTAAATGTATCGTAATGACACCGAAGACTTATAAGAGGTTTTGTATTTCAATGGAAGAAAGTTTGCTAAAGTATGTTTTTAGAAAACTATTTGACCTTTATCTGACTTTTTTTTTGGGTTCTTTCAAGTAACATAATTGTGTTTAGTAAGTTGTCACATGCTATTATACTATATATTTGTACGTACTTTTGAAATGAGGGGCTTTTCCCCTGCTGAAGCCCGAGGATTTGATAACAAAAGTTAACAGTAGGCCCCCTCATTTTATGACAAAAGGCTTCAGCTTTGTCCAGATTGAAGCTCCTCATGGTCTGGATTTTTGGTCCGCTGTTTGGAGACCCCTGCTTTAAATGTACGTTAAGTTGTTCGATCACTCTTGTCCCCTGCCCACAATAAGAACTACTGTAGCATGCTGAAGAGCCATGTTCACTGGCACAGGATCAAATAATATCTGACGTCCTTCTCCGATGCCTTCCAAATATAACAGAGGAAACAGGCCTCATATATAATAATTATACATTTTATCCCTTGTATATTTATTCTCCAAGGACATAGAAGTCACAATCCTAGAAGTTTAGTTTATGTGAGATCTCAACTCTTTATTTTCTGATGATAGTATTACTTATTATAACCAGGGATTAAAGTGGGATTAAGGCATGGAAACCCTACATTCCAGATTAGTTTCTACAGCCAGACTAGGAAATATATAATTTAAATAATATAATGCATCAAACCATAACTCTAAATCCTTCCAATGAAAGTAGCAACAATTAAAGAAATGGGAATCAATTGATAGAGTCAAACTCTGCAGACTTGACACAACCAGCTAGACATTGTGAAACTGCTTCAGATCAGATGTTTATATGGAATCCAGCCCACTTTAATCCATGATTATTATTACTGAAAGGTGCTCATGGCCATAGATGGCAGAGTAACAAAAACCTTCCTGTTTGTTAAGTGACGGGCTACGCCATCAAACCAAGCCAATCAGAGGCTGACTTCAGCTGGTTATACACGCCTCATGGAGTCACTATGGTTGGATCCTTAAATTGTTTTGACGTGAAGTCCTATATTAATAAATTGTCACGCAGTGCTGCGATACTCCGCCGACTGATGCCCACATGAGAGAACACCTAGTACTTCCTGACTGCACTGTTTATTGAACTCTTCCTTACTGTTGATGCTGTAATGGGTTAGGAGCTCTTATTGTGGAGGGCTAATGGCTTAAATTACCTATCTATGAATAGACTGAGAATTAGAGTAGGGAAATCCTACTGACCATCTGTGGGTGTGTGTGTCTGTGTGTGTGTGTGTGTGTGTGTGTGTGTGTGTGTGTGTGTGTGTGTGTGTGTGTGTGTGTGTGTATGGATGCTACTACAGAGGCATCACGTGTCAGTGGGACTGTGTGTCATCCTCACTAATCCTTCTGATATGAATGAGTGGAGACAGACAAGAAGTTTCAGCTCCCTTGGTTTCAGTCAGGGTTGGTACAAGGAACGTTCCCGAAAAAATCCCGATTCTTACTCTGGGCTGTTCTAATATCGTACACGATCAGGTGCGCACTGCCAATATAAAGCAACAGTAAGAATCATTTTGTGTTGGTTCGGTCTCCATGAAACTGACTATATCCTCGTGGAGGAAGCTAATCGCATCTGTTTCTCATTAGCACTTGTGTTTACTTTGCTCATGGTGGATAACAGTGAAATAGTGAAAAGTTGTTTGAATTGCTCTTGGAAAAGAATAGCATATATTGTGTTGTGTGTGCCTGTGATGCTCGCGTGGGTGACACAAATAATTTCAGCTAACAATCACTTGCGGAGAGTGGTGCAAATAGTGTGAACACAGCATAATTCAGCCGATCCTGTATATAAGCTTGATCAAATCCTGCAAAACGGAGTGGTTAACAAAAGGGGCACTTTGGAATACAGCAATATTGTTACAGGCAATACTTTGATAAAGATAATTTTAAGGAACACGACAATAATGTTGGACCTCTTGATTAGAGGGGGCAGTGCCAGGCTAAGAGGCAGATGTCAGCAGAGAGCCCGGGACACCGTTCTGGTGCCAGAACTTGGAAAGGAGCTTGTTGGCAAGCTCTGAGTGCAGGGCCTATTCCATGCGTCTCAGCCCGAGGAGGTTTCGTGGAGCGGCCGCCCTGTGGGCCCACCACCTGCACTACCAGGGTGTTGGTGTTGGTTGCAAAGTACACCGTACCCCACCGCTTAAAGAAAATTTCATCAAAATCTATTCACAACTTCCTGGGGAGGCCTGCAGACAGACAAACCAACACTGGTTGACTTGGCAGAGTTAATAACTTTTCATAGTATCATCTTAAATCTTTGACCCGCAGCTATTAGAACTATTTGTTTCCAGGCCTTTGGTTTTCAGCAACTATAATGAATGATGAGAATGAAATGGAGAATGGAATGAGATCATGTGACTGTCTTGGTATGCCAAGCACCCTCCAATTTTTACCCATAAAGCCTTGTTTTGCCATGTCTGCATTTCTTGGGATTATGTTCTCCTTTATTATCCTTTAGTTTGAGGACTATTTAAAGGGGCGATGAGTTGCAAGTTAAACTCCTTCCTCTTAACCGCGTTGTTGAAATTCAAGCCTAATCTGCTGGAATGCAAATCAAAAACATGGAAAGTAATTTCACTGACGCGCTGCTGTTAACCTCTAGTTCCTTCTCGCTTATCTGTGCGCAGTCCTTGTGTCATGTATCTCCAGTTTCCCGGGGACCTGGTAAATGTTACATGAACTATCTGCCGGCGCATCTCCACTCGGCCTCTGTTTTGTTTGTGTCCCAGGGGAAATATGGCCAGGAAAATCTATTTTTCCACTGCAGTAGTTTTTCCACTGATAAAAAAGTGAAAGAAAAAAGTGTTGTTGAACTATATCCCCTCTCGCCACCGCCACCCCTCCCTCGTGGTTGTTGTCTTAGGGTCGATCTTTCCAAACCATCGGTCGGCTTCAGAGGGGGATTAATGGTTTCTGCAAAGGGCACGTAGCCTTCCAGTGAATGAAGAACAGCTGGTCTCCCCCTGCTTGTGACAGCTTGAGTGCTTAAGTGTGAGTTTGTGATAGTAGCAGATGACCTCTGCAAAGGGTCAGAAGTGCCAAGCCCTGTCAGACAGCGGATCTTAAAATATAAAACCATCAGTTACTACCTTTTAGCTCCCATGCTGGTGGAAAGTTGGGTGAAGTTTCTTAGGGCTCATTTAAACCCCATTTACAAAAAAATATAGATAATTTAGTTTCAAACCATCCCTCAATTCCCCCATATTTCTGTGCATCCTAAAGTTTCTACAACAAAAGAACTGTAGAGACGACTTCGGAGGACGTTATGATAAGGCACCATGAAATAAAAATCAGTAGAGGAAGCAATGTTGTCAGTGGTGGACAGTGAGGTCTTCAAATACATCACCACTTGTTAACCGACTGCTCAGCTCCCTATTTATGCCCCCCGTCAAAGGGTAAAGGAGAATAGTCTGTTCACACTCCTCAAAAACTGCTGGAAATTTCACACATTTTTGTATGGGCCCTGAAAGTATGCATCTTAAAATTGGTTTCTTCTATTTGCTTACTTTCACAATATTAGGCACATCCGAACTTTGGTATTTTATGTTATTTTTCTCAATTATACGTAGGAAACAAGTTTAAGTCCAACCACTCAGCACAATTTAAGTTTTTCCAGTAGCGGTTTCATCTGAGTCCTTGGGCACAAATTTTCTAGTTGATTATTCTTTTTTACGCTTTCTTCGATAACTTAAACAATTTATCTTATTCTTTTTATCAGATATTCATTCACCAATAGACAGGAAATACATAGAAGACAATATTCTGAAATTATCTCTGTATTTGACCCGTCCCTGAGGAGCAGTAGGCAGAGCCTTTCATGCACCCGGGGAGTAGATTCGGGTTCAGGGTCTTGAAAAAACGTACTTTTCCTCAGTACAAAATAAAAATGTTATGACTTTTAAAATAGCCATTGGTTGGTCCATGTATACATTTAATGATAATGGCAGTGAAAAATGAATAACCAATAAGAATGTCATAATTACTCCAAAAATATCAAAATTAAGACAGATTGTCACGCGGCCCTAAGCAGCTTGGATGTCATGAAACTCTGATGTCCTGTTGTTTGCTGACTTAAAACGAGATTCTCATGTCGTTATGACCTTTCACCCGTAAAAGTCCAGGACTGTCCAGGGGGGAAAATATATCGCTGTCTCAAAGCGGATAGCAAACAAAGGCAAAACCAGTCCTACTGAATCTGGACCTGATTTCTTAAACAATTAAATTTTTTAGTAAGTACACAATTCTCAGGGGAGCTTTTTTTTGTTCTTCGTGCTTGTTTGAACATCAAGTTGACGCTAAATCAGATTTCAAATGCCCTGAAAAAGTCCAACTGAAGGCACGTCTCCCACATAATTGATGATTTTACTCCAGGTTGCTGTGACTGGTGAGATCTTTGATTGGTATTTGTCACACTGTGGACTGTGTGTTCCACCCCACAGGCATGAAGGCCACTGCTAATGGGCGGAAAAGTGGTGTTTTTATGTGTGTGCTCATCTTGTGGTGATTGGTTAAAGTATCTGCCTGCTATTTCTGTCGCATTGTCACGTTTATCCTGAAAGTCTCTTCATCCCTAGACGTTTTTCTTGCAGGATTGCAGCTACGTCTGCTCACCGCCCAAAGAATGGCACCTCTTTAATATAATCTTCCCAATTATCTGTCATCAGTTCTCCTAAATGTAATTCATCCTTTGCTGCCGCAAAGAACTCTTTTTATGCTCGTCCAATGGCTACAGCTGCATCCTCTGTAGGATGAAGACAACTACCTCTGAACACCTCCTCGGTCCGTTTTCTTTTTGTCTCCCTCCCCCCTGTCTCTCTCTCTCAGTGGTGGACAGGTCACCCTGAATTATTCATCAGTGTGAAATGAAAAAGCTCATGGATATTGAATATCCCTTCTGAAGTGTTGGCCAACCTTGTTCCCTTCTTTTTTGTCCAGCTGAAAAGAGTAAAGAGCAGCAGATCTCATTGCTAGGGTGTTTCAAAGGTTAACCGATTGCTTAGCTGCCTCGCATACATATTTACTTTTTTCGTCGGGCCGCTGATGAGGTTTTGGAGGGAGATGAGGAAATGGAGAAAAGGGTTGGGGAAGGGAGGAGATGAAAAAAATAAAAGTCTGAATCTGTATCACGTAAGGGTTGAACGCGTAGTGAAGCTGAATCATTAATCTCGAGGTGGGTTTACATGGACAGCCTAATTCCTATTAGATTCGGATAAGAAAATGCTGCATGTAAACACCTTTTCAGAGTGGAAAGAACCTTTCTGAAGTAGATGCGCTGTATCGCAAAAAAACCTTTCTGTTTGAGTTGTATCTGCACATGCCCAGCGTCGTGACGTAATCCTCCGCCAAGATTTTTTCAGCAACGCGACGCATTTTAAACATGGGGACTTCAAAACAGTACCGGTCTGCATCGGAGGGTTATTTATTCAATGCAACTTACTAAAACATATTTTGATGGTTAGATAGGAGAAAAGTCACTTCCGCACATGCCCTCTTTGTCGTATTCTTCTTCTGGTTGCGTGTTGGCGGCTGGCACCCAACTCACCGAAGCATTATCGCTACCTTATGAACGGGAGTGTGGATGGTCTGCGCATGTGTGAAAGCGTTTCCGATTAGGTGAGTCGATGCGTATAGACACCCGGTCGGAAAAGATCACAAGTCATGTAAACATGCGACCGACATTGCAATTCAGAAAGGAGAAAATTGTCCTTTGTAAACCCACCTTCTGTTATCTCGTGCTGTGTGGTCCGTTCCTGCGAGAGTGGTCGGTTGTGGTCGTCCCCATCGACCGGTTGTCATTCATTCCCCATGCAGCCCACTGTGTTCATCCATTGTTCTTCCGCCCAGTCCTTTGTCCTGTGGCTTGATCTGCGGCCCGTTCTGTAAATCAATGCTACTGGTTGCCATTCATTTGGCGGAACAGCCAGCAAACACTGCAGTGGCTCTCAGAACATCTCCCATGTGAGAACATAGAAAATAGGCAGCAGGGCTGAGGAGCGTTCCAGCTTCAGAGCGCTGCAGCTTTCTTGAGATTCAGACACACCAGAGTATTTCTGTGTCTGTATCTAGCATTAGTGTTTTTATTTGTTTAATAAGAAAGCTGGATATTGTTCCCCCCAAAGGGCGACCACTTATAAGATGCTCTTTTGGGCTTGAGAGCAGATGCTTATATAATGGATAAATAAAATAAATAAGAACTAGTCAAGGGACAAACCTTTTTTTAGCCAATAGGATAGAGTGTTTTATGCATTCAGTACTACATTGCTGAGAAAAAGTATTGGACCCCTCCTTATTTCTACTATTTAAAACTGACTGAACCTCTAAAATAGATTTAACTTAAAAAAACCTGAGTCAATGGTTACACAATATCTGAATCACCAGCGTGAAAAAGTATCTCACCCCTGAACATAATATCTAGTTGTTCCACCTTTAGCAGCAACAACTTTATCGAAACACTTCTGATGACTGGAGATCCATCCGACATCGCTGTGGTGGAATTTAGGCCCACTCGTCTTTGTGGAACTATTTTAATACGGCGATATTGGAGGGTTTGTGAGTATGAACTGATCTTTTTTGTTCCTACAACTGCGTCTCGGTGGGGTTCCGGTCCAGACTTTAATTCTCCATCCACTCATTTTCTCTAAATAATTACCCTGTTCAAAGGTACGGGGGGGGCTGGAGCATATCTTAGCTGACATTGGACGAGAAGCAGCGTACACTCTGGGCAAGTCAGCAGTTTGTCACAGGGCCGATATACACGGAGACAGACAAGAATCCACACTCCTTCACTCCTACGGGCAATTGGAGTCACCAATTCAGCTTTACTGCATGTTTTTGGACTGTGGGAGGAAGCTGAGGTACCGGGAGAAAACCCCTGCAAACATGGTGAGAACATGCAAAGTCCAGTCAGAAAGGCCCAGAGCTCAGAGCTGAATTTGAACCCGGAACCTTCTTGCTGTGAGGCAACTATGCTACCCACTTCACTTCGACTAGGTTACTCCAAAACTTTGAAAGCATTCCTTTTGAGGGGTTCAGAGGTGGGCTTATACTCTTCCGCATGGGATCATCAGTTGCACTTGAACTTAAAATCTTAGACTTATGAACTGACATTATCCTTATTATCCTTATTATTCTTATATCCATAATCCAGATTCATGTTTTTTTGGTTCTATAAATACAATTGTCACATATAAATCTATTTTGTTGGGTGAAGATTCCTAGACAGTTAAGTCTGAGATACACACAAAAATAGAAGAAACCGAGAAGGGGGCCAATGCCTTTTCTCAGCTTTGTGTGTATCTTGTAGTTTGTACCAACACAGTTCATTTTCCATCAGTCCCAGTTTCTACTGCAGCATAGACAATTACTCAGGAATCCTTTTAAGAGTACTCAGAGTGTACAAGGACCAAATGTGCCTGCTGAAAGCAGCCAGGAGTTTAACTGGCTAACGTTCTGCAAAGGTATTCCAAACATAGTCGCAATGACTGACAAGGGGCGGGAGGATTTTATTTCCCTGTAAATTAAAGTTAAATCATTTGTCTTCCTGGAAAAAGGTTCTCAGGCATTTGTTTTTCCACTCTTTGAGAACATCCTGTTCCGTGCTGGCTATTTGGGTTAAGTGAACTGCATCGGCTGATGGCACACAGGAAGTTGGGCAGCGGCAGTGTAACTAAGAGGTGTCAGGTGTTCCAGGTATCGTATCACATGACCACACTGCAAACTCCAGTTACAGCAGGTTTGGGGGATGTGGGGGATGATGGTGAAGGGGGCTGCGCTGCCGGAAGAACTGTGAAATATCAGCAGCATGTTGGAGGGAGGCGAGTGAGTGGATGGGGGTTTCTTTAAAGAGGGTGTTGGAATTGAAGCGAGGGGGTCTGTGATGATGAAATGGCTGTAACTCTTTAGCAAAGTGAGCTTTTAAAGCCTGTAAGTGGACACCTCATAGTATCTGATGGCTGACTCCTGGTTGACAGGACCCCACGACCCCACTGTATTTATCGTAATGGAGCACAGCTGGGTATCTGCTTCTACGGCTTAATAACCATGTGTGAGGGGGAGTGTGTGCATTTTATTTACTTGTGTGGCATGCAGGGGCCACACTTGGGAGGGTGGGACTCTCTGCTGCGTCCCCGCTCTCTCTGCCAGGCCAGATGGCTCCTGTCACTGGGTGGAGGAGGAGGAGGAGCGATCGAGGGAAAAGTGGAGGGAGGGGAGCTCTGCGTTGCCCTCAAAAGCGCCAGAGTTGCCCGTCTCCAGAGCCGCCACATCTGGAGACCACCTGCAGCGGCCTCACCCCACTCCCTGTCCTCGGCACTGCTTCTCTCATGCCCACACTCACTTTATCACTTTGTTTTTCCAGTAGACGGAGGTTGCGGCGGCGATGGTGGCGGTTTGTTTGGTCAGGCTGTGATTTGCGGCCATATTTCTGTAACTTTCTCTGCTGGGGGCGGGGGCAGCGAAGCAGGGATGGGAGTAGGTGGCGGTATGAAAGTGTAGCAAAACATAATTTTCTTTTATGACTGCACCATCCTCTGAGAATTGTGGGTTTTGTATTCGTAATATTTCTTTCTTTATTCTTCCCCGAGTAAAAATGGCAGCGCGAGAATGTGCGCTTTTCTTCCCTTCAATGTTGCTGCAACTGATCCAGAGGACACAGGGGGGCTGTTCCTGCCTGGAAATTAAGCCAGCTTGCCCCCAGTGTCCCCCTCCAAAAAAAGAAAATTAAAATAAACACTCTCATTTGCATTCCCTTGCTGTAATTTAACCCTCCTCTTTCTTTTACCTGGTTTTGCATACTCGTTCACAATCGCTCCCGTCCTTCATCCCTGCATCTTTTCAGTCCTCGCAGTTCTGCAGGCATTGGAGCGTGGGAGGGGAAGAGAGAAGGAAGGCAGATAAAACAGGAGCAGAGAGACAGTGTTGACTCAGGGTTCTTATCTGGACGGGTGTTGAGGGGGTGGCGACTCTTGTGTGTGTCTGCATACATGCCTGGGGGGGGTTATTTACCCTGGCTGCTGCTGCCACTGCAGGTGCCTCTCGGTGTATAAACCTGGCCTCCAAGATAAATATTCACGATGGGGAAATTAGACTTGCGTCACTAAGACCTACATTACTACCTTTCCCTCTCTTTTACTCCCTCTTGTCCAAGAATGTCCAGTTCTTTGGAGATCAGCCATTTGACTCCCTCCCAAATTCCAAAAAGAAGTGGCACCAAGCATAAAGGACAAAGAACTCTCCTGATATTTTTGCTTGAATGCTCTCGCAGTTAGTTTCCTCAGAGGGTTGCACTTTTAAAGTAAGATGTAGAGCGTTGGAATGAAGTTGTGGGTAACAACAGTTCTGAATGCACGTCGTAACTGTTTTTGCAAAATCGCGTTTAGCCAGTTTACATAAAAAGTATACCCAAAGCCATGAGCAGACCTGGAATGTTGAACAAATGCAAATGACACAAACTTGTGTCGTTCGCATCATTCGAGTGATGGGAGAAGGCTAAAGCCTCCCAGCGTTGAGATTCTCAACGCTGTCTTTGTCCGGCTCCAGAGAAAGGGCCAAACCACAACAAATGGTTACAACTGCTTTAAAATGTTGTCTTGTAAATAGCCCTCAACTGATTAGATGATTTTTGGGCTTGGTCAGAATAGATAAGACAAGATGGTCCTATCAGCCTAAAAATCCATGTCTGACCATGATCCAATCTCCAGTTGTAGATTTGACTGATCCCGGTATTCAAAGGCTATGTGATCCATTTGGTTCAAGCGTACAAATTAGCTTTGTTGTCAAATCACATCTTGGTTAGATCCGCTCCAGAATCTGCTTTTTTCAAAGACTTTGAGCACGTTTTAGTAGAACTGCTGTGTTCAGATCAGAAAAAAATCCAGATTGAGATTCATCTAAACTAAAAATACAGTTATATGGTGGACGTGTGTTTTCTTTTTTCTTATCTTTATTTCCCACTTGCATCTAGTCGCACCGTATGTCACGATGTAAATGAGCTTACTCAGGTTTTGAAGTAGAATCCTCTGAAACTTATGCCTTCACCCCAGCACTGCAAAGGTGAATGGATTTTCTTTTGAAGAGCTCATTACTCCTGCGTTATACGACACAGTCAACAACGCTCAGAGGACGCTTTCTTTGCAAGAAAAAGAGTTCCTATTAAAAGAATGAAAACATTTCTGGGACACACATCTTAAAACTTGAGCAGATCAAACCAAAACCACGCCTGTTTAGAATATTGGGACTGGCCTTTAAATTACAGCCAAGTCATTGCCCCATTAGAAAGTACATACAGCTTTGAACCAGAGTTATGCAGCACAACTCCAATTCAGAGCAAGAAAAACTAAGCTGGATTGAGGTACATCCTCCGATATAGCTGCTCCTGAACTGAACCTCCTTTTGAGCCTCGCTTCGGATATGGACCTCTGAACCTTGGGTCGTAATGTGGTCAACTGAAGCCTTGTTTCCAAGTGGCAGATTGGCTTTCCACCATTCGCTTTCTCAAAATCCCTTTAAGTGCTTTACTTGGATTTAACAGGCTGCTACATCCAGAGTCCTCTCAGCAGCCAGGAAAAGGCCACTTACGGTATAATTAGGCTGGGTAAAGAAGAGAGCTCCCTCACAGCGGTAAATCCACACACTGTAAGGAGGTACGGACCATTTGTCGGGTGCTCCAGAGCGTGACCGCCGCTCTTGATGTCTGACTATTCTAAAGGTCGGAGCTGTAAGAATTCATGGAGCTGGAGGGAATGTAGACTCTGAACCTTTACATTTTCAATTCAAACATGTATTATGCTTTTCAGGTAAATGACACTGTGGCCGCTGTTCCAGTAAAACTGGATCTGCAGATGTGTTAAGGCCCATCATTTTTATTTCTTACACACTTAAAAAATTAACTTTTCATAACCAAAACACAGCAAGCTGAGCAAGGTGTGAAAGCTGCTGTAAAAAAAGAAGAAGATAAAATACATCCTTAAAAATACAAAAAGTACAGAGCAGGAATATGGGCGGGGGAAACTCAAATTGGAAGAGAATGAGATATGGAAAAAGACAAAAAAAAAACAATGCAAATTTTCATACAGAGCAATTCAACACAAAGTCAACGCAGGACACACGTTTATTTTATTTGCTTACGTTTTATTAGTCATTTATTTAAAACAGAAACATCCCATTGAGATCAGGCGTCTCTTTTGCAAGGGACTTAACATCAATTCGCGGCTTGCAACACGAATGAGGCAACATGAGTCGGACAAAATTTGCCTTACTTGTATAAATTATATCTGTGACATAAAAGCATGTCAGCATTGAGATTCTCCTGATCTCACATATTCAAGCATCAGTAGCAATTTTTTTGCGGAGGCGGAGGACATGGCAGTTTTTTCTCACCAGCAGTGGCAGTGACGGATGGGTTCAAGGTGGAGGTGCGACAACACCAAGGATTGGCTCTGAGCCCCCTCTTGTTTGCTATGGGGACAGGCTGACCGATGAAGATGTACTATGATGTTTGTAGATGACGATGTGATCCGTAGTGAGAGATGGAAAAAACTTGAAGAGGTGGGGTTAAGCCCTGGAGAGAAGAGGAATGAGGGTCAGTCGCAGCAAGACAGATACATGTGTGCGAATGAAACGGAGGTAGATGGAACGATGAGGATAAAAGGAGTAGTGATGAAGACAGTGCAGGAGTTTAACTGCTTGGCGTCAGGATTTGGCGAAAGGACAGTTGGTCCAGTTGGTTGATGATGCAGAGGACAGAGCAAGATGGAAACAGCTAATCTGCTGTGGCGACCCCTAAAGGGAACAGCCGAAAGCAGAATAAAGACGGAGAAGAAGGCTGTTCACCAAGTATCTGTCATGTTTGAAGATGGACTCTAGGAAAGTGGCTCGAGATAACTTATGCTGCGGTTTGTAGCTATAGAAATGAAAATGATTCACCTTAACAAGCTCGAACCCAGACGTAGAAGTGTGATTTCCTCTCATTTCTGTAACTTTCACACTAAAGACAAAGTAGCATGCCTTTACTGCGGTTTGTTCCATTTAAGTTAAGAGCTATTTGTAAGGTTTCAAAGAAGCCTTAGGGAAAGAAGCGCATAAAGCTACAAGGAAATTCCTGCCATATTTGTTAGGAACAGATCATGAAAGAGGGTCAGGACGGGAACTTGGCTTATGGGTTTCGATTCCAATTTTTTTGTCTTAATGTGACAGAAATCATGTTTTTTCAGGGCTTTGAGAGCACAAATATCACATCATTTAAATCAGATTGAGTCTCTTTCCTATGCGGTTGTAAATCCGATACATGTCCGATTCGTTGCCATGCAACGTGAATAAGAATGGACAGATATGAATACATGTGATTTTTGCAGATATGCATGTGCTGAGCCTCGTCTTCATCTGCCAGCGTTAAAAGCACAGCAAAATAAATAAGGAGGCTGGCGCATACCGCGCTGTGACTTTTTTCCTTAATTATACTTTAATTACCAGAAGATGCACGGACCTTTAAGTTCTTTCGAAAAAAATGTTTTGTTTTTTTTTTGTTATTGTTGGTGTAAATTAATCATGCAATAACGAATGAATGAATGTGTGCGATGCTTTAACAATGGAGCGAAATATAGATCACCATAATTACCAACGATATAACAAAATACGGTCTAAGCAAAAAAATCATAATTGAATGTAGCCGTTTATAATCTGCACGTAGGATAAAATCACAGGAAGCTAATCAGGGACAGGTTAAAATAATTAGGCCATAAAAGGTGGGAGGGAAAACGAAAAAACAGGAAATGACACGTGAGGAAACAAGTTACAAAACCAAACAGCAACGCATGTTAATCTCCATTTACAATTAGTCAAGAGTATTGATGAGTCGTCTATGCTTTCGCACTGTATTTTCTTATCAGTGCAGACTTAAAGCCTTATAAATGCATTATAAATCCCTTTGAAATCCCCCATAATGATCTGTAGGAGCGCTATTGATTGAAACAAAGGAAAACTTGTATGGCAAATGATAAGATTTTCACATGTATTGATTTAGAATCAAATACTCACCGCTCTTTTCTTTGATAAAGATGAGACCTCAAACGTGAACATCAAGCTCAGAGTATCGATTGCTCTTGTCTCAGGACATAAAGAAATGCTGGAGTGCATGCATCAGGTTGTGCAGCATTGACCGGGTGTGTGCAGAATCAAATGGAGGCTCTCTTAGGTGTGGTCGTGGTGATTGGCAACAGATGCTCGGGGGCAAACAGATTTAGCCTTCAATAGTGGTTTAGAGCCACGTCTGGCTACATCTGAAAGGGCAAACGTGTGTTCTGCATGTGCATGTGTGTGGAGGGGGGTGGCTGCTGTCTAATTTGCTCTCATGAGTGTTCTCTCATGCTCCTCCAAACATGCAACAACATGCACGACAACTACTTCCGTCAGTAACTGTTTGTTTACACCGCGTCTATGGCTGGCTGTGACCCATCCCGGATCATTCAGTGTACCTGAGTTACCATTCTCGAAAGATTTATGCAGAAACTCTACAGAAATCCCAAAACGCTTTTGAACCAAAGATAAACTTTGAACAACTTGATAAACCCGTCTTTAAGATGACGATTTTTGTTCAAAGTGTACAAAACAACAGCAGAGCAGCATTTTGTATAAGGAGCCTGGGTTTCGTGGGGCATAGCTTATTGCTAAGCGGTAGCAACATTTACTTTGCCCTCTGATTTATGTATCACGCAGCAAAATGGATTCACAGGGAAAAGAACAATAATTTATCATCTCCCACGGAGCCTGATATTGTCCCCTGCTCGGAAACTAAAAAGCTCCAGTTGCATAATCTCCTAAATTTGAAACCAGATTGTTTTCTTATTTGGCTTAGCTGATTACTGCTACTAGCAGCTTTTACTTTGAGGCATCCATTTATTGCATCATCAAAATTCCTTTCCACCACATATCTATATAGATGTCTGATTCGCCTCTGTAACTACCTCCACTGCCTTCTCAGAGGTGGAACAACTCAGACTCCCCATTACTCCTTGAAGAATGGAACAAAGACAAAACCAAACCCATCTTGAAAAGGTTGTGTAAATCGGGCTTACACATGTTTGTCCAATGTGCGACAACAGTCAAATTTAAGCCTCATTGGGTGCTTCCATCTTCAGCACAGGAAAATGTCCTTTACATCTTCCAGTGCTGATATTATCGTCCAGGATCTGATCACAACGCTTGACTATTTTAACATCATCCTCTCCAGTCACCCTCGTAAACTTGTCCATAAACTACACCTGCTTCCGGATCCAGCTGACCGTATCATTAGCAGACCCATCTATGGAACCCATTACTCCTGTCCTTCAGCAGCATCATTAGGTTCCTGTTAAATTACACATTGATTTCCAGACTCTGCTCCTCCACTACCTCCTGCAGCCGCGGCTCCTCTTCCTCCATCAATCTCACTGTACTGCTCCCCTCCCTCTTACAACATGCCTATTCGGTCTCATTGAAATCCTCTTACCAAAAGTGTAGAATTGTTTATTTATAATGTAGATTTTAACTTACCATTTTGATACTTTGCAGATTTTTGTGAAAAGCGTATAATTAAGATTTTTCAAATAATAATAAGTATAAGAATAATAAATGTATGTTCTTAATATTAATTTTGAATATTATTCCAAATTATAGGTTCTTTGCATGTCCAATGCTATAATAGAAAAAAATACTAGATGTTGTTGTTTTTGTTACTGTTACTGTACTACAGCTCCCGGACAACCGCGGGACGATGTTTACTGGAGTGTCGGAAGTTTTGGCAGGGCCTCAACTCAATCGGCTGACGTCAGCGCCTTCTTGTTCTCACTGCGTCTGTGAGAAGTGGCTGAGTTGCTATGGCGACACGACATGTTGTGTAGATAATAAATAATAAGTAGTCATTAAGTAGAAAGTGCAGTTCATGGCTGGTAGCAACTGAACAGCAGGGATAAAGAATAAGAAAGGTTCACAGCTTTCAGAATGGTGCTTGCTATTAAGTTAACACTGTACAGTAGGACGTAGCTCGCTAAGCTCCAGATCTCCCTGTAAAATTGATCAGACATACGGTCCACGCCGTTCTGGACACCTACGAGTCCAGATATGCCAGCACCTTTTTTTTAAAAAATAGGTTTCGGCGCACAGATTGGCAAAAAATTATCTAGACATCTCGTTTATGTCTTGTTAGCATGTTGCCTCAGATCATTCAGACAAAACTTAAGTGACAATTATCACTAGAGACACGGGCTACAGGAGCCGGACCGGTAGTACAGTGTGAGCACACCAATCTCGACCTTCTGCAAACTTTTGATTATTACCGTGTGAGTTGAAATCAAACGACCACAACTTTAAAGTCGTCGAGTGGCTTAAGATGACGATTGTTTTTGGGGTCGGTGTTGGTGGGGCAGCGATTATTACTTTTTATGATCATTATTACCACCTAAATATGTTATTTTATTATTATTTTTATATTTCAAATACTTAAGTACATTAATTATGCTATTATATATTATAGTAAATTGCAGTTACGTTATAGTAATAATAATGATAATAATAATAATAATTATTATTATAATAATGATAAGATTCTTTTTTAAGTGCCTGTGTATGAGCTCAATAGTATCAGACCTTTTGACCTGCAGCGTGTCCAGCGGTCATTCACAAAATTATTGGTGTTCTTTGATACGCCCTACTCTTCTCCTTTTTTCCGTCCTCTTTTTCTTCTTTAAATATCCACAACCTCGTAGAACTGCTCTTTTGAGATGCTGTGATCTGCCACGTTCCATATGAAAATCTTGCTGTCAGTGCGACCCCCCCCCCGCACATCCTCTAATGTTATTGAAGAGAGAAAGATCAGACGGGCAGGCGTATCCTCGCACACCATCGACACCACGTGTGTGTGCGTATGTGTGTATTTGTGTGTATGCGTGGGTCCAGGAAGAGGGGACTGCTGCTTTTGATGGACACACTCCCTCACATGTTTCATTGCTACAGACGGCAGCTCGCCTGACATACCTTATCTACGCCTGTTGGGCTGCGCTGCTGAAAAACAGCATCCCTGATAGTCAACTAAACACACACACACACACACGCACACACACACACACACACACACACACACACACACACACACACACACACACACTCACTAGAAAGTGGAAACACACATTTTTTCTGCTCAAAAAAAAGAAAAAAGAAAGTGACTTCACACCTAGGAGACATCCACGCCGAAGCTGCACGGGTCTTTCCACCTTGCCACATAACTCTCAGTCACGATTGGTTCTGGCTCGTGACTGTGCTGGCCACTTTGTCTATTGGTCATGCTTTGTGCATGATTAGGTGTGCGTGCGTGTGTATTAGTGTGCATGCGCGTTGTCATGCTCTGGCCGTGCTGCAGAACTGCAGGCTCTAGTTACATTGTTATTCTAAACGGGTTGTTTTAAGCTTGTTCGTCCTCGCAGTCATTCAGCAGAGTGATCTGTCAGCCTTCCCTCAATCTCGCCCTCCCCTCCTCTCCTCCTCATCCCTTCAGGGACCAAACTGTGAACTTAACACACTCAGCTCTGATGACTTCCCCGATGGTGCGAAAAACAGCCAACTCCACAGCTCTGCTGTTATTGCTGGAGTGGTGTGAATGTGGCATTGTTCCTCTGGTTCTAAGTGTGTGTGTGTGTGTGTGTGTGTGTGTGTGTGTGTGTGTGTGTGTGTGTGTGTGCGTGTGTGTGTGTATGGGTGTGTGTGTGTATGTGTGTGTGTGAATACTCACAGTGAGAGAGGAGAGTGTGTAAGTCACAATTCCAATCTCTTCCCAGTAACCCGCAAAATGCCAGGGTGGGGTGAGGTTGCGAGGAGAGGTGGAGATGAAAGTGGAAAAACCAAGGAGGAAATAAATAATCTGGATAGTAAGGGAGGCGAGGCTCGGAGAAAACTAAAGAAATGAGTGTAAGAGGGAGAGAGAGAGAAAGAGGAGGGTTTTTTTTTTTCTTAAAAGAGTGGAGTCCAGATCAGAAATAAAACATAAAAAAAGAGGGGAGACGAGGAGGGAGAAGGAGGAGGAGGGGAAAAGGGAGGAGGGATTGTGCTCGAGTATGTTATGTGTGCCGATCCTATGAAGTGAAAGCAGCCGGGGAGTAAATCGTGCGAGCCCAGAGAGCTCAGCTCTGCGTGCTCGAGCTGGCGTTTTAGATTTTTTTTCCTGCTGCAAGATCTTTTTTTTTCCCTTCCCCTCCTGGTTTATTATAAGCTAAGACAAAGGCAGGAGAAAAGAGCTGAAGAGAGAGAGAGCGAGAGAGAGAGACAGGGAGAGCGGACAGACTCGGTGAATAGATGTTGCGCAGCTGACAGCAGAGGAAGCGTCAGAGAGTTTCCAGCCGTCGCACTCCGCAACTGCAGCCTTTTCTTCCTGGGAGATTAAAAAAAAGGACAAAAGCGCCACCCCCCCCTTCCTCGCCTACTGCAACCTGCTACCATCCGAGCCTGCAAGTCGCTGTGTGTGTGCGCACAGAAGGACACCGGGGGTGCTTTTCTCCCAGCCCTCTAAGGCATGGAGTGAAGATGATGCAGCCAGGAGTCTACTGAGAGCTCTCTCCGCAAAAACCAACAGGGCCAGACCACTCCAGGAGAGGAGAGGGGGGAGGGGGGGTTCAAGGAGGAGGAAGACAAGAGAAAAGGGGGGGTGCCTTCCGTTTGGAATATTGCTGAGGGTCTTCCACTTCCCCCTTTTTTTTATTTTCCTCTCAATCATCTTCTGTTTTTGAGGCGATGTGTAGTTTTTAAAGCCGAAGGATGTGGAGACAACATTTTCCAGGCAAGCAGCATGTTTCCTGTTTTTTTTTTCCGGTTGTCTAACAAAGTCTGGCATGTGGGAGATGGGAGGGAAGGGGGGAGGGAGGGAGGGAAGTGATTGTGGATGAGAGGAGGAGGATGTGTGTGCAGCGGGTCAGGTAGGTGAGTAGGTCCGCCTGGCCTGTGCTGATGCACTTGGCTCTGGTTCCTAGCGCTCCGTAGCTCGGGGCAACGCCGGAGAATAAAAGAGCGGGAAAAGGAGAGCGGGAGGAAGGGCAAGGCAGGGGAGGTCCGGCATGGTTGTGCCATGGATGCTCTTGACACCCGCTTTTGTCCCGTGGCGGGCCGGGCTCACTCCCCGCCCACACAGACAGACGGTACCATTTAAAACAGGCATGCGCTCATTTTCTTGGCAGGGGATGGATTGGTGTGGCTGGCAGCCGGGTGGTGACAGGGGTGGGGCACTGGCAGCGCAGGACAAGTCGCCTTTGTGTGCTACTTTTGGGGAAGTGAAGGGGAGGGAATGGCAGGGAGCAGCCTGCCAACAAAGGGTGCTTATGCCCAACCCCTTCACCCACATCACCCCCTACAACTCGTGGAAAGGCATGACTTGTCAGTGGCAGATGAAGGGTTTGTGTGTTTATGGCAGGTTCTGTGTGTACGAGGGGGGAAAGTAGTAAATGAGTAATTCAGGCTTTGTAAACCAGGAGAGCAGACCTTGGCAGAGTGCCATGTGGCAAGGGAGGAAACTCCAGCGAGGAAAACAAAGTGTTGTTTGACCCGACCACACATCTGTGCATTATGCCCAGCTCCTCCGTTACTCCACAGTAAAAGCTGTTGGCAGTCGGCCACGGTTGTGTGTGGGTTCCTGTTCATTTGTTGCCTCATGCATGCAAGTACATTCCTGTTATGTCCATGTTCTCATGCGCAGCTCACTTTGCCTCCTCAAAAACACTCATTGCACGCATGCTTGCACATGAACAAGGTCGAGGTTTGATGACATTTTGCTAAAAACAAAGGTGCTGTAGAATTGTCTGAAGTTCATACTGGTCACGTACATTTACTTATCTCTAACTGCTAGCTCCAAAAACTCCAAACAGGCAGAATGTCTGGCTGCTTGCGGTATTGCAAATGAAACACAAATATAGAGAGATGTCTCGAGGTTATTCCTCCACCATCTCTTTCACAGATTACCCTGGCATAAATTGCAGAGAACACATCAGCCTTTGGCCTTTAGTTATTTGGAGAGTTATCATTAATTAGACATAGCTGATAAAAATCAACTTCTTGGGACATTCCAGGCCTTGGGACACAACAATGTCCACATTGTGAACAGAGAGGCCAGATGGTTGGCATACATGCCAAGTCTGACTGAACATTTTAAAGTCTCATTGATTTTATGTCTTTTAAAGTCCCTAGGGAAATGCAACACATTTCTTACGAGAGAATCGAATGAAACAAAAAGGCTACAATATCATACAAGATACGATAGCGGATACAGTGTTTAAATTAAATGCAATGGACAGAGGAGCAACTGCATAATTTTTGCTACTTTGAGCGATTCATTAAAAATATTCTGAACATTTAAAGGATTTTCTATACAAGTCTTATAGATGAGCATGAGGTTGAGATGTATTGGTTTGTTAGGAGTGAAGGAAGCTTTCAGGTCGGTCTTGTGTTTCTTCATTCTTTCCCTTCATTATGTAGAAACGTAATGGAGGCGTAATCGGGTTGCTCCTCCTCAGATACGGGACTGAATGGACATCTGTATAAACGTGAAGTGAAAAGGCAGGATGACGATGTGTTGTTTGATTATATATTATGCACGTGGCTCAAAAACCGATCAGCTAATCAGCTAAGAGCGGTTGGCAACTATCTTGAAGAAAAAGTAATCCAACCAAAAATTTCTTCAAAAATTTAGGACAGTGCGATATCTTGGAGCTCTTAACCATTCATTCATCCATGCTTTAGAAAGTGCCTCACTAGATGTCTCACTAGACGCTCAGACCCCCAGTGTGCCTCTATTTTGGAATAAATTATCGCAGCAGGTTAACCCTGAAAATGCTGTTCGAATTGGGCTTCGGTTAAATCGTAGCGGCCATCTTTAAACAGGGCTGGCAGTGTCAGTCACTGCACCTAAGCCACATGTTATGCAGTCTTAACAACTTTCCACACAATCTTCCCGAATATTTGCACTTTGATTATGTTAAAGACTCCCATGATGATCCAGAAGACAATCAAGACATTCGATTGTCCCCGAAGCAGCTAATAGTGCTGGGTGGTCAACTGTAAACATTTGACCGTGTCTCAGTGTATCTAACACTGAGCGGTGAAAAATCTTCATCCGGCTAAAATCTGTATCCGTTAACAATTATTAACACATCCCTGCTTCCTGAGCTCCATTTTAGTCAAATAAAAAAGAGATAACTCGGACAGTGGAACTGGCTATCAAAAGGGAATCCAACCTCAGCCTGAATTTGCTAACTACAGGATGTGGGTCATGTTTTGGCACAGTAAATGGCCGAAACTTATGGCCGCCAGCAGCAGCAGCCCCCACCAACCCTAGTAGTCCAAAGGGAGCCACCTGCGTGCAGCGGATTGAGGTTGCTAGGTAACCAGTAGCAGCAGATGATGACAGTATGGTGGAGGGCTTGTACCATCTAAAAGGACTTCTGCTCCTTTCCTCCTTTCTTTCTTGATACAACTGCTTCCCTGTTCCCTCTTGCCCCCTCTTCCCCTCTTGGAGGCAACATAACACCAGCAGCAGAGGCCAGTGGTAGGAAGAAACTCTCAGCTCCCAGCATAATGGAAACTCTGGCCTCATCTCCTGGTGCGCCGCTCGGCTACATCCTGCTGCCAGACTCTGACTAAGTGTTTCTGGCTCGAGAACCGCAACCTAAAGCCGGGACCGAGCTCTGGTTCATTTGTCTTCAGGAACAATCAGAATTAAAATACTGATGACTGAGAGAGATTGAGTGAAAAAACATGAAGTCATGAATGCTCACAAGAACATCAAGCGGTTATAAGCCTTCTCACCAGAGACCTAGATTTCTGAAATAAATGTGACGGTGACCTCTTTCTAATTTTTTTGTGCGTTCTAATTGAGTAAAACGTTCTGTTTTTAGACAGATCACAGAGCTGAACACATTCTGGTTCAGGGATGTGAAGAGATTTGTCATGAAACAAATTTCAACATCATTTCAAGGCTCTTGTAACCCAAAGTCTTTTTAGGCAGAGAGGATGGAAGTAGAGAGGAGTTCTCTTTGAACTGATGCTTTTCATTCACAGTGTGCGGCCAGAACAAGGTCATACTCCTATTTTGTAAAAAAAAATAGGGAGTTTTTTTCCCCCCCTCTTATTAGAAGATGAACCATGGATAGAATAATAATGGATTTGCTTAATTTTTTGGTTATGTTTGAATATCTTATAATCTATCCAATTAATTTACATGAGGGAAAATGATTATAGATTAATCAGACAGGAAGGGATGGCCCAGCCGGACGTCTATTCACATGTTTTATCTGCATATATTGCTTCTGCAGGTAAATTCACTACAACCGTATCTCCCTATTTTAATATTTACTCGGCCAAAATCATCACACATATTTAGACAGATATTTGATGTGATATTTGAAACATAGCAACAGTTTACCGACGAGGGAGGAAGAATTCAGGGGAGAGGAAATTAAAACGAATTCATTAAATGTGAATTGAATAGAAATGGGTGACCCCTAACACACATCCACATTTACTGACATTAAATGCACCTTATATGAATCTTCAAATATCGGCCATAACATTATAACCTGCCTGATATTGTGTAAATCCTCACATTAAAGCCCAAATACTTCTAACTCATTGAGGAATGGACTTCAGCAGACCTCTGTAGGTGGACTTCTGTATTTGGCACCAAGATGTCAGCAGTAGATCCTTTAAGTCCTGTAGGTTGCATTGTTCAGCCTCCAAGGATCAGACTTTTGTCCAGCACTTCCCACAGATGCTAGATTGTATTGAGATGTGGGGAATATGGAGGCCTAGTCAACACCTTGAATTCCTTCAAACCGCTCTTTAGCCATTTTTGTTGTGTGATAGGGAGTATCATCCTGCTGAAAGAGGCCATTGTCGTTTCCATGAAAGTAGGTACTTAGTCTGCAGCTATGTTTAGGTAGGTGGTGAGTGTCAAAGTTACATCCACGTGAATGGTAGGACCTAAGGTATCCCAGCAGAACATGGTCCAAAGCATCGGAGTGCCTGCTGGCTTGCCTTCATGTAATAATGCATCGTCTTCCCCAGAAATGTATTTGTGAAGATGTGGTTCATCAGACAAGGTCACCTTCTTCCATTTGTCCACGGTTCAGTTATGAAGTTAAGGTACCCTGGTAGATGATTATGGAGGGGATCATGCTGACTGATTTGCAGCTACGTAGCCCCAGATGCAGCTGGCTGGCATGCACTGCATGTTCTCACACCTTTCTATCAGAAACCAGCATTAACTTTTTCAGCTATTTGTGCAATCAATTATGGGATTGGACAACACAGGCTAGCCTTCACTCCCTACACTCATGAGTGAGTCTCGGGCACCCATGACTCTGTTGCTACTTCACTCACTTTCCTTCCTTAGGACTTGTAGGATAAACACCACACATCACCACAACATCACATCAGGAGACGCATCAGGACACATTAATGTTTTCACTACAAAGGATATGTGATCAAAGGCGTCCCAGACCCCCTCTGCAAGTGGTTTGAGTAATTGGATCACAATGGGTCTTGGAGGTCCTTTACACTTTTATTTAGCTATGTGTCCCCATGTACACTTTTGATGCGATCGCCTCAAAAGGGTCTTAGAACACTTTGGAAGCTACTTTCCACTGTAAACCAGGAACAACCAACAAGACAACAACTCAAGACGTCAACAGGACTACTTCCGACACATCAATTTCAGGAAAAAATGTTCACTTCCTGCCTAATATCCCACTTACTGACACACTCCATAGTAACAAGATGATTGATGTCATTCTGACTTTGTCTGTTAGTGGTTATAATGCTATGGCTAATTGGTGTGTATATACATTGTTACAAAGGCACAATCCACGGCCTGACAGGAAGGATCACCACACAGAGAAAGGGTGATGAAACGGGTGTCATGAATGCCTCAAACTGCCGTTGTTGGTATCGTGCGTCTGAAAGAGCCAGTGGTTCTGTTGAAGACTTGTTTGATGTGCCTTCTGTCAGTTTACCAGAGTGGGAGTGTTGCCTGTCACCTCGCTGCTTCCCCTGCCCGAATACATCATCTCCCCTCCATCAAAATCAGCAGAGAGAGAATCAATCTGTCACACAGGACGACACACAACATACACACTTGCTGCGAGAAAGGCAGAGTGAGCGGGGAGGAAGTGAAATGATGGGAAAGGAGAAGAAGGAATGATGGTTGAGGTAAAAGGAGAGGCGCTGATTGATGGCAGAGGTGGGGAAGAACTGTATGTGAACACGGAGAGGAAGGAAGGAGAAGCAGCGAGGAGGAGCTGTCAGAAGATCCGCTCCTTCAGGGAGCAAACCAAGTTTAGAAATGAGTCGATAAGAGAGAGGTTGAAAGAGGAAGAGAGCGAAAAGGTCAGAAAGGAACCCGGTGGATGAGTCATGAAGTTCGGTCTTTGCAGCTTCCGCCTAAGGGGCTTGACGCTGCCGGGCGACCAGCCCGTCATCATATCCTCAAGTTTCTCTCACCTGCACACCCACAGCCCTCTGTCTTCTGTTTTACACAGCAACAGGTGGCTGAAACGAAGCAGAGGTTTCAGGAGGTCTCTTCTGCCAGAATCAATATATATATTTTACCCTCAGATATTGTTATGAAAGAGGAAGGGGAAATCAATCAGCACTTCAGCCCTACTGCCTGAGCTTTTTAGCCTTGTTTTTTGTATTGTTTGGCTTTACTGCTCGTTTATGACTGAGCACAATGATCTTCTAACAACTTTAGTTCCTAACTGCCCATCTTTCACATTGTTTTAATGTCTCTATGCCCCCTAGTGGCCATGGTCATTATATCATGAAGATAAATACTGTAAGGATGTTTTCACACTACCTCATTTAGTCGATGTTAGGATGTTAGGACCAGACCAAAATTACCCTGGACGTCGGATCAAACAGTTAGGCCTCAGTTCAGCAAAAACATGTCTGCATGTCTGAAATCTATATAAGATTTTAAAAAAACATTGAAAGTAAGTATTGCTGTAATTATTATTAGCATATTAATAGAAAATGACTTGCCAACAATTATTATGACAGAATGATCATTTTCATTGAAGCTAAAATGTCAAACATTTATTAGTCCTGACCTCAAGAATTGAAATAATTTGCAGCTTTTATTTGTCACTAATGACAGTAAAAGAGTTTTGGACAGTGGGTTGGATGAAAGAGGCAATATGAAAACATTATTCTAGCTTTTAGGAAATTACAATGAATAGTTTTCAAAAGTGTTATGCCAACATTGTTATTTTACAGAAATTTCAACCATATTATGTAGATTTTTCTTCAGGATGATGTTGTTCTTTTAGGTGTAATTAATAAATACGTTTGTCTAAGTTTCAACCACTAGTCCTGAGCTAATCCCACAAACCATACATTCTAGCTTCAACAAACCTTTACACTTAAACTATCTATGATTTGTAGTTTTCCCACAAATAAGGTGACTCTAGAGGTCAAAAACATATATCCAAAACAATATACTATTGATATATCATAAATATAACAATATGAGGAATGGAAGACATGTCGTATATGGATTCATTTGGTTTAGAATTTTATGTAGTGTCAGAAAATATATGCCATCTCAATATGTACGGATTTGAATTATTAATTGTATTAATGATCGCCTATTTGTCAATTTTGAAAACAATCATTAGTCATACCACTAAAAGTAAATTAATTTCATGTTTTTAAATGTGTGAAAGTTTAGTGTTTTTGTTTTTATTGAGAATGGCTTCTCAATGTTCTGACAATCTATCAATGATATAAGAGTTTTGCACTTATATGCATGTATCTTGGCTGTGATCAGGCACCTATCACATTCTCTCTCACACACAGACCAGTTTGGTGTAATGAACTCCACTGCCTTGCTGTCGCCATTAAAATTCAGCATGCTGTCAGTTGCAGATGAGCAACAGACAGCTGAGTAGCGTGGCTCACCTTTCCCGCCGGCGTGTCAGCTGTCACGAACAGCCAATGTGATAAGTAGGCATGGAGGCAGGTGGTGGGTGGTCGGCAGAGGCGGAGGTGGGAGGCGGCTGTCTATCAGGAGAGAAAACATGTCTTCCACCCTTTGGACCAGGAGTGTGAGGAGGATAGAGGTGTTTGTGCCTTCAACCTGAACTCTGCAGAAGCCAAAAATAAAGTGCATTAAAGCTGAAAGCTGACAATGTCTAAATGATGACCACGACAGTAGGTGGATGGCGTGGGAATATTACCTCCATGCCCACCCCCACTTCAGCGCTTTCTGTGAGCATGGCTTTTGCGACATCTCTGTGTTTTCATGCGTCGTATTCTTCTTCTTGAGGGAGAAACTCTTCACCCTCTGCTCCTCCTGATGATATTCATTTGAAGATTTCAATTTTCCTTTCGACCCTGTGTTGTCTGTTGTATATTAGAGATACTCTTGCATCCTGGAGGTTTTTGAGTTGACAGCATGTTGCAGGGAACAGCTGTGATTGGTCGGGGGATAGCTTAGGGAGAGCTTGAGTTGCTTTGCAGCAGAACGTTCTATGGATGTAGCATTTATCTCAGTCATTTTCACTTAATTATGGGAAGCTAGATCGATATCAAAATCCAATTGATTTTGCACCCCTAGCTAACAAGAATTCCTTACACCTATCACCCATAACATTATAACCACTGACTAGTGACGAGAGATTAAGACTGTTACAATGGCCCCTGTCAGTCAGTTGGAAATATTAGATAGGATGTGAGCATTCTATCCTGAAAAATGGGTAACGATAATAATAATAATTCTTACTTTATTCATCACTTTTGTTATACACAGTACATACATACTGTGCTACTTCTAGAAATGTATTCTATATAAGATTTAAAAAACATTGAAAGTAAGTATGGCTGTAAGCATGTATGCATTTCACCCATCCCTGAGGGAGCCGTGGCAGAGCCCTTGGGTCTCAGGGTCTTGCTCAAGGACCCATGGCATGTAGCATCAAGGGCTGGGCTAGAACTCTAATCTCTTAGTTGTGGTACAATCACTCTATCAACTGAGCCAAAACCGCTCACCAAGAAAGCATCCGACTGATTTTGACAAGGACCATGTTGTGACGGCTAGACAACTGGGTAAGAGCATCTCCAGAACTGCAGGTCTTGTTTGATGTTCCTGGTTAGCCTACCAAAGTGGTCTAGGGAAGGATAATTAGTGAACCAGTGACAGGACTATGGGTTCCCAAGCCCCCCTGATGTGCATGTGGAGCAAATGGTAGCCAATGTTGGCCAATTCCTTAGAAGAGTTTCTGCGGCACAAACTGCTGGTTCTGGTGTCTAACAGTGCATCATAAAGCTACTTTGGCAGCAAAAAAGGGGACCTACATCAAATTAGCCAAGTGATTTTAATGTTATGGCTGATCGGCGTTGTCTCTGTGGGGCAACACAGAACCTTCTCAATGATGTATCTCCTGATCTCACCTTTATCTGCCATGAACATCCTGCTGCAAAAATCTCTAAGAGCATGTCTAACTAAACGAGCCCCATGCCTACCTCCACCTCCACTACAAACTCCCTGCTCCTTATCTCATCTGACGTAATCTTTGGGATAACCTTTATGAGTGCTCTGACACAGGCGCAGTGTGAGATTACGCCTAAGCCTGCAACAAATTAAAGGAGAGCGGCCAAAACACAAAGATAAGACAGTGATGTCATGAAATCGCTCAGAAGATCCACGAGAGTGATTTCCAACGCTGCAGAACAAGACTGAAGGTTATCACCTCTGCAGTGTTAGGGCGCTAGTACTCAGTAGGGAACTTTCCTTCTGAAGTCTGCCCACCTGCTGGTTGACTTCTGAGCGGCATGCGGCCTGAATATTGATGCTCCTTGATTGTTAACGTTACATGAAGCAGAGCTTGCAGTCGTCTGTCATCAAAGTGCTAATCCTTCTGTAGGATGTGACGCCCACAGTGGAGCTCCTCGCCGCTCTTTATCCCGAATGAGAAAAGCGCGACAGAGACGCACTTTGTGAAAGCGCTTAAGTGCAGTTGTGAGATTGTTTCACGCGTTCTTTTCTAACTCTCCATTTCAATGATGCATGGCTCTTGTGAGTCAGAGCAGCCAGGAAAATAATTGCTGCAGGTGAAGCTGGCAGTTTTTCCACACATGCTGTTTCCTCTCACAGCGAGGCAAATGTAGGATCCTCTGCCTCAAGCTGAGGAATGAGAAGTGTTGAGAAGTGTTAGTTTGCAGCTGTCATATGTACACACATATTATGATGGAGTGCATGTGTCGTTCATGTCTGTGTGTGTATGTGTGTGTGTGTGGGGGTGGAATGGGAGCCGTGAGCTGCAGAGGATTCCTGTAAATGAGGCTGTGGTCTAATCCAGTCTTCAGTAGATGCATTGATTTATTGAGTAACGCTCTGGAGTTCAGAAAAAAGCTCTACTTCCTGCTATATCATAATCAGCACACACACACACACACACACATATAGCGGTATGTTGATTAAAAAAAAGGACAGGGTGACTCACTGACTCCAGCTGACAGGAAAGTGTCATTTTTAGGGTCATAATTTGCACAGTAGGTATTTCCTTCATTAAAAATCTTTCACTACTCATCCAGATCACGATGCGAAAAAAAAGAGAAAAAAAGCTCAAAGGATGAGTGTAGATTTTTTCTCCAGACATAAAATGACGGGACTTAGTCATCAGTGTATTTCTAATCATTTAGGAGCATATTTGGCAAACTATATATACTAACCTCACCCAATGTTACGCTTACATTAACCATAATAAGTACGTTTATCTTTCAATACTTGATTATTTACAAATTCTTTTCTTTTAGATTACCACTGAATAATGATTTTAATTGGATTCAAGTATGACTTCAATCATAATAATGAATATTTAAATCTTTTACTTTTATTAAGATTTTATTTGTTTCTCTCCCTCTTTTTTTTACAATGCTTGCTATATTCTCAGACAGCTGTGTGCTCTAAATATGCTCAAAAAAGGTTGCCTTTTCTTCTGAAATTTCCCCCTTTATTATTTTTCTCTTTCATGGTGTCCTGCACAGAAAGCTGGTTATTCATCCCTGACGTGTCATCAGGAAAATATGCCATCTCAACACATCAGTTGGTTCCATTTATGGTCAATTCAGGCATGTCTGTTTCAAATATACCCTATCATGACCTCGCTGCAAAGTTCAGATTTTAGATCAGCTGCAGCTTTGTCTCAGCATATCATGTACATGTTGGGCATCACAGTTTGGGTAAAATCAGTCTGGGTTACTGTTGGTGGTGGTGGCTGATGACTCTGCTAAGATGAATGAAGGGTGAGCTTGATGGATCTGTGAGGACTAGGCAGAGATGGGAGGGGGGGCTTGCAAACCTGCATCATGAAAGAACTAGATGATTGGAGAAAATCCTATTTTAAAAAGACAGCAGCTGATGATGAAAGGCTAACCAGTAGGGTGTGTTGCAGTGAGACTGATAGATGTGGCTATCTGAATGAGTGCAGATGATATCAGTAGATGCCAAGACCGTGACGCAGGAAATTAAGGCTGAGCGTGTGTGAAAGGTCAATGCTAAAGTGATAAGAGCTGTAACTGGGGCCAGAGTGTAATAGCGGGTACTATCCCTTACTGAGTTTTTGATAAATTTCCATTTTTGCGATGGAACAGTCTTATGCCGAGACATTCAAACACACTTTGTTCCATATTAAGTATGGAGTCATAATTCTTGATGAAATTTTGAGTCTTGCACACTTCATACCTGACAGCTTGATTATAAATTGCATATCTTTTGCTAGTTGTGCTGCTCTACTATCGACCCGAACAGAAATTTTCCCTAAAAGGACTATTAAGTATATTGTATTGTATTGTTTTTGCAAGTAATTAAACAAATTGGTTTTGTCACATCTGTTTGATCGGTTTCATCTTCCCTGAAACAACGGTCCAAACGACAGACATGTCATTCCTTCAAGTTTAGCCTCCTCTGGTTTGAGTGAATACTCGTGTCATCCTTGCAGCTCAACATTCATTGACACTGGTTGAACAGGGCGGAGCCACAGGCCTGAACATGACGCGTTCAGGTGCAGTTCAAGAGAAACTGATTAAATCATATTAATCAACCTGACTGCAATTATGCAGGTTAGAGGTTGTAAATGTGGACTTTAGATTATTTTCCATTAATTACTCAGCCCTCCTTTAACGGTGGGTCCTCTTCTCATTGCATGTATCCAAAAAAATGTAGGATTAGGGGAAAGTTCGTACTCTCATGCATTTGTTGTCATGCCAACCGGTGTTATAAAGTCACTGATATCTCTTTCGATGTTTACTATAAGGTTTTAGTTTGTTTCGAAATGTTGATTGCTAGCTATAATAATCTTCCTTCCCTCCTCCAACTCTACCTGTCTCCAGGTATTCGGCCCCAAATCATGAACGGGCCAATGCATCCCCGCCCCTTGGTGGCACTGCTGGACGGGCGCGACTGCACTGTGGAGATGCCCATCCTGAAAGACTTGGCTACTGTGGCCTTCTGTGATGCTCAGTCCACACAGGAGATCCATGAGAAGGTAGCACACACACGTACACACAAACACTATGCATTTTGAAGATAGGTTGGAGCCTGTCACTCACTCAAGCCTTCCTCTTTCTTTTCCTATCACGGCGCTGGTAAGTGACGCAGGCTATATAGGTTCCTCACGCATTCGAAAGTCAAAATATAGTGGCTTCATTATGATTTAATGTCACTTTGCAGCACAGAGTACAATGTCTCTATCAGTGCCATTGCTCAAATAGAGAGTCTTGTACAGCTGGGATGCAGTGTAATTACATTGGCTTGTAGAGGCTCTTTATTGCTTTTTATGCAGCGCTGTTCCTGCAAAACAATATATGGCCGCGAAGATGCGTATCGCTGAAGTGCTATCTCTCCATCTGCAGACGGAATGAGGGGCGCTACATCTTTCCTCTCGCTGTTTTTATGAAAATGGCACATATTAAAAACAAAGCATTTGCATAGAGATCAATTCAAAGACCCTGGGCGGTGAGGAGATGGGGGGGAGCACTGAGGTTTTTGTTTGTTTTAACATTGCCTTATCAGGGGGAACATGATTGTAATGTTCACCTCACCAGCATATTCAGCAGTTCACAGTAATAACTTGCAGTCTAGATACCCAGAGGGTCGGTGTAGATTGAAAATGTCCAATCTCTGCTGTCTGCAGCCTGGATGTGGAGATGCAGGGTTGATAACTGGGTGTGATGGTGTCGGGCCAGACACCATCTGCTGCACACATATCCATCCACACCACAAAATTCAGAAACTCATGGGAAAGGCTTGAGTATGAAAGTGGCCTGAGGTTATGTCGGGTTCTCTACACTCTAATCTTTTATTTCTGGGGCGAAAGAGAAGCATGATGAAAAAAGATGAAGGCCGATCAAGATCGAGTTACAATACCACTTCAGTGAAGCGGAATCCTACAGGCTGCACCTGCGCTCCTTTATCATCTTCTTCCAAGGATGTTGATCCCTCGTCTTTGTCATCGCCACATTTGGCCTTTTAAAGTTGGCTGACAGCCCATGGCATAGAGTCAATGATGATCTGTTACACTGTGTACCTCCTCACCATTTATCCTAGTGTGGTGTCGGAGGACACGGATGTCCTCACTAATGGAACAAGTCCATTTGTGCTGATGTGGATAAACCAGACCCTCCATTATTGGTGAATGTTGGAAAACTGAAAGTTCATAAAATGTGCCTAAAAATGCAAAAATAAGCAAATTGAAGACAATAATTATGATATGCACAACATAAAGGCATCTGCAGGGCATGTGTGAAATATTATTGAATTCTGACCAGTGGCTTTTGCGAAAATGTGGATAACCTTCTGATAGACCAGGGTAACCAGGGTGACGCAGAGGATGCTAATGGTGCAAAGCAAATTAAATTGTTTAAGGGGGTTTATTAGCAACATTAGTAATAGTTGAAAATCTTAAATACCGGGACCACCTGTATTGTCAGCATGATAAAAAGGATAATTTTAGTGCTGTAAGACTGTCAAATAAGATGGTTTAGCTGATACCGTGTATGATGGAAATAAAAATTTAAAAAAGACAGATAAGATAACAGATGAAATGAGACTTTAGGCATTCATTAAAACCTTTTTCCATACATTATTATATCCCTGAATAGTTGGGGATATAATGGAATCGGGGTGTTAACACCATAACTAAAAAATTATTTCAATTTAATTTGATTATTTAATCATTTTAAAAAGATGTACCCCAATATATGTGTGAGGAAGGACTGGATTGATTTTGCGAAAGGCGGCTGTGTTTATCCAACACTAGAGGGAGTTTTAGCTGCAAAAGTTTTCAGGCCAGAATTTCTCAACCATTGTTCTGATTTAGTGCAAATGTTGTGCAATGAATCGACTGAAGGAGATCTATCTCCATATTTCCCCCCAATAGTTCATATTGTACTGGTTAGGGTAGCTTCTTTTTTTTCTTTTTTAAAAAAAAACACTTTTCAAACATGACTTCATATTTGATTTCAGGACCTGATTCAGGGGAATTGCTTGTACAACGCCTTGGATTGGTGGCTTTGCGGGGCTATAACATATCTGTCAGTGACAACAACTTACAATGTCAGGGCCAATCTACCAGGTACGGCTACCTTGTGTCCTTCAGACAGAACAGTGGGAAAATTACATAACGTAATGAAAGACTTCAGTTAATGAATGTCATGGTATTATTTTTATGACTCGCTACCTGAACCCGCTAATATACATCCTTTCCTTCCGCAAATGATACATTAAATTTTTCCTTAACGACATAAGTTTACATAATTTTTATTTATGGTGGAAGTTACTGATACGTTTGAAAACCAATCGTTGCGTCGTCTGAGCTCAGAACATTATTCATTGGCGAACACAGTATCTGGTCATCTGCCTGGGACTGGAATATTGAAACACCACATTAATGATGTGATCACATGGCTAAAGCGCATCATAGTCTTTCAACGACATGGGGCCACCCAGGTCTTGTCTTGTAATTTCCCATATGAGATTTTCCTCCATAGGGACTTCGAAATGCAGAAAATATGTAAGACTTGCGGGCGTTCCCCGAGAGTTGACATGTATGACTTCATGAATCCACATTCAGCCATGGAACAGCAAGTCAAACAATCCTTTCAAGTCTCTGGAGCATACAGCTGTTTTTATCATTTAATCTTCACTTTGCTATGTTCGCCTCACTTGTGCTTATTCTTTCCTCCTTTTTTTTTAGAGTTCTTCTCCATTTGGCTCACATTGCTATGGCGGTGCTAAAGTGGATTTAAAAGGTGCAATCGATAAAGCATCATAACTCTTTATAGCCCACTCAACAGCACAATGTTCTGTAGAGTTTAATATCAGTGCCGCTATCATGGTTTTGGAAAGCATTGTTTTGAAGAGCACGTCTTCCCTGCCAGGTGGAGAACGTTCTCATCCCCACTACATTCACTGCGCTCACTTGTGGGATGACCTCATAGCCTTAAAATCCCTCCCCAGTACGCCGCAGAGTCAAACACATGTTGGCTCCCTTTTTTAACTTTATACTCTGTCTGTCCTCAGCCAAAAGCGGACGCCAAGCTGACGTGTCAGTCCTGAATTTTTGTTTTTCATGTGTGTGTTCTAACCTTGACTACTATCTGAAAGGCCAGACAGGAAATGCCCCTAATAAAAGCAGTATGGAAATTTAGAGCTAATCTGCTAATCGCTGGTAGGCTACAGCCGTTTGGCTGGAGGACCGTTATTAAGGCAGGGACTGTGTAGATCCATATCAGACAGAATCACAGGCCGGGTCACCTTGTTCATTACAGAGGAGTAGCATGATAGCCTCAAGGGGTGACTGAATTTTGTTTTTTATACTGAAGCCTTTTGTGGTCTTCTGCACCAGGAGTAGCTTTTTCTTTGTTTCAAAAACCTGTTTAAAATTGAGGGCAGTCAGAAAGCGCATGGCTGTGGTAGGGTTCTTGAAAAATTCCTGGATCCACACAATCCTCTGGAAAAGCTTCAAAATATTATCACTTTTTCCCCTCCCCAGGGTCACGTTTACACGTAGTTTAACTGAAATCTATTAAAATATTTTTGACTTAACCTGCTAAGAAACACATGCAGACACAGTAGAGGCCACTGGGATTACCAAATCCTACTATGGCAACAACATAACCTGCCTTAAAGTGCTTGGACTGGCTGACATTTTTCATGTTGCCCCTCGGTGAAAGAATTTTGACAAAGCAAGAATTGTCATCATCATAACAAACCAATCGGAGGCAAAGCACGGCAGATCATGTTGTCACCATATTAGATTCATGAGAGAATGGATCTACAGCATCTTCTAGATAAACCTGTAGATTTAATCAATTCAACGGTCCCACTTATGCATATAGCTTTGTTTAAATCAGTTTGAACACTCTTTGAGTTATCCTGCCTACAACAGAAGTAATTAGCGCCACAGATCACATAACCTCTTCCAACTCTCGTAGGCAGGGATAACGAAAGGCCCCAATCTCACAAACTCTCCAAATCTAGTTGGCTAAGATAATAAATGGCACTTAGTAGCAAAGGGCAATGATCGTATAACCTCCAACATGAAAGTGAGGTAATGAGGAGACGATGAAGTCATCTGATTTCAGTTCAAGATGCTGTAAATTGCAGCTCCATATTCTTACAATTTGACATATGAGGTATTTTAATATACCGAAGCAGACTGGATTATTTGGACAGGAGTTCAGTTTGAAACAGCCATGTCCTGTTTCTCATTAGGGAGTACTGAGATCAAATATCATCTCTGTTCTTACTTCGCCAACTTACTTTGCCAACACCTCAAGCTAACTCAAGACAAGACAGATTTATTTTTACAGCCCAAAATAGACTGTTCTCATTTATCTTACAATCCGCGCTATACATCATATTGTTAGTCTTAGATATTTCGATAAGGACAAGTTCACCCAAACATGGAAATTTAGTCTGTATCTACTCTGCCTCATGCCATTGGAAAGATGAGTGATGTTTCACAAAACAATTCTGAAGCGTTGTAGCATTGAATACGGGGACCCTTTCTTTCTTTTTCTTTTTGTCATATTGGGTTGTTTTTTTTTTATAATATCATCTGCGTGAAATGGAGATGTGTTGAAAGTTCAGTCAGGTAGACTATCTCCTTGAACACTTGGGCCATAGTTGCTGTTCATTCCACTCTTTTCCTCACCTTCCACACATGCTCAGTCTCAATGACCTGCCTCACGATCTGGGGCGTCAGCTGATATCAGCTACGCTTATTGAGGCAGCCACATCCATCCAAATCACTGTGACTTACCCTCAAGGAAGCTTAAGCCATCACAATCAGCTGCTGTCTTTAAATATGATTCTCCCCATTCATCTACTTCTTTCATGCTGCTTGTTTGCGCGACCTCCACCTCTCATTCTCTGCCCAGTCCTCGTAGATCCATCCGTCTTATCAATCATCAGTCTCAGCAGTATCATCAGCCACCACCACCAGTATCCAGACTCCAACAAGGGAATATTCTAATCTGCTGCTCAGGGCTCAGAGACCCTTCAGAATCTCCCCAAACAGTCCGAGCGCCAAAAACCTTTTGGCGGACTAATAATCACACATCATCTCTTGCGATAAATCATTCATCTTTTCTTCATTTATTTTCTCTCCTGATGGAACTAGTAATTATATATATACTCCAACCCACAAACATGACAGGTTAGGGATGATGATGGTGGGATCTCAGACTCCAGAGATTGATTAATTGGTGAGCTACATAGACGATTAACAAGAGAGAGCGCAGCACATAGCGCTGTCCATCATCTGTTCTTTCTCCCAAACAGTAATGGTTTACTTTAAAGTTATAAGAAGAAGAGAGCTGAGGATTTTCACTTCCACCTCCCGTCTGGCCTACATTGCTTTCTAGATTATTTTACTCGTAACGAAATATACATTAGCAGCACAGTGACAAAAAGGACAACATACAATTACCTGTTTTCATTGGTCCAGACTTCATACAGGATAATGGCTTTATGAATGTTACCTATTAATGTTAGGGAACAAAAACAGTCTTTTTAATCGTAAGCATAAAAATGTATATAAAAAATTAAATATGTTAGTCGAGGTCCACCAGCCACGCCCACCTATAAAGCAGCGCCTGGTACAATATAGTCACATGTTCAGAAGCCCTGAGATCCTAAATTGAAAAGGTAAATTCATTTAGGATCTCAGGGCTTCTGAATATCCTGATTTCATAGTATAAGTTACAAGTTTAGAGTAACAGTCTTTAACCCTCTTAACGCAATGCCAATTTTGATGAATGATGCGTGTTACTCGCGTAAGTAATGCGCACCTGGGACTTCATGTCCTTCTCTTCTCTCACCATTCCACTCCATTATCAAATAGATCATTTGAAAATCTCTATTAGCTGCTTTTCATTTGTTTCACCTCCCAATCCAAAAGTCAGCAGATTGATTCCCAGACTTCCCTTAGCCCATAGTTTACATTATTATTACATCATATATGTGTCCGGACGTTTTCATATTTGTTCTTAAATATTTTTTTGTTTTTACATTTTTATGCATATATGAGCTTAGGCGACATTCATCTACGGCAAAGGATGGATCAGGTTTTACAGTAGAGAGAGCATCGGTGTCTTTTGGACACAAATCTTCCAGTTATTGTTGGTTGAATGAGTTGTTTTAAGAAAAACTGTAAAGAAATTTGACAGTAGTAACAGGAACACAGTGAACAGGAGGGAAGAAGAAGCAGAGCTAGGGTGCTTTAAATTGCTTTTTTGTGGACAAGCGTATCTTGATATCTCTCTGCAGAAGCATCGTATTGTCCGTTTTTCACCTACCTCGTACTATAATATCTTAATCACAGGATCAGCAGATGTCTTGACCTCTCTGTCCAGTCAATCCCCCAGATCCTTTGTCCACAAACATCCTCCGGCTCTGACAATAATTGGGATGGCCGTACAGATGCACAGCTGCACAGCTGCTCTGACACAATATAATGACTTGTTCCACTTTAGCACAGGCATTTGTTAGTTCCCTCGGTGACCATGTGATGTCTGCATTCTCCCTCAACGTGAACTCTTCAATTTTTCATCTCTGGGCCTGCCCAGCCATTGTTGATGGCTCATCAGCAAAGTGAGGAGTGTGATCTTATGATGGTCATGAGTTCCAGTGACCTGCTGCTTGAATGAAAGGACAGTACGATCAACGGTAGAAGAGGTCTAATGACTGAAACGGCCTTCACGCTGAAGTTTGTCTCTGCTGTAGGTGCTCAACGAGGCAGTGGGAGCCATGATGTACCACACCATCACCCTGACCAGAGAGGACCTGGAGAAGTTCAAAGCCCTTCGCATCATCATCCGTATCGGCAGCGGCTACGACAACATCGACATCAAGGCTGCTGGAGAGCTGGGTAAGAAGTCCCACCGCAAACACAGAACCAGGATTTAGTCAGGTCCACTCATGTCTAGAATCTGTCAGGCAGATATATTATAATTTATATAGTATAGGTTTATCAGAGCATGATATTAGATATAGATGTAAAATTGTAAAGATAGATATATAGATGTAAAGTTTACTTTAACACGTGTTGATTTGATTTTTTTTATTACTGACATGAATGAACTCAGGATGTGGAAGTGTAGTTTATGGAGCATAACTTAATAACTCTAGATATTTTTTCACCAAACTTTCTACACAACAAGTGGGGCCTTTTTTCTCTGTGGAGATTCTTTTCATTTTTATTGTTTCTATTTTGACTTGGCTGATTCTTCTGGTTGTTTTTTTTTTCTTGAGCATAACTTAAAAAATATTATTTTGGCATAAAAATGTACACACAACAACAAAGTATTGATGCAGTGCTTTTTGCTATTTTAAGGAGTTTTTTTTTTCTTCACGTTTTCTGTTTCCATGCAAACAAATTTTGAGACTCATTCTAGTTGTTGGTTTTGTTTTACAGACCATAACTCTAAAAAAAATTGATATTTTTTCATAAACATCATACACATAAGTACATTATTTTCTGAAGTCTCTTTATTGTATGTTTTTTTTTGTCTCCATCGTTAAAAGTGGGATTAAGATTCTTCCTGTGAGTAGGATTTGTCTTTGATGAGACATAACTCAATAACTTTTTAGTATTTCTTCACTAAACTGTATTTACACATCTCTCATGTATTGGATAGGTACCTTTTTATGTTCTGGGAATTTAAGCATTTAATTAAAAAAAAATAGTTTTTTGTTTTTTTATTTAACTTTTTCCCAGATATGCAATTAATAAGAATAAGTCAAATAACAGAAAACAACTTAAACCCCATTTTCTAGTAGTTTGTATTCAATGAAATGTATCTGTGTAAGCTAGTCCACTGCAGGCAGTATGTCTGCAGTATTGATTTTTTAATAGGAGGAAGTAGTCTGGATCAGCCACTGATAATTTGGTTCTTTAATTGTTTGTTAGTTAATCAGATGTGATCCAAAAAGCGCCAGTAGTCAGATTTTGGGTGACTCTTGAGGGGAAGAATTATCACACTCGAAAAATATGACAACATTTCAGTGATTGACTGAAGGGAGGTTTTGTAGTGTTTACAGGTCAGAAATAAGATTCTGACAGTTGACAAGGATTTTGTCTTTCCCCTTTTTTACTGCATGTGAGGATGTTTTAAAAATCCTCGCTGGCAGAATGACAGAGGCAGGTGAGTGCTGGACATCCCAGAGTGTTCAAGGAGACAGGAAGGTGTAGGAAGAAGAGATTCTCTCCTCTCTCTGAGCCGCCATCCAGCCTCATATCAGCAGGCTGGTGGCTCATGAAGCCACTCGCTGTTGACTAAGCTGCCATGTTTCCTGCCGCTGTGAGATACTGTGTCAAACTGCCACCCACTCACCGCGGCTGCTCTGCCTCTCTGCAACACAGGAGTCAGAAGCTATCTTGTCTGGAGAAGACAGCGCTGAGGTGACGGCTGCTCTCGGTAAAGAAAGTGGGCTGTTTATCGAGCAGGTTCTGGCTATTTTCTGCCATCCAGAGACGGCTGTGCTGCCGTTCTGAGATAGAGAGTGGGATGAGGACATCAGAAAAGAGGGAGGCCAGGCAGAATTGCTAAAGTGTCGATAATGGAAATCCTTGTGTTGGTGGAGGATAGGCAAGGCAGTACCACGGGGGTTTGAGCTCCCTGAAGAGAATGAAATTGTTGCTTTACAGTGCGCATAAATGTAGAATAGAGTTCTTAACTTCTAGTATGATCGAATTAAGATCGCATGATCAGATCAGGAGCAAAACTCTGTTATCGGTTTTAGTGATTCCCAGCCTTCAAAATAAGAGCCATCTGGAGATGGCGTATCTCTATATGCCTCTGAGAAATCAGCAGAAAGTGGATTTGCATGAGTGAATGCTCTTTGAGTTCAGTAGTCGGTTATAAATTATTATCAACCGGTTAAGGCCAGTAAGGAACCCGAGTTGCAGACAACAGACAGAGGGCAAGTTTGAAGGTGTTAATCTAACAACCGGGAACTACTGATGGTGGTGAGGTCGTCTGACAGCTGAGCTTATAGGTAGATTGAGAGTTCTGACTGGCTTGGAGGAATCTGTGTGTAATCAGGTTATCTAGTCCAAAGCAGCGGAGGCAGGTTCTGAGATGTCAGGAGCTGGGCAGGTTCCACATCCGCGGGCGGAGGAAGAGAGCAGTAATTAGCAGGTAGTTTAAAAAAAAATTACTTTTAAGAATTGTGAGCTCTATTGATTGACTATATAGCAGTTTACGATCTGAAACCAGGTCTTTATATCCCAGCAGATTGATGATGGAGGACAGCTGGCCACTCGACTCCACACACCGGACACCACTCCTGAAATTAACACACATCACATCACATACTCACACACACACTAGTTACTCACTGAGGGGAGGAGGAAGCAACACAACCTCATGAAAATAAAAACTATATGTACACGAAAAAAAGGACAACAATGCCAAATGTTGATCAATATGTCTTTATTACAAGCATTAAAAAATGTAATTTAAGTGAACTTCCAGATTGCAACATACATTGCATGACACCTCAGTAGCCTTAAGCGTCAAAAACATATCATCACTCCGGCCACATTGAGTTACCACTAACAGTAATGAGGTTCCTCCTGACGGATAGATTTGATCCTCAACCTTTCCAAGATGACCCAGAGCCGGTCCCTCTTGTTGCACCTGCATGGAGGATTTTCACCACAGAGTGGTTTCTCAAGGGGATCTTCCTGCTCCTCGTAGCCATCAGTCGCATGCTGATGATTCATCGTTTGTAAAAATCTGGATTCTCAAACTACTCAAAAATCAAAATGGGTCTCCAACAACTACATATTCAACATTTTTTGGGTTTCCTTGGATGCTGCCCAATGCAAAACAGGTTTTTTTGTTTTTTCCAAATTCCCATTTTGCACTGTTTAGAAGTTTTAAATGTTAATACGTCTTTAGTTTGGAAGCTTTAATCTGATGTCCCCTGGAAATTAACCTTATACCCTTTTTTTATATCACAAAAAATATAAAATAAGTGATAGTAATTATTATAGTAGTACATTAAAAGTTAGCTTTGAAATCGTTCCTATTGCGCCGCATAAAGGACGCATGCAGTAATATGAGACTTCGCTCCTTAATATCACATATGCGTGGGAAAGATTGCATCGTCTATATCTGGATCTTTAAGGCCTCACACTATCAGATAATCTGATCCAACCTACTAAATTCTACCTCCTGATTGGTTGAAACAGGGTGACATCGACATGACCCTCCCGTAGCTTGAGTTCATTATCTTTCAGATTTATTTTACCCTGCATGTGTTTTTCTTCCTTCAGGCATCGCTGTGTGTAACATTCCCTCGGCGGCCGTGGAGGAGACGGCCGACTCCACCCTGTGTCACATCCTCAACCTTTACCGGCGGAACACCTGGCTCTATCAGGCTCTCCGAGAAGGAACAAGGGTGCAGAGCGTGGAGCAGATTCGCGAGGTGGCATCGGGCGCTGCTCGCATCCGCGGCGAAACCCTGGGCCTCATTGGCTTCGGTGAGTCTCCTTCATAAACTCTCACCTTCCTAACCGTTTATCCTGTTTGTGTTTTCTGTCTCCACCCTTCAGTGTTTTCATCCACTCTCGTCGCTGCCCTGATAAGGCTATTTTTCTCCCTCTGCGAGATTATCTCAAGGTTGTCTGTTTCGCCCTCCCTCTGGGCTGACTTCCTTTTCTCTGTCACACTCCTCTCCCTTCCCAGGGTTTGCCACTCTATAGCCATTATTCTCTCTTCTTCTCTTCTCCGCTCTTCGTCTCTATCCCTCCACATTGTGCCTCATCATAATCAGCTCCCTAATGGTAGACTGGATTCAGCCTGTTGTGCACATGTTCCAGACTCCTGCTCCTGTTTGAAGCTCTTTACAAGCCCCTCTAGAGCGCCATCTTATCTTTCCGTCCACATACTACCCCCCACCTGCTAGTCCCTGACAGCTTCCTGGACTTAATGTGCCCAAACAGAAAATCCTGGCAGGAAGAACATCCCTCCCTCTCTCACCCATCCCTCCGTCCTATAGCCTCCTCTCTTGGCTCAAGCGTCTTCAAAACAATGTCCATTCTCAGAGGGCGGTTCGGGACAGCGAGGGCCTCCTGGTGTTTGTTTGTTGGACTGACACACAGCCAGCTGTACGAGTCATCCTGCAGGAAACATCATGCTGTCCGGACAACAGACTCAGGAGGACTTTAAGCACCAGCTCTCCAACGTTTGAGGCATTTACACTCTGCCATCAGCGTGGGGCTACTTAAGCGTGCACTCTGATTTAATAGTTCTGGACCTGACTGCCCTCTTATCGAATAGGACTTTCTCAATAGCTATGGTTAATGCCTTCTCCTCCTCCAGGGCTCCGTACTTGGTCTCTAACTATTTAGCAAATACATGATGCAACTGGGCCATATTGTAAAAGCTTTAGTCAAGTGGCGCACATTTTTCAATAAGAAAATGTGACTGAATATGTGCTCAACCAAACAGCTGAGCACATTAAAAGCACATTAAAGGGTTTATACATAGACTGAATCTTGAAGCATCTGTGTTAGAGTCAACCCCCGATACCATGACACCACAATACGGAACACAATCAGCAACTAGAACCACATGTTTCATGGTATTATTTTTATGGTATTATGCTGTCGTCGCAGGCGGCCCCTGCTCAGGTATTTATTGATTTAGGTATGACCATCTTAAAATCCTGAAAGAATTTTACTAACCTACTACAGTTAAATTTATTTATGAGTGCAATAATGCAAAAAAAAATAAAAAATCATATCAATTAACGTTTTTTTGACTGAAATATTTCTACCTGCACCAGGAGGTCTTCTTTTCACCGGTGTCAGTTTGTTGGTTTGTTTGTTTATTACTAATTAACAGATTTGCAAGAAACAACATGAAAGGATAGGGCAGAGGCCAGTAAAAAGCCCATTCAATTGTAGTGCAGACCTGAATAGAGCGGCTCATCCAAGAGTTTATTTATAACCTCTCCTGTTTTTATGTAATTCATACTAGACGGGGATCAACAGGGGATTTCCTCATATGAAAACAATAGTTTGGATCAGGAAAGAAGCTGATTTTTTTGGCTTATCCTCGACCTCCATCGCTGCAGTTTCTGAATTTACATAATTATAATTAACATACATAATTATAGACCTTGATAAGCCATAACATTAAAACCACTGACATTTGAAACGAATGAGATAAGTGTATAAGAAGCAAATGCAAAACAGCGCCTAATAATTACAACATGACGAAGATGATATCAATGAAATGTCGTGCCTGATAATAATTAGAAAATATTATTACACATAATGCTCAAGACCTTATATTACACATACTTCTGAAATAGGAATATTGCACATAATGTAAAAGAAGTTATATTGCATGTGATGTTGTAGGAATAATATTACACATAATGTTGTAGGAGTAATATTACACATAATGTTGAAGAGATAATATTACACATGATGATGAAGTAATATGAAACATAATGTTGTAGGAATAATATTACACATAATGTTGAAGAGATAATATTACACATAATTTTGAAGAAGTAATATTACACATGATGTTATAAGAATAATATTGCGCATGATTTTGCTTGTAAAAACATTTCAGGCACAGTTTGAGAACACAGCAACCAGTTAAAGGTTTGACCCCGCCTCTTTATTCCCATAACGTAGTTCCTGCATCTGCGGATGTGATTGGATTATTTTCCGTTGCAGAAACATTGAGGCGAAAAATCAGATTTTATTTAAAAACGCCCCAAATCAGGGAGACAGTTTATTTGTAGTCCTCCACTTTGCAGTAATTTTCCAGCAGTCACACAGCCGAAATCATTGAACGACAGGCAGCAATACCAATTTTCCAAATTTAGTCTGCAGCTTGAGTAAATCTGAATCTACTGCAGCCAGGAGGTCTGGTGGGGAAAACTCCTCCCTGAGCTGAAAGCAACAAGTTCATACGATTTTCCAGATTTCCACACAAATCTGGAAAATATGTCGGCGGCATGAGGAAGAGCTGCTACAGAAAAAAAATCATTGATCACTTCTTCGGGGTTGGTTTAGTTTTCTACTGTAATGAAAGCTTTACAAGTTAGTTATCACTGAGTCTGATTGAAAGAGCTTATAAATAGAGGGCGAGAGAATAAGTGGCATTGAATGTGGAGCCTAAGAGCAGGACATAATGCTCCATCATGTAGAGAGAATCTTCAGAGTGTAAAGGACCGTTTCGATCCCTTCCACAAACAACATCCAGCTCTCCATCACTCTCTCTCCTCTCAGCTTCCATCAACCCACACAACTCAGGCTTATCACGCTCTGATTCTGCGTCTCCCAACCAAAGAGCTGACGCCGTGCATTGTCCTCTCCTCCATCACTCAGCCCTCCTTAATCATTGTCATTCTAACGCTGAAGAATGATAATTATCCCTTATGTGCTGTGATATAAAAAGAACCTGTGAGAAGAGGAGCTACTCATTGAACGCTAGGAAGAATTTTTGTATAGATTTTCATTCGTCTATAACAAGAACCCTATATTTAATAGAATGAACCATTCCATGTTCCATAAAGTCTGAAGGCATCTCATCCAAGAGGCTGCATGAATTCTGCACTGTAAAAAGAGAGCTGTTGATGAATCCAAAAAATGAAATCAGCTGGTGCCAATTCAATTAACTATTTACTACTTAAATGTATAAGTTAGAATCGAAAATACTTTGTTTAATTTAGGTTATTAGTTGAATTAATTTCATAATGTTCATAAGCAATTTCCTCTTCTTTTTCTTTTTACAGTGCAGGATTAGACCCCACAAGCATAAAAAATTTAAATCCAAGCAAATATGTGTTTAAATAGACTGTGGGCAAGGAGGGAAAACACTTATCTAACTCTCCGTGGAGATCAGCCTAAGGATCCGAAAAGATCAAGAAAGTCGTTATGACATCAGCTCCTAACTGTTCTTGTTTTAACCTGAGCCAAACTTAATTGAACTCTCTTTGCATGTGTGCCCTCAGGTCGTTCAGGCCAGGCGGTGGCGGTTCGAGCCAAAGTATTCGGCTTCAACGTCATCTTCTACGACCCCTACCTGCAGGACGGTCTGGAGCGCTCGCTGGGCGTCCAGCGTGTCTACACACTGCAGGACCTGCTCTACCAGAGCGACTGCGTGTCCCTGCACTGCAACCTGAACGAACACAACCACCACCTCATCAACGACTTCACCATCAAACAGGTACCTTAATAGAAGACAAATACCACAGTGGACCTGAGCTGAGATTAAAGGAGCAGTTCAGCTAGTAATTATAATGCAGTCTGCCCACTTTTCTGTACTGATGGGAAGTGGGATGAAGTTTCCCATTCCACAAAGATTCCTGGAGCTTCACAGCTGAAACAGTGTTGCAGCTGAACATCTGAAGATCATTGGGGCTTGTTATGAAATGAAATGAATCAGAAACAAACAAACACAAACATTAGACAGGCATAAAACCAATTTGTTTACTGCAGGTTTACTGACAAAATCCCAAGTTTCAAGGAGCTCTGAGATTATTTACACAGTTTCTAGCTGAGACCTTCTCTAATCTTCTCTCTGAGATCATTATAGCCTCTAAGCTAAAGCGTTAGCATGCTCCCATTTTAAAGTTCACAAGCTTGAACATATGTTAGAGATCAACAAGAACTTGCTAAGTGTGAAAACATCAGTACTCATAAAACTTGAAAATTAATTTTTCAAGATGACGGATGCTCTTTGTTGCTGCAACTTCAGACCCGCTCTCTCTTTTGCTTGTGATGCAACAGTGGGAAGCAGAAATCATGCATTCTCATTGATCTCAGGGTGGCGCTTGCACATGTGTTCAACTCATGCATCCACTTCAGCACACAGTGAAGATTAAAGCTTCGAGAATTATTTAAATGAGATATTTGTTAATAACAATTTGGAATCTCTGGGCTTCTGGGGGACGCTGCTGGAGCTGTGTGGAGTCATCAGGGATTTTCTCCACTGGATAAAACAGTGCATGCACCATCTTGTTGCTGCCAGGAACACCTTTACCAAAATGCTAATATAGCCTTTAATACGATCTTATGCTATTAGACATGGAGTCATTTGTTCTGTAAGAATGTCCACGTAATGCCAGTAAACAACAAATATGTTCAGTGAAAAAAGAAGGATTACTCAAAAAAGAAGAAGATGGCTACTAATTTAAAAAAAACAAACATTTTGAAGATGTGGCTTCTGAAGATATGGATTTTGGTGGTGAGTTCTACTACTATATGTAGATTTAGCCTTAAAGGGTACACATTTTATGATTGCACAACATTTAGACTTCCTAAAATCAACGTTTATATTTGACGGAGCTAGATGAAAGAAGAAACAATAATTCTGCCCTCGTGTCGCCTCATATTGCTCATTCCAAATCATATCACCTTAATTTCATCCAAAGTCAATATAGTGTTGTTGTTTTTTACTATTTGCACTAATATTTCATTGGTATAATAATATCAGCCTTAAATTCCTATGATATATTCTCAGATTGTAATAGATATATTGTTTTATATATTATTATTTCTTATTCGTACCCTCTCTTCCACTCTAACAGTTTTTTAGGAGAATCTGTAGCGAACTAAATTCCCTCTGGGGATCAATAAAGTATTTGTGATTCGGATTTTTATAGTTAACTAGATTCATGCTCCACCAATGGGTGCTGATATTGTCACCCTTGTCCATCTAGAATTCAATGGAATCTCACACATGCTCTGTAAGATGTATTCATGCAGCACATGTCAGCAACGGGGCAATTCAAAGCGCTTAAATGTGCTGCACACAAACCTTCAAGAATATTGCCACAAAGTGCCAAAGAACATTAATACACAGTTAAAGAAAATAGTTGTAAAAAATTAAGAAAGATTAAATAATAAAAGCTAGAATAGAAGAAAGTCTAACCGTCTAAGAGGTTTTGACCTCAGACATGATTTAGGGTTATCCTGTTGGGCCCTTAAATGTATCTCATAATTTGCTGCCCTATGATAAAGGTTATTGTTCTTCCTCATCAGCACATGATGAGTTTTTCCAGTAGTGAGGACATCTCTGTCACGAGACACGAATCTTCTAACTATGTTTTCAAAACTAGTTCCCTTCTCCTTGAGCTGTGAAGCTGATCGCCGTGAAGCTGCAGCTGAAGTTTGCAGACATGAAAACTTCATCTGACTCTCCTTAAAAGCAGGTAGACGGTGTGTTAATACTCTGTCAGCCTGAAGGCTGTCCTACGGGGAGGAGGCGGGGGTTAAAAGCAGAAGAGAGGAAACCGCAGCAGCCTTCATGTCTGCACATTCTCTGCTATTTATCGAAAGCTCCACCAAAGCAGGACACAAATTCATTCCTTTGCTCTGTCAAATGCAATTAGTGGCAGCCCACGGCTACAGCAAATATATCGACTGGGCGGCGCGGCGGGGGGCTAGGAGCACCGCGAGGGGAAAGTTCTGTTGTCTGAGTCAATAAACGGGCTCCAAGGCACCGCCTGGGACGACACCTGCCGGGGAGCCGGCGAACTGCACAGGCTGGGGGGCGGGGGGAGCGTCTCCTCGTCTCCTCGTCGCTGCCGCTCGTCCAAAGCTTCTGTGCTGACTCTTAAACGCTGCAATGAAAAAAGCGATTCTTTCTCCCTCCTCATCAAAAACCTTGGCAGTCGCTCTCAGCGTCTAAAGTGGAAACACGCCTGCGCGCGTGCGTGTCAGAATCACCGAGGCCTAATAAAATACTGGCTGCCAGCGTGGAGGCTTTTCACGGCCCCGGATTTCATCTTTTGTCAAGATTAAGGGATTACTTTCTTCTGAGCATATTCATTTTTTTTTCTTTCTTCTTCTTCTTACACTTTTTGTTCTGCCTGTTTTTTGTTTTTTTTTCTTTAACCCTCCACCAACACACACACACACCCACGCACGCACAAGCACCGCCTCGTCTTTCAGCTCATCCTTCATGGTTGTGGGATAAACGCCGCCGTCTATCCCACATCTGACGCCAACCTCTCCCAGGTGCTGTCTGTCTGTCAGACGTCAGGAGCAACAAAGGTGTCGCAGATTTGGTCTTCTTCATTTTCGGTCTTGTGCAACATGATCTAAACCCCACAAACGCAGACGTGCGATCCAGATGGATGTTCCCTTTTAGATCAAAGAGTCTAATCTGACTGCCAGGCTGACAGCGGCACAGAAACAACACGCACACACATCTGCTCATTTAGCTGTAAATAACTGCCTGCACTGTGTCGATTCCTGCGCTGCAGATGCGTCAGGGCGCCTTCCTGGTCAACACCGCGAGGGGGGGCCTGGTGGACGAGAAGGCCCTGGCCCAGGCTCTGAAGGAGGGGAGGATACGTGGAGCCGCTTTGGACGTTCACGAGACGGAGCCCTTCACGTAAGCGCTCACACACACACACACACACACAGTGACTGGTTTTGATGATAGACCTACTGAGGATATGACGTTTACACGGAGAAATCGGGTTATTCATATTCCTCCGTACACGTGACTGACACACGTCTCCACTTACTGATTACTTAGTTGTTTGCACCTGCGTTTCTGATGTTTACATCCTGGCAATTTAATATGACGTTTCTGTAAATACAAGCCTAGCTTGAAAATTAATTGGAATCTGGCTATAGTAAATGGAAGCCACTTTGGTATAAACTGATCAGCCAGAACATTATAACCAGCTGCATCATAGAGTTTTCTGATGAGACCACCATACAGTCTCTTCTTCAGTGCCTCCACTCTGATCATGGTTGTGCCTGAAGCTGTCCATACACTGTAGGACTCTAGATATGATGTTGTATGATTCCATCTCCTACTGTACCAATAAGTTGACTGATGAAAAGGCAAAGCTCACTACTTGAGTGTTTGTACAGTACGTGTGAAACAACAGTTAAATGGCCCGTCGGTCCCAGCGCCCAGTTCTTGCTCCTGACAGTTGTCAATGTCAGTGTGTGCTCTCACTAATCTCAACCATAATCGTCATGATCTTCATTAACCGCAGAACAATCAACGTTACTTTAGTTTGTCTCTAATAATAAACTTGTTCTTTAGATGGTTTCTCCCTCCTACTGCTGCTCAGTGTGTCAGATAATAATAATAATACATTTAATTTATAATATCCAGTTAAGCTTCTGCCTCTTTAAATGATAATGTTATATGGACTAAATGTAGGTTAATTTTTAATGCCTAAGAGTTTAAGATTACTGTACGTGAGGCGTGGCGCCGCACCAATCAGACAAAATCTGCAGCAGCTGCGGTGGATAGCCAGGCTCATGTAGCTGGTGCAGGCCGACCTAGCATAGCTCCTGTTAGCCATCACTCGGCTCCTCCCGAGCAGGTAATCATTCTCCTCCTTTGTACTGTATGTTATCATCACAAGTTCCTCTGTGCATTCACATGTGTGTACTTATAGTTTGTTATATGACCAGTTATATCCAATCAATGATGACAAACACAAACATATCTCCATCCCATCCTCCGCGCTACATCTCCTTTGTCCCCTTACCCTCTTCATCCCATGTTCATACGTTCAATTCATCCTTCACTCAAAACAAGACATATCTCATATCCGCGCAAAACCTCAGTTTGGTACCATGGAATGTACGTGGCATTCATAATGAATTGCAAAAATACTAAAAACATCAATTGTCTCCTCCAGTCAAAGGCTGATATGCTTTATATGAGAAACACACTTAACTCAGAACAACAGTATCTGAACGTTAAACAATACAATCAAATATCCACATGCATTTAGAAGAACATTTAGTGAGTAAAACAATCAACGCATCTATTATTGATCCAGTCGGGGGATCTATTCCCAACAACATTCACGCTGGCTGACATCTTTGGTGACACATCAGGGCTGAAAGTCAGTCTTAGACTTCTCATTTCTAAATCTGGCTTTATTTTTGCTATTGTCTACTCTCTGATTGCTCTTAAGCTCCATTACTTGAAAAGTCTAAAGTTGAATCCAAATGCATTATGATTATGAGCGGTCCTTGGGAAATGATTTCCTCTGTATGGCGTCCCAGCCTTGAAGCCGATTCACTTCAATGCGCAGTCGGCCACGCCATTCATCTCCTTGGGGGAAAGCAATCGTCCAGAAGTTTACACTTAAATGCAGTCAATAACAGAAGAAAGCAGGCTACTCAAATAATACATAAATAAATGTGCTCTGTATTGCTGTGAGTCACAAGAATCTCTCATTGTTGTACAGATATTGTTCTGATAATGAGCCGCTGCCTTCGGCCGAGCTGTCATACAGCCTGATGGCCGTAGGGACAGAGGATCTCAGGGTTCTTTAAGTCGTTTGGTAAGGTCATGTCAAGGGCAGCACAGTGTCCTCACAGCAAGAGGTTTCGGGGTTGAAATTCACCTCTGTTCATGTCCGATGTTTGTGTTTTCTCCCGGTACTCCAGCTTCCCCCAACAATCCAAAAGAATGGAATATGAACTGGTGACGATAAACTGCCTGTGGAAGTGGATGGTTGTCTGTCTCTATGTTTCGGTCCTGTGATGAACTGCCGATTAGTCTTGGATTTTTTGTCCTGCCTCTCAATCAATGTCGGCTTGAATAGGCTCCAACCCCCTGCGACAGTGATAAGGATAAGCTGTAACAGATATTACATGGATTTTCAAAATGACCTCATTTGTGGGAGTTTATCTCGCTGTGTCCAGCCCCGGTTGCAGCCAAAATAAATTAAAAAACAATTTAAATAAAAGCTATTTTACTCACTTACCCCCTGCAAACTGACTTTTATTTAAAATTTAAAATTAGTGGGGCCAATTTTGTAAACAGTATAGCGCCCTGGCATGATTAGATGCTAACATGGCATCACAGCTATGGCTATGAATTTAGATTCTCTTTAAAATAATTCAAAATATATCAAAAATGTCACACAATTAATGCAAATTGTAATTCTTCTTCTCATATTTGAAGTCAATCTAAATTTAAGCCAATTACAAGTTTACGTTTCGCTACTATATACATTTATCATAAGAGATATTGACGTTTTTCCATTTAGACTGAAGCTTCAAGCTACAATTTGTATTTCCTGCTCTCACCAGAGGGCAAACGGCCGCTGACAGTGGGTGTTGATATGTTCCTGCATCAGGGACATCCAGGTTTTGGGGGGTTGGGGATCCTTGTTTCTGAACTCCTCTTCTGACATATTGGATCAGCGTTTTATACCTGACCCTCCATCTGTCACCACATGACCGTGAATAACGCCGCAATACCGAGGCGTTAGCATAAACATAAAACCAGGTGAGGTGTTGCCAGGATGAGAGGACGAAGAGGAAGCAGATCGTTGCATGTGATCGGGTGTTTTTTACTCCCATCTGCCACCATTACACAGAATCGTCTGACAAATTTTGCACAAATGTCTGATTTTTTTTAGGAAAGACATTAAAAGGTAATTAGTTAGAATATCGGCGGAGTTGAAGCACGTGAACAAGCCTCTGTGATTGCCTCAATGATAAAAAATAACATCTGCCAAATTTGGTACTCCCACATAAAGCGTAAACAAACGCTTGTGGCAATAATTTGATGCACCAACATGCACACAGGCTGCAAAAATATTTGAATAGTGATGACGCTTCATGGACAAGTATCTCACTTTAAGAACATCCAGTGTCTCCGTCATAATCAGCAAAATCATCCATAAAAGGTCGACTTCATCAGAAGCTCGCATTTGACACTCGTGATGAGAATCCTCAGGATTTTGAGATAAAAAATCCTCAGGATTTTGAAAAAAACCTGAGGAAAATAATTCAATTGTCAGAAAGGTTTGGATTAAATCAGAAAGTGAAAAAAATAATTGCTTTTTCTGAAACCTTTACTCCATTTTAAATCAGTCTCCCAAAATCCTTCGAGAATTTGCTTTAGATTTTCTCAAACTCCATTTAAAAAAATAAATAAAAATACTTTCAAAAAAGTATGGATGAAACCAGAATATGAGCGAAAATATAAATCAAACTCTACAAAATAATTTAACTATTTTGTAGATTATAATCATTCAATCGAAACAAGGAATAAAAATATATCAACAATGACACTTATAATATATATTATCTGTGATATATAACGTTAAAACCAAAAGAGGCCCAACTGGCACATGAGACTGAGTTTAGATGACTAAATGGCTTTCTTGAAAAGATGTTTTATGATGGGCTTTAAATGATGTAACTGACTCTTCGAGCCTCTGCTGCATGTTGACCACCGAGTTAGATGAAGAGCTAAGGTGAGCCTCAGTGATGCTTTTTTGTCTGTGCGTATGTATGTGTGGTGTAGGTTCCATTATCTTATCTTTTTTATTTTTAATCATGGTATATACTCATTATCCTCACTTGCATGGGTGACCTACTTCTCCTCCTGTCAGACAGAGTTTCTGGACTAATAGAACCCGCTTTCGTCAACAAGGGCAGCGATATTTTCAATTATAAATCCATTCAATTTCCTGTAAATGCAAAAACATCTTTTCTCTTGCTTCCCCCTGTGTGTGTGTGTGTGTGTGTGTGTGTGTGTGTGTGTGTGTGTGTGTGTGTGTGTGTGTGTGTGTGTGTGTGTGTGTGTGTGTGTGTGTGTGTGTGTGTGTGT